>RPFO01000448.1:1912046-2097046 GCA_009746045.1 Mesostigma viride
GTCAATCGAGGCTCAAACGCTACATAACCACATTTGCCACATCCTTGTGCTATTCCTCATTTTTGGTTTGTTTGTTGGGCATTTTCCGCGTTTTGGTGGCTGCCTGCCTTTCCCCCTGCAGATCCACAGTCGGTTTCGCGTCGGCTCGTCCTTCACGCTCGGCCCGCTGACCATCACGCAGCCGCTGTATATGGAGGTGGGTGGCGGGCACAGGCGAAGCCAGACGGTGGAGCTGAACGATGAAACCATGTGGCTAGAACCATGCAAAAATGCCATGGGAGTCCTGAAACAAACAGGATCATGGCTGTTTGCCATGAATGCCACTCTTCCATCGATAGGTCGCTGTACTTGGGGGCGCCTATCAATGGGAGGACGGTTCTCCCTCGCTCTTTGGTGTTGATGAGTAGTATTTGCTGGAACCTTTGGACACCCTGCCTGGACATGGCGTCTGTGGTTTTCTGTTACCCGTTATCTCTGTAGTGCTGTAAATAACGTACCAGTTATCCTCTCGTATACTTTTCCTTATAGCACCCCTTCTTCCCGATATCGCTGGTGAATCCCCTCTAGACCTGCCCTCTATTGCCCCCCATTCACCCCTCCCTTGCCCTTGCCTTGCCCTCCTCTTGCCCTCCCTTTGCTCCGCCTTTGCCCCCTATTCATTCTCCCCTTGCCCCCCCTTTCCGGAAGCCCCCTTTGCTCTCCCTGAGCCCACTAGATGATCTCTTTGATCCGTTTGGCCCCCTCTTGCCCTTCTCTTGCCCCCTTCTCGCCCCCCTCTTGGCCCCCTCTTACCCCCCTCTTGCCCCGCTCTTGCCCATTTCTTGCCCCCCTCTTGCCCCCCTCTCGCCCCCCTTCTTGCCCCCCTCTTCCCCCCCCCCATTTGCTCACTTATTGCCACCAGATGGAGCTGGAAGGGTTGATCAAGGAGGTGAGCCCTATTGTGGGCATCTGCGGCTACGACATCTTCCTGCGCGCGGTGGTGGAGATGATCCCCGTCAACGACACCTCCACCAACATCATCCTGCACGAGCCCAGCCGATTTGAGCCGCACCCGCACATGAACTGGCAGGTGAGCGGGTGTTTGCGACATTGGACATGTTACGATGGAGTCGTGTTTCATGAGCGTGACAGAATAAGAGGCAGCGGATGTTAGCCCGCGTGACAGCATAAACGGGAGCGGGCGGGCAGGTACATGCATCCCTGCCTCAGATTGCCATCCTTGTGCCGTGTGAGTGTTTGAGCAGGGGTAAGTTGAGCCTAGGGGATAGGGATACCTTGGAGGAGTGCCCCTCTCAGTATGTTGGATCAGCACCAGGTATGTTGGATCAGTTCAGCACTTGCTTGTAGGTGTGCTCTAGTTGCACCATGGAGGTTGGACCAACTCAGTGCTTTCTTGTAGGTGTGCTCTACTTGTATCCGTGTCAGGTGCTCTTGTGTTTATGTCACATGGTTTGTCATTTTCTGCTGGAAGCTGGTGGGGTGGTAACCCACCCGCCTAATGTCTACCCTGGCTCCATTGCATCCTGCTCCTGTCTCCCTTTGTTTAACCCCCCCCCCCGCCTCCTTTGCCCCTCCCTTTGCACTGCTTCCCTTGGATCCCCACCACCCCCAGGAGGTGCACACGGTGAGCGACGTGCCCTACGTGCGCGCCAAGTTCCACCGGCAGGCCGAGGGGCTCAATGCTGGGGCACGGCTGCCGCCCGGGCTGGGCACGGGCCACCAGGAGGAGGACGAGGAGCTCTTCCTGCTGGACACAGGCGCGGGGGGGGTGGACGTGATCCTGCACGGCAAGGCGGTGCGTGAGGCAGGATTAGCACAGATAGCGCCAGCATGCAGCATTAAGCTGTGGGGTTCCTGGTAAATTGTGCTTGAGGTCAAGTTCATGCTTGACCAAAGTCACGCCTGACCGCCCGGAATCTGTCTCTCTAGGTTGTCCAGTGCCACGTGTCCCATGGTTTTGGGGGGAACTTGGATCGCACCCATTTCCGTCATGGCGAATTACATGAAGTATTTCAAACCATTGCGATGCCCCGTTGTGCTGGAGCCTCACCATCAGGTCGTTGGCTCATCCCCACAAGATTACCCCCTCTGAGCTTAACGGCTTTGCAAAGCAACCCCCGATCACGTTGTGTGGAAACGCTTGCAATTAAGGATGGCCGTCTTGCACTGGCAACAGTAACCCACCGTGCCGCTCTAGGTAACTTGGCGCGCCACCTCGCTGACACCATCATGCTGCCATTATGCCGTCAATGCCTCGCCACCTGGCTTCCCATGGATGCCTTCCTGCTGTCGGTTTCCCCTGCGGTCGGCGCAGGTGAAGCGCCTGGGCCTGCTGAGCCCCTCCGCCACGAGCACGTCGCTGCTGAAGGGGCTGGGCAATGGCGGCAGCGGCCTGACGGTAAGTGGGGGCAATCGCAGCGAGTAGGTGTTGCCCTGTCCGTCCTTCCGTGTCGCAACTTCCTGTACTTGATGTGAAGGCAGTATGGTATTAAATTCTAAATATGGTAATAATTCTAAAAAGTACCATATTACGAGATACGAGTAGTAGTAATTCTAAATATGGTAATAGTTATTCTATATATGGTAATAATTCTAAACATGGAAATAATTCTAAGTACCATGAGATACGAGTGGTAGCGCTAGTTGCTGTTCGAGCTGCCCGTTCATGCCATCCATGGGAAATCGATGGGAAATCGATGGGAAACCCATGGGAAATCCATGGGAAATCCATGGGAAATCCATGGGAAATCCATGGGAAATCCATGGGAAGGACATGGGAAGGATAAGGCGTGAGGAGACACGAGGCCTTGAGCTGTCGTGGGCACTGCATGGCAGAAGCTGCTTTGTGGATCCTTGACAACGGGTAAATGAGGCACGTCAAGGCGTGGCCGTTTGGGAACTGGGACATTCCGAGTGGTTGCCCAGGGCTGTGCAAGGTTTGTAGTGTCTGCATGCTTGACCATGCACATAGGTTGGTTCTTTTCCGCTAGTGCCAAGTCTTTCTGTACTTTGTATTAGGATGGTACTCACATCTTGGGCACATGACTGTGCGTACGGTTGCGACAACGAGACAAGGGCCTGATAGAGGGGTCCTGCTATAGTCTTACCTTGACCTTGACCTCCAAACTGGCCATTGATTGCATCCTGGTGGAAGCGGTCTTCACGGGACAGGGTTGGCTGGTCAGCTTGCTGTCGTCCCTCAGGCCTGTGCTATGTATCTGTTCATTCATTCATTCATTCATTCATTCATTCATTCATTCATTCATTCATTCATTCATTCATTCATTCGTTCGTTCGTTCGTTCGTTCGTTCGTTCGTTCGTTCGTTCGTTCGTTCGTTCGTTCGTTCGTTCGTTCGTTCGTTCGTTCGTTCGTTCGTTCGTTCGTTCGTTCGTTCGTTCGTTCGTTCGTTCGTTCGTTCGTTCGTCGTTTTCGTTCGTTCGTCGTGTCGTTCGTTCGTTCGTTCGTCGTTCGTTCGTTCGTTCGTTATCGTTCGTTTCGTTCGTTCGTTCGTTCGTTCGTTCGTTCGTTCGTTCGTTCGTTCGTTCGTTCGTTCGTTCGTTCGTTCGTTCGTTCGTTCGTTCGTTCGTTCGTTCGTTCGTTCGTTCGTTCGTTCGTTCGTTCGTTCGTCGTTCGTTCGTTCGTTCGTTCGTTCGTTCGTCGTTCGTTCGTTCGTTCGTTCGTTCGTTCGTCGTTCGTTCGTTCGTTCGTTCGTTCGTTCGTTCGTTCGTTCGTTCGTTTCGTTCGTTCGTTCGTTCGTTTCGTTCGTTCGTTCGTTCGTTCGTTCGTTCGTTCGTTCGTTTCGTTCGTCGTTCGTTCGTTCGTTCGTTCGTTCGTTCGTTGTTCGTTCGTTCGTGTTCGTTCGTTCATTCATTCATTCATTCGTTCGTTCATTTATTCATTCGTTCGTTCGTTCGTTTTTTCCTTCCTCCCTCCCTCCCTCCTCCTCCCTCCCTCCCTCCCCTCCCTCCCTCCCTCCTCCCTCCCTCCCTCCCTCCTCCCTCCCTCCCTCCCTCCCTCCCTCTCCTCCCTCCCTCCTCCTCCCTCCCTCCCTCCTCCCTCCTCCCTCCCCCTCCTCCCTCCCTCCCTCCCTCCTCCCTCCCTCCTCCCTCCTCCTCCCTCCCTCCCTCCCTCCTCCCTCCCTCCCTCCTCCTCCCTCCTCCCTCCCTCCCTCCCTCCCTCCCTCCCTCCCTCCTCCCTCCCTCCCTCCCTCCCTCCCTCCTCCCTCCCTCCCTCCCTCCCTCCCTCCCTCCCTCCCTCCCTCCCTCCCTCCTCCCTCCCCCCTCCCTCCCTCCCTCCCCCTCCCTCCTCCCTCCCTCCCTCCCTCCCTCCTCCCTCCCTCCCTCCCTCCCTCCCTCCCTCCCTCCCTCCCTCCCTCCTCCTCCCTCCTCCCTCCCTCCCTCCTCCCTCCCTCCCTCCCTCCCTCCTCCTCCTCCTCCCTCCCTCCCTCCCTCCCTCCCTCCCTCCTCCTCTCCTCCCTCCCTCCCTCCCTCCCTCCCTCCCTCCTCCCTCCTCCCTCCCTCCCTCCCTCCTCCCTCCCTCCCTCCCTCCCTCCCTCCCTCCCTCCCTCCCTCCCTCCCTCCTCCCTCCCTCCGTCCCTCCCTCCGTCCCTCCCGTCCTCTCCGTCCGTCCCTCCTCCGTCCCTCCGTCCGTCCCTCCCTCCGTCCGTCCCTCCCTCCGTCCCTCCCTCCGTCCGTCCGTCCGTCCGTCCGTCCGTCCGTCCGTCCGTCCGTCCGTCCGTCCGTCCGTCCGTCCGTCCGTCCGTCCGTCCGTCCGTCCGTCCGTCCGTCCGTCCGTCCGTCCGTCCATCCTTCCGTCCGTCCATCCGTCCATCCGTTGGTTCGTTCGTTGGTTAGTTCGTTGGTTCGTTCGTTCGTTCGTTCGTTCACACACCTCCTGTTGGGAGAGTCTCAGGGTACACACTTTTGAGTAGGTACCTTCCACCCCTAGTTGATGCACAGCAAGAAGGGGGCAGGGACTACCGCTCTCTCTCATTGCCTGAAAGGCAGTCCATAGGTTCAATGAAACTGCTGACAAGGAGAATCTAGCCATGTCTCTTCATATCAGCATGCTCACCTCTCTGTCTCTCTCTGTCTCTCTCTCTCTCTCTGTCTCTCTCTCTGTCTCTGTCTCTGTCTCTGTCTCTGTCTCTGTCTCTGTCTCTGTCTCTGTCTCTGTCTCTGTCTCTGTCTCTGTCTCTGTCTCTGTCTCTGTCTCTGTCTCTGTCTCTGTCTCTGTCTCTGTCTCTGTCTCTCTCTATCTCTATCTCTATCTCTGTCTCTCTCTCTGTCTCTCTATCTCTATTTCTATCTCTATCTCTGTCTCTCTCTCTGTCTCTGTCTCTGTCTCTCTCTCTCTCTCTCTCTCTCTCTCTCTCTCTCTCTCTCTCTCTCTCTCTCTCTCTCTCTCTCTCTCTCTCTCTCTCTCTCTCTCTCTCTCTCTCTCTCTCTCTCTCTCTCTCCCCCCCCCCCCATGTGCCTGCCTGGCCCTGTCCCCCACTGTCTGCCTAAACCCCTGCATCACCCTGTCGCCTCCGTGCATTCACCTCCCCCTTTGCCCCCCACAGGTGAGCCAGGGCAAGCTTGCTTGGCTGCATCTGTGCGGGGAGACCTTTGCGGGCCCGACCGCTCTCTTTGGGCTGGAGGATGCCAACGGGCTGAACCTGTCCGAGTACACAGCAGGCCTCCTGTGCGGCAACCTGGTGCGCAAGAAGCACATTGTGTTCGACCTCCCCCACAAGCGCGTCGGCATCATGGGCGGGCCGCGGCGGGGCTACCACGACCAGGACTCGCGCCAGGCGGTCGTGACCACGCCGTTCCACCAGAAGCACCTGTAGCCAGACCGCTTGGAAGTCCATTAAGTAACAACTATTCCTATGGCCTGGGTTACTGTGAGACCGGCTGCTGTACGTGGAATTAATGTACCAGAGGCTACCGCTCACGGGATACATATGGTAATTTTTTGACTGTATAGTGTAAAGTGTAATGATATGTAGTTGTCTCCTTGATATATAGCGTGATAGACTGCAGGTTGTGCAGGGCATGTGCAGCAGCAGTTTGGACTGGTTGGGGTTTTCAGCCTCGAGCGGCTTTAGAACACGATCTTAAGTTCCTGTTTTTGAGGGAAGCGTGTATATCGCTGCATGGGCTCGCAGCTGCAGTACTGGTTTGTGCATGTATAGAAGTTTTGGGGAGGCAGCTAGCCAAGGTCACCCCCAGTTGAAATGTGGGTTAGATTATGAGTGGCTGCGCCTGAATGGGCTAATTGAACCTGGCTGAAACAGCCCTTACAACTTAATCATCTAATTAATTGACACACAGCCCCTGCTGTCGCTTGGCTTTCTCTGGATCGCTCCACGCTCCACGTGAGGAGTTTCACGACCGCCAGGGCTGATCATGCGCGACAGCTCCGCGCTGTGTAAGTAATTACGGGGAGGGTCCCATGGAATTGTATCAAAACTGAAGCTTCCGAATAACTAGACAGAAATGCAACTGCGAACCACTGAATAATGATTGGGGGCCATAAACATGATGTTTGGGCATGCATACCACCACTTGTTGGGGGTACTGCCCCCAGCCGTACATCGGCTATGTGCTAAAAATAGAAAAATGCACTGTTTTGGGCACATCTTGCCCAGAACAGTGGGAGAACCAGTTGCATGCCAAAAGCACAACACCCATAAAAATGCCATGCATGGCACATGGTTTCTGCCTACTTGGATCAACAAAATCAGCACGTTCCTTCATGTTATTAATTTTTTACCAAAAAGTACGCTTTTCTAGGGGGGCAATCCTTGTATACACTCGTAACACATCAATAATGACTGAAAAGCACAAGACAAATTCTGTCATGACCATGGAAGGCACTGTCAAAGTTTGGTGCCATTCCGAGCTTAGAGCTCTGTAGAAGTTATCATCGTTGGCAGTTGGCCGGACACCTGTGCAGACGCTAAGTGAGTATTAAGCTAGGCACACTAACACTTCCTATGTCAGAATGACGACCTTGAAGAGGTCACGCTTGACTGCACGGAAAGAAGCCGAAAACTTGCGTTGATAACCCATATAAAGGAAGCGAAACATTCATAGGGTGACGCTGAGCACACCCTCGTACCATTACCGGCATTGTCCTTCGCCCAGCGGCCGCGCAAGAAAGAACAACCTTCCTTGGTATAATAAGACGCGCATGCATCCCGCGAGCCTGGAGAGTGTCTTACCGATCATGACGGAAATCTTGCCGAAACCCAGCAAATTTTTTAAAGCTTTACCAATATAACAATTTAAACGCCTCCTTGACGCTAGGTAAAGCCCATAAAACCTGACAATCACCGCCGCCAGCGTGCATTCTAATAAATAAATTAGGGGGGGGGGGGGGGGGCGCGGGGGAGGCGGACTTAGGCTTTCAATAACCATTTCGATTATTCCTGCCAACGCGTCGAGGCGATGCCGACGGTTGGCTCAGGTGGCCAGGTAGAATGAGTCTCCGTCTGCACGCACTAGATTTATGCGTTCAGTCTGAGGAAGTTTTGGAGGCGGCCGCACGAGGCGGGGCGAACCTGGCACACTGCCAACCCGTTGCTCCCTCTCTGACAGCCCGACAGCACGACAACCCGCGGCTTCGAAGGCGAAGGGGCGGGCAAGGGAGTAAGGCAGATCCCACTGCTAGAGCCGCGAAGCCGCGAGCGTCGTCATTACTCAGTGTTGAGAAGGGTTCGCAGCGCGGGCTGCTCGGGTGCAAAGGGGACGAATTGAGCGGGACGACTGGTCAGGCCCGACAGCCATACCTGAGCGGAAGTGGCCCCGGCGGATCCCCACGCGTGCAGGGGATCGGGTGGCCGTCGATGCCGGTGGCGGTGGGGGCCGAGCAGGGGGCTGGGGCGGGGGCATGGCGGTATCCATGGGGGTCGCCGTCGTTGGAGGAAGGTCCTGGCCGTTAATGCAGAGGGAAAATACGCCATTACAGAGGCGGGCGTAGACGCTGCACCGTACGTAGGTGCGGGTTGGCTTGCTTGGCCGCCCTAGCCTGGTGGACCTCCGCCCGGTTCAGGGCGGCAGCCCGGGCCGCACACTGCTCCGGGGTATAGTAATCATCCATGCTCAAGTCATCCCACTTCAGGTGCCGGCGGGCCTTCAGCACCAGCAGTTTGTCCTCTGTGCGGTGGAATGCCACCAGGACTGGGGCGGTGGGGCCGCCAAGCCCACGTGCCCGGCAGATAACGACATAGACCTTGGACCACGCCGAGCTTCCCCAGGAAGGGGTCGCCCCGGAGGTAGGTGCCCAGGCGTGCATCGTTGACGTTCGAGGGGAGCCCGGGCCAGACAACAGAGATATTTAAGCCGGGAGGCTGCCCGGACATGAACCCGTTCTCTCTGGCAGTGTGATCCTGGTATACAGGTCACCCGCATCTGCACATTTCGAGCACATGTTCAGCCAGACTACGCCGATGGTTGCATGCTGAATACAAGAGCTTGTAATAACTTCCTGAATATTGTACTAAGTACTTGACTGCGCAGTCTACTGTAAGGCCTTTGGGACAACAACGTCCTGCAACTTAGGCTGCCATGGGGTCAAACAGATGTAGTACATGTATTATGGGCCACAGGCTCCAGGCTGTACATGACATCTGCATCAAGTGTAACTCATGTAGAGAATGGATAGACAAGATGCGCCGTGGACGATTGGGTTCTGTGTCCAAAGACCAACCTGGAATCACCGGTAATCTGCCCCAATGGCCTCTGACACGGAATTGAACCCATCGCTGGCAAGCAGCTCTGCTAATTCAGCCTGCACATTTGCCATGGCGAAGCAGCACAGGTGCCATGATTGAAGTTAGAAACTCATGCACTATGCATAAACCTGGCCACCCGCTTGGCAGCACGCATTGAGGGAGGGAGGATCAATGCGTCTCATAAACCAGTTAGGGTTGGTTTAGGGTTGCAACCGTGTACTCGATGTAATTGGAGCAAGGAGTAGATTACTTCACTCGATGTCCACTTACCTGCCTCCATGAGATGGGGAGTTTTTGCATACAAAGTATAACATGTCAAGCTCATTACTCAGTTGAGACAACAGCAAGGGGGCGATTGAGAGAAGTAAATATACTACTACATGCCAAGCGTGAGTCTCCATGGTATAATACAATGTACCAAGGAAGAGATATGTTGTCCCGAGCGTCCTCTACTGTACCAGGCACCATCTGCCTGACACTGCACTGTGTTATTGGGAGTTCCATTTTTTGCCAACCCCCCTGAAAAAAGTATTGGAGGCATTATGGGATGTGAGTAGTAATGGGAGTAGTAATATGGATGTGGGTGTTGGGTGGGGTGGGGCGAGGGGGAAGCATTCAAACACAAGAGAAAGAAAGGTACCCCGGCATGCAATATATGCTAAGGGACCAAGGCAGCCATGCAATACCCTTACCACAGGTCGCAGCTTGGGATATGCGACAGCGAGCGCGGGTTGGGTATATTTCACAGACCCTTACCACATGAGCCCCATGGCAATTTAGCCGGTACAGTAACCAAGCTTCCCACATGTTCGAGGCGATGACGATGAGACCAGGATGAAGAGCAAGAGCTTTCTGGCACCACGCACAGGCAATAAATGTTATTTAGCATCATCATGCATCACCATCATCATAATATTCACCACTGTGCCTACCTTGGCATCTGGCACCAAGCCGGCCCCCTGGTAGACCATCCCTGTGTACAGCTGCACGAGCGTTGCACCCGCGCGGATCTTTTTATATGCGTCCTTGCCACTGCGAGCACGGGGCCATGCGGGTGGGGCAGCGCGGGGTGTCGGAAAGAAAGAGTGCATGTGTGCGTACCGTGCTTGTAAGATAGGGAGGTATATTCATTGAGATACCATGGAGGTATATTCGTTGATATACCATGGATGTATATTCGTTGAGATACCATGGAGGTATATTCGTTGAGATACCATGGAGGTATTATAGAGATATAATTGAGATATAGTGGCTGTCTCTTTGACGATGGAGGTATCGTTGAGATCTAAGGGAGGTATCGTTGAGATGAAAGGGAGGTCTTGTTTAGATAAAATGGAGATACAAGGGAGATATCATGGACGTAAGGTGGATGACGCCAGGAGGAGGGGGGGGGGGGGGGGCGCCAGGTTCCCCTGCTTGCAAGTTGCCATGACGCCAGCTGCTGATTGCAGAAACTGAGCATGGAAGGGCGAAAATTCAATGTACAGCGTCAAAGCAGAGAAGTAACAGCTACGTCTGACCCCCTCCTTCCCAATCACACAGAACGGCCATGGCAGTTTCCACGGCAGCCTGCCTAGGAGCTAAGAATAAACACAGGCAAAAGCGCTAAGTTGCACTTGTGAGGATGATAACGCTCTCCTTGAATTATCCATACAGCGCCAGTACTCAGCGAAAAATGGGTAAATTATGATAAACGTCATGCAGGTAGAAACACACATTCCTTAACAAAGCTCTGCTTTCTGGTCTCTTTCTTTCTCCTTCACGCTAGTGCATGGTGTCTAGAGCTAGGTGGATAGCATGGAGGAGGTTGCATATAATGAATACGGTGGTGGTGGCGCGCTCAAGGGATAAGGGGGGGGGGGGGGGGGGGGGAGGTCAGAAGTAGACAAATACACAGCCACCCATGCTTCACTCGCGGAGGAGATGATAGCGTATAGCCGAGGGATCAACATACGCCAGTTGTCTCATTGATAAGCTCCACAAAGAACAAAGCGTCTACCAGAATCTGGACAGGATGGGGTGGGACGCGTGGGTACGCACGGCAGTGGCATCCGGAGGGAGCAAAAGGCATGGCACCTTCGCTCAGGACAATTTTTGATACTTCTTCAACTATGCACTAGGACAATTCGCTCCGCTTGCTGAACAGTGGGATGAAAGGTCTCTCAACATGCTCTGCGGCATCTTGCAGCCTGGTCCGTCTCCTGGTGTGAGTTACCTGCTGACGCCTCCACAGCCGATCAGTGGGATCTTCCCCTGCATGTGTGGTACGGGCAGGCAACGATGGGGGTTGGGAGTTGGGTTGCGGAGCGGGTAGAGAAAAAGTCAGCCAAAAACAATTCTACAACATTAATATCTGCCACGAAACTGACGTGACAAGGTAGCAAGTCTTATGAAAATATCTTGGTGTGACGCACATTGATGACATCGCAATAGCCAAACAGATAAATTCTTGCACAAAACCGAATCACATAGGCAGATCTTGTTAGCTATGGTGACGGCATAGCGACATTACTGTGAAAAATGCATAATGCACGGGACAAAATACCACTGCAGGCGCACCAGGAAAAGATGAATGATCTTTGACACCACATCAATGGTCGATTCCATTCTATCCTTCTGTGCTGTCCAGAACATTTTATTGTGCTGCGCAAAAGGAAATGGCTGCAATTGTTTGCAAATCACACCAGAAGTCCCAGACAAGGAAGCCTGCACGACGTGATCTCGCCAGCTACTCCATAGAAACAGCGACCTGTATTTTACAATGAAAACAGGAAAATGACAACAAGCCTGGACACGGCCAACAAAAAAGACAACAAGGGGGTGGCCCCTCATCCCCCACAGCGGCCCAATGAAGCGGTTTGATATTTATGAACTGTGCGTCCATCCCTCACGTCCATCCCGCACCTTCGTGAGTTTGTAGAACTTGCGCAGGGCCTCGGTGGATTTCTCCATGAGTGGCTCGCCGCTCAGCCCGCCTGCCTCGTCCGCGTTCGGGAGGCCTTTTATGCTTTCGGGTCGTGAGAGGGTTGTGTTGGACACGATCTGGGCGCGCGAGCCGTGACAAACGCCAGCACACACAGCAACGGCTCCCGTAATTAGGCCAGGCGCGGGGATAGGCGTGAGCGTTGTCATCAACGGAAATGTGAACTCATGTGATGTTGCGAGGGAGGTGGAAAGACTTCGTCCCCCCCTCCCTGAATGGTACACCTTCTCAAGGAGCTCAGCGCCCAGCGTCTATCCCCCCGAGGGTATCGCTTTCAGCGATACCTTCCACACTCAAGTTTAAATGCACAACAAGTATATATGCTTGATGATTTGCTCTGTTGTGACTATCGCTGTCTGATGCTTACCTGTGTACGGTCACGGATACCCACCAGAAGAGTGTTTACGGTTTTCTAGGCTGGCGGGACCCACCGCCAAAGCGACATCACACATGAGGCTGAGGTTGTACCGAGGCCCATCTACCAACTAGCTGACCGCAAGACGCAGAACGTGCTTGCATAGAAATCATGCCACTAGCCCATCCTTTGGACAGGGAAAATAGTGTGACGCTATTCTACAAGCCAAGATTTAATCTTTTGACCCGCAGCAAACGTCAAGGGTGCACACGCCAACGACCCCATTCACCCTGCCCACTTACCAGGCCATCGACCTTGGTCTTGAGAGCGACCTGGCCAAATGGGAGCATGCCCAGCAGGCATTGATTCCGTGATGTGTGCCCGTGATTGTTGTCATTGGTGTCCGGTTTCACGGTGTTGGTGGGTGCGTGTGTGTGTGTGTGGGGGGGGGGGGGTTAGAGTGGGGGGTCGTTGGGTGCATGTGAGGAGGTTATTGAAGACAAAGAAGAAGACAAGGATGTATGCAAGTTCAGAGAATGCACTGCACTCTGTCTCCGTTTCCTTTGCAAAAGCAAGCAGCCTAAATCCGTCAAAAGGGGCTACCCATGGTAAATAAAGTTACAGGTGCGATGGATTGCACCTTCCAAGTTAGCGTACAGGGTGATGCACCCAGTATGATCTAGCGATGGGGCCATGCATTATAGCTCTTTGACGTTGCGTCTGCCGAGGGCAGTGTAGGTGCGAGAAACCGTTATAACCAACCACGTTAGCCGAGGCATGGCGATCCTAGCATACCAACTACCAAGTGCGAGTAACCCATGTAACCAACCCTTATAACCAAGATCTCAGATACCAAGGACTTCTGAGAGAGTTCAGGCATTAAAGAGAGCAGACGTAGGCAAAGGCAAAGGCTATTAAGAGAAGACCCTTGTAATATGAGTGAGGAGGGCACCCCAATTAGTGTAAGTATGATGCGAGACGTCTCAGCTGACAGGGATGTGGTTGAGTCAGCCGCGGCACTTGAACCCTTGGGCAGCAGCTACTTGCCTGCTGATCATGCACACCACTTGGCAATACTCTCAATCAGAGGCATCACACACCCGCCTGTGACCCACCCCAGTTGACTTTGCAAAACAAACCCCCCGTGACACCTTGAACCTTGACAAACGCCCCGCACCCGTGAGAGGTTTGTGTGTGTGTGTGTGTGTGTGTGTGTGTGAGAGAGAGAGAGAGAGAGAGAGAGAGAGAGAGAGAGAGAGAGAGAGAGAGAGAGAGAGAGAGAGAGAGAGAGAGAGACAGAGAGAGAGAGACAGAGAGAGAGAGAGAGAGAGAGAGAGAGAGAGAGAGAGAGAGAGAGAGAGAGAGAGAGAGAGAGAGAGAGAGAGAGAGAGAGAGAGAGAGAGAGAGAGAAGGAGAATGATTAAGATACCCCATCACTGTGGACAACCCCAGCACTGTGTTGTCTCTTTGACAATCTACGAGCGATTACCCAGCGGTCCACTGACTATGCACCCCAGAAAGCCCTTGACTGGTCATTCGACGATTGTGACCACAACCCAGGAATCTGGCCCCTTCAATGCGTGCACTTCTTAGCACATGGCCTTCGCAATGCTTAGTGTACTGGTCACCGTCACTATCGCGGTCACTGTAATGGTCACCGCTAGAACTCGACCCCTTCAGCGAGTGCCAGCCCTCGCAAAAGCCTTTCACGTGCGACTGAACAGACAGCTGGGTGACATCATTACACAAGGGGACATCCCACACAAGGGGACATCCCACACAAGGGGACATCACACACAAGGGGACATCACACACAAGGGGACATCACACACAAGGGGACATCCCACACAAGGGGACATCCCACACAAGGGGACATCACACACAAGGGGACATCCCACACAAGGGGACATCATTACACAAGGGTAAGGCCACACACCTCCGCAATGTCCTTGATCTGGTCATCGGTAAGGTCTGGGTCCACTTTGACCACCAAGGGGGGCGCCTGGCCCGACGACCCCAGTTTCCAGGGGGATGCCTTGCGGGCCGCTTGAACCTGGTGGGCAGGAAGGTGAGACAGGATTGAGGCAGGAATCAGGCAGAGAAACAGAAAGCTGTCGAAATACCAAGGTATCCATGCTGGGCCCGGGCGATCCGAGAGATGGCCACTCGCGAAGCCTAGCGCTCATGCGACACACAAACCCACCATTTTCTTTCCTTGACGTGTCAACACCTTTGGAGTGCCTATCAAAAGGAGGTGAAACACCATTGGAAAAACCCTTGGGACGCTCTGTCTGGAAAATCCCAGCAGTGGCTGGAACACCGTAACCGTGGCCGGCATCCCACCATATACTTTGGTGAAGGCCACCCTGTACCTTGGTGAAGGGCTGGTTTAAAAATGTGCATAAGTTGCGTTCATGTCCCAGCGCCCACCTCAGTGACCAGTTTCTCGAGCTCCTTCTTTGTCTGCAGCGCGCGTAGGCCTGGCGTATTGGGGGACGACACATTGATGACCTGGCATGCGCCACCATCGCCGACAGGAGACGGCCAAGGCAAGAACATAGTCAGGCAACAATATACAGGCAACCATATAAAGAGGGTGTCAGTTAGCTACATATATGTGATGGAAACTACCTAGATAAGATGGAAACTATCTAGGTAAGATGGCAAACCAGCATGGTTGCCGATGCACTACTCAACAGTCCAACTCACGCACCCGTTTCTGGACTGTTAGTCATGTGCCAAGCAAACCACCAGGCTCAGGAGGGAGACAATGACCTGTGTCACACAAGCAGTCCGAGACTCTGGAACGCCGCCTCAAGATGTAGCAGCAGCGGAAGTAGAAGTAGAAGTAGAAGCAGGCAGAGGTACCCCCCGCCAAAAAAGAGCCCAGGAGAAACCAAGGTTTTTGTGATTTTGTATCGTCGTCAGATTGTAACAAACGTGAAAAGGCTAGCTGCCCAAATCTGATACTACAATTCCGCGGAACACAGAAAATAAGAAAGCCCAGAAGCTACCAGCAAGTAATCGAACATAGGATCTTTGGCATGATTTCACGGCTGCGTGAATCTCCTGATCCGAAGGCATCTCACTTAACATTTTGAAACAGCCCAACTGCGAAAAACCTCTTTACCGGAGAGGGGTGCCAATATGTCCAATATTGCTGAATCTATAGAAGATGACTCACCACTAGAGCTATGTGCGCAGGAGTACTAACGCAAGGACCTCGTATCGCTGAAGGTCTTTGTGATGGTTGCAGCTACCACGCATCCATCCTAGCCTGATATTTCTTTGCCAAATGAGTTGACCTTGAGACATTGGACACAGGATGCCACCCCACCTATTTTCCTGGAAAAGGGAAGTTGCCTTGCGAAGCTGTAGATAGAGAACTCTAGCGAGGAGCCAAGGCCTCGGGCTGACTCAGCACACCAAGGCAGGAAGGATAGGAACCCCCCCCCTTAAACAGGCTTCTTACATTTTTTAAAATCAAATCGGAACATATCTCCGTTGGGAGTACATGTAGCACATATCCCTGAGAAGGGGCAAATGGCTTTTAATGCATTCTGGGCTACTTCTTGCGAGGGTAGGGTGTAAACTACACGTGCTCTGGGGGCACAACAGGCGTAAACAGGCTTATCTATGGCTTGAATATGAAACATGTCCCAAGAAAACCCATAAGGCAGCCTAATTCTGGGCATTGGCCTCCCTTTGCCCATTCCTCCTTCTGATGGCAAGCGCCTGCCTGTGCCCCCTTCACAAAAGTTGCGTCCTCCTTCCTACCTTCAAAAGCCTGCCACTCTGCCCCTCACACGGGTGACTATCTCTTTCCCCTCATGACAGTTACCTGCCCCTTCCCCCTCACATGACTGAGTAAGATAGGATGGAACTAAAAAGCGACATTTCATTTAGTTGCAAGTTGACATTCCTTACAACAAGCACTTTACCAGGTAGCCGGAAACGAACAAACACCCACTAGAAAATCCGCGAACGAACAAACATCCACTCCAAATCCAGCAGGCGAACAAACACAGATAGTGCTTACAGGCAAATGAGTGCACGCTCACCAGGTAGTCGGCGAAGGGCGCCAGTTTCTGTGCACCCTCCACAAAGTCACGTGCGGCATCCTCGCTCGTCTTGTTCTTGCCGATGTTCACGCCCACGATGCCACCCTCGCGGCCCGCCTCGTGCCAGGCCTCCAGGCGGTTGCGCACCTCGTCCACGCCCACGCTGTTGAAGCCGTAGCGGTTGATCACCGCCCTGTGCGGAATGGGGGGCGTTGGATGCGACGGTAGTATAGACAGCAAGGAAGCGCACTTGATGAATAAGGGCCAGTGCAGTTGACCACCGCCCTAATTGTGAGTGGATGGGTGAGTGGGTGGGAGGGTGTGGTCGACAAGGTAGAGGACAGCATAGTGGATGGGTGAGTGGGTGGGAGGGTGTGGTCGACAAGGTAGCGGACAGCATAGCGGATGGGTGAGTGGGTGGGAGGGTGTGGTCGACAAGGTAGCGGACAGCATAGCGGATGGGTGAGTGGGTGGGAGGGTGTGGTCGACAAGGTAGCGGACAGCATAGCGGATGGGTGAGTGGGTGGGAGGGTGTGGTCGACAAGGTAGCGGACAGCATAGCGGATGGGTGAGTGGGTGGGAGGGTGTGGTCGACAAGGTAGCGGACAGCATAGCGGATGGGTGAGTGGGTGGGAGGGTGTGGTCGACAAGGTAGCGGACAGCATAGTGGATGGGTGAGTGGGTGGGAGGGTGCGGTCAACAAGGTAGCGGACAGCATAGTGGATGGGTGAGTGGGTGGGAGGGTGTGGTCAACAAGGTAGCGGACAGCATTAATTAATTAAGAACATATCTCCGTGGGGAGCATATGTAACACATATCCCTGAGAAGGGGCATATGGTTTTTAATACATTCTAGGCGACAGCCTGCAGGTGGTAAACTGCCACCTACTCGGGGTGCACAGCTGAGGTGCACCTGCACCAATATGTATTCCAGCAGCTCAGCAAAGTTGCGGACATGGGGTGGAAGATGATCATGGCTAAGCAATGGCTAGGGCATGATGGTGTCTCAGCAGAGATGGGCTCTCTGCATGGGCAAAGCACGGCTGACTTATAGCCGATGCAGCGAGGCTGCCCCATGGTCCAGAGCCCACAACAGATAGGCTTGGAACACACTTAAGGGCGCCGGTTTGGGAGAATGTAATGGCCTCTCCCGGAGCCTGAGGGGTTTTAGGGGCATACCCAGGGTTAACCCACAACCCAAAGCTTTGTCATATACAGCTGTATATATAGCGAGTGCAACCGATCGTTGTCCAGAGCGTCGGTAAATATATACGATTTTGCGATGGGGGAATGGACAGCATGCGTCAGCTATATATTAAGTTCTGGTGGGTGACAGGAGTGGGGCAAAGTTGAGCAACGAGGAGTTCAAGACACCCGCTAAATCAGCCGGCGCACGGGGACCCTTGTTCAAAGCAAAGAGGGCCTTTGCCTGTTTGTTATGACAACCTACTCCCATGGTCACCCAGCCGATGGTCATGAAAGCCATGGCCTAGCGGGGCGACCACTCTTCAAGTGGTTAGTTTTCTATTTTAATGGAATTCCCAGCACATCCTCTAAATGTGACCCACTACCTCCTCCTTCCCCCCCCCCCCTCCTCCCTCCCTCCTCCCTCCCTCCTCCCTCCCCCCTCCCTCCCTCCCTCCCTCCCTCCCTCCCTCCCTCCCTCCTCCCTCCCTCCCTCCCTCCCTCCCTCCCCCTCCCTCCCTCCCTCCCTCCCTCCCTCCCTCCCTCCCTCCCTCCCTCCCTCCTCCCTCCTCCCTCCTCCCTCCCTCCCTCCTCCCTCCCTCCCTCCCTCCCTCCCTCCCTCCCCCTCCCTCCCCTCCTCCCTCCCTCCCTCCCTCCCTCCCTCCCTCCCTCCCTCCCTCTCCCTCCCTCCTCCCTCCCTCCCTCCCTCCTCCCTCCCTCCCTCCCCCTCCCTCCCTCCCTCCCTCCCTCCCTCCCTCCTCCCTCCCTCCCTCCCTCCCTCCCTCCCTCCCTCCCTCCCTCCCTCCCTCCTCCCTCTCCCTCCCTCCCTCCCTCCCTCCCTCCCTCCCTCCCTCCCTCCCTCCCTCCCTCCCTCCCTCCCTCCCTCCCTCCCTCCCTCCCTCTCCCTCCCTCCCTCCCTCCCTCCCTCCCTCCCTCCCTCCCTCCCTCCCTCCCTCCCTCCCTCCCCTCCCTCCCTCCCTCCCTCCCTCCTCCCTCCCTCCCTCCCTCCCTCCCTCCCTCCCTCCCTCCCTCCCTCCCTCCCTCCCTCCTCCTCCCTCCCTCCCTCCCTCCCTCCCTCCCTCCCTCCCTCCCTCCCTCCCTCCCTCCCTCCCC
This sequence comes from Mesostigma viride, assembly GCA_009746045.1. NCBI lineage: Eukaryota > Viridiplantae > Streptophyta > Mesostigmatophyceae > Mesostigmatales > Mesostigmataceae > Mesostigma > Mesostigma viride. The sequence continues at coordinate 1,930,467 of RPFO01000448.1, forward strand.
TCCCTCCCTCCCCCTCCCCCCCAAACACACACACATACACGCACCCAACACACACACACACACACACACACACACACACACACACACACACACACACACACACACACACACACACACACACACACCTCTTCTCCACGATCCGAAACACGCGGGGCTTCGGATTCCCCGGCTGCGGCCTAGGCGTGACCGACCCAATCTCCACATGACCGAACCCCATGCCCAGGATCCCTGGCATCGCCTCGGCATCCTTGTCGAACCCTGCCGCCATCCCCAGGGGGTTGGGGAAGCGGCGGCCCCACAGGGTGACGGCGAGCGAGGGTGGGTCGGGGCGCGTCTCGCGGGGTGTCAGCCGGTAGGCGGCGGACAGCACGGCGATGCGGTGGGCGGTCTCGGGGTCGAACAGGCGCACCAAGGGGGTGGCCGCGGTGGAGGCGGTGAAGAAGAGCTCGCTGGGGAGGGTGGGGTGGGATGGAAGATGGGGTGGGGTGAATGGGGGGTGGACAAGTGGGTGGGTACAGAGGCGGCATATATTCAAGAGTTTAATTACTTACATCAGAGTGAAGGCACCCAATTAAACGTAAACAAAGCCAACGCTAATAAGAGATACCACGACAAAAATAATATATATATATATTATATGTATATGTATAGAGAGTGTGTGTGTGTACAAGTGAGTGTGTGGTTAACTGGGTTAATATAGAAGTGAACGGGTACGGGAGCAGGTAGGTGTATAAATGGGCCAGTACTGTAGGTTGGCATGTTTAGAAGCAGGTTGGCATTGAAGCAGATGAATATGGGAAGAGCGTTGGTGTGTAAATAGGTTGCATGGACGGGTTTATGTGGAAGTGGGTTGGAATGATAGTGGGTTGGTAGAGAGGTGGTCCACCCGGGTCAGGCATCTAGGGTGAGACATTGGCGTTGGGTGGCGCCAAGTACGGGTTTGTCATGCATTCACCAGTGCCATACCCGAGGTACGACTATCGGGGTATGGCAGCAGGAATAGGTTTGTAGGAATAACAGAGTCGTGGGCAGAGATAGAGTCGTAGGCAAGAATAGGGTCGCGGGGATTTGTGCTGGACCCCGAGCCATGCAATGTCTAGGACCGGAACATTTTATGGAAATCTGTTTACCACTTACAATCGCCAATTGGCGTTGAAACAAGGAAAAAACGTTTATTTAATTTTCATCATCGGTATATCTATCACATGTGTTGCTACGTTTTTCATACGAGTATGCAGCATCACATGCAGTTTGCTCTCCTGGTCTTGCGTTGAAAAACAGAATATAATTTTTGGCAGCCGCCTACCGCCGTAGCAACACGGAAGAGCGCCAGGGAGGAGAGCATGGGTGGACTTACGATTCTATTTATACAGAAAGCCTTCGATGAGGCAAGCATGCTAGCCGCAATTATGCGTGCGAACACACATGGTTGCTACATTGTATTGAGGCAGGTTCTAAGCGACTAAGTGTATAGGCAATGCGCGGACTAAACCGCTGTCGCATGCACACAAACGGAATCCCCCTAAGCAGAAATGACGCCCGATGCACCACCGTTATACTCACGTCCTCTTGTTTTCCCCTGCAATTGCAAGGCCTGCTCCTCCAGCAGCGACTACGCCAGCCATAAGCTTTGCCAACGTTGCCAACATGGTTCAACTGTTCTAGATGAAGTTAGTTAGAGAAATACGTTGCTCGGGCAAACGCCGATGGTTGAAAAAATGCAACAGGGAAATTGAAGTCTGATTCTTATTTATTCTTAAATCACCGCGCCGACTAAGAAGTTACAACCTCGGCTGCGCAGCTAGGTAATAAGTCGCGAGGATCTGTCGGCTTTCTGCCCTTGCTGGCGTTCGCAGTAAATGATGACGCACCACGCTCCCACGTTTTTCCGGGATGTTTTTTTTAGTGCACGAGGGGGACCAATTTTTACCGCCAAAACCGGACCGCAACGGCACGTGAGTGCATCCATACTGCGATCCGTGCATTTGGCGGCTGGAGCTCGCAGGGGTGCCTACTAGACTTCCGTACATGAATTCAAAGTACGAAAAATATTGATACTGCCAGCTGGATATCCCCATTGGTTAATAAAAATACCCATTTACCGGGTACTGCCAGCTGGAAAAATGTCGGGATGTGTCGATGGGAAAAACTGTCGTCGGCAGCACTCTTCCAGCGAAGTCTTTTACCGAATGTGAAAGTGTTACCGAATTGCACGCTCAATAAGGCTTCTTTAGTGAAATACATGCATACACCAGCTGGTAGCTACTTGGTACCCATTTCTGTAAAGGTCTTCCAATTGGGACCATTTGGGAAATAAAAATACCCATATAACCGGAAATACATTCACACACCAGGCAGACACATTTAGAGCCAGGCAGTCAGAATGGACGTTCGTTGGATGCCGTTCATATCCGTCGGGTTGACCGCACTGTTGGCATGCGGCATTTGTTCGGGCGGCTATGGGGCCGTGCACAGCGAGGCTCGCGCGTTCTGTTGTTCCTAGTTCCTTACCACTCTGTGCGGGCGCATACTGATAGGGGTTTCTGGACGAGCCATGCACCAACTACTCCTGCAGTTGACAAGAGGCAATGCAAACTGGCGAGTTTCTTTCGGTGCATCCAGGTGCTTACAGTGTGACGTACAACAAAAAAGATTGCATTTCGATTAACAATGCAAACTGGCGAGTTTCTTTCGGTGCATCCAAGTGCTTATAGTGTGACGTACAACAAAAAAGATAGCATTTCGATTTAAGTTATTGCTAGGAGTTAGTGTGCGTGTTCATGGCTTGGGATGTGGTGGTAGGATTCATTCTATCTGTACTTGTTCAGGACCCCGAGTTACGCAGGTGCACGCCATCCCTCTCGATGAGCTCGCAGTGCCCGTATGCGAAGAGGCGGGTGACAAAGCTAAAAACTGGAGACCGTCCGCGCAACCATGCCTAGTTTCTGTGCCACCCTTTGGCTCCTATAATGGTGTTTGAGCCGTTGCGAGCAGCTGTCGGCCTGCCGGGCAGGTTGGGCTGTCACTGGGAAGTGCTGCGTGCTGCGAGGTTCGGATATACTACTATGGAAGCAGTGTTCTTCAGCGAGTGCGCTGAGTTCTGTTGCGTCCTTGTCTCATGAGCTCGACAACTGGACATGTGCCACGGTGCAGGCAGCACCGGCCGGCAATTATTAACCTAGAGTTCCGGCATGGGTCCCAATCTGCACTAGGCTCTACAGGCGGGCGTCGAGAGGGACATGGCCATTCATCGGGATTTGTCTTGCTGCGATGCTCTGTGACATTGCCAGTGTCAAGGTGGCGCGTGCACAACGAATTATTTCAATTTTCACTGGACCATTGTGATGCATTTTGCTGCCAGCAAGGTTTGCGCTGATACCGAGCTGGTGCTGTGACTAGGTGCCGTTCAGCGTGCAAACATTCTCCCCTCCCACATACCAATGAGACAACAGCGCAGGCCAGATATATCCCACGTACGGTCCATTGCAGGCTTGCCATGGCAGGCTTGCAAATGGTCAGCCATGCACTGGTTATGTTCCGTCATGTAACTGCCAAGGGTAGTGAATTGCATCACGCTTTGACGCTGTTGGATTTATCACTGCACGAAGATTGGCCTTCGTGGCTGTGGTTGCCATAGCTATTAGTTGTCTCTTTTTAGTGGGGAGACGCCCACTGGGCTACATGCCCGTTCCAGCGTTCCTTCAGTTTCAAGCTGCATGGAGTCCGTTCACATTGGATCATTATGAATTAATGATATAATGCAACCGGAATGGAAAGGAGAACTTTTGCGGATGACTGTAGGTGTAAGTTGGCGATGCCATAGGATCCGGAGAAGTCCGTCCTATAGTCAGCGAAAGTTGGTGCGAGAGGTCCCCAGTTCGATTCCGGTCGGATTCATTCGCAGATCGCGTTTTCCGCGTTTTCCGCGGACCGGCACTGAACGCAAATGGTTTTCACCTTTGCGGCGTGCCAAATCAGAATACAATGCATGAACTGATTAATTGAATGGGCAAGGTTGATGTTGCCGGACGCACGCATATCTTACGAGCTGCCTGGCACCTCTGCACACGTGGGATCAAACGCCCAGCCACCTGGGCCGCATTTATAGGCAACGTCCAGCTCTCGATCAGCGCTGACATATACGGGGCTGGCCTCTCTGTTTTGTGGAAATCGATGCAGGAGGCAAATGGCAATCATGCCTTTGAAGCCTGGATCCTATATTCAGAGTATGAACGAGTCATACCAAAAATGTATAAATCAAACATGAAAGTTTTAATGTTCACGGCCGCTACACATATCTCCTGGACATGCATTTCCATACTTCATCCTGAACGACTCGACAAACGCGGATATAAGATAACAGCAGGCTCGTCATATATACCATGGTACGGGTTCTTCCAGATTTCTGGCCTGCGCTGGTTGTCTCTTTGATTGTCGTCATAAAGCAACAAACGTGAAAACGCTAGCTGCCCAAATCTGATCGAGATTCCGCGGAACACAGAAAATAAGAAAGCCCAGAAGCTACCAGCAAGGAATCGAACATAGGACCTTTGGCATGATTTCGCGGATGTGTGAGTCTCCTGATCCGAAGGCATCGAAATTGCGAATTAAAAACCTCTTTACCGGAGAGGCCCCAGGGTGCCAATATGTCCGATATTGCTGAATCTATAGAAGATGACTCACCACTAGACCGAGGTACGTAGCCATGGCTGACGGCGGAGCTAATAACTTTCACGTTTGGGCACCAAATTCGGCTGTGAATATCACAATCGCCTCGCCTTTCTAAGATGTACACGCTGATATATTTTTCCGAAGCTAATACGCAATATTATGACGAGCACCGAAACGCTCCACGACGCAACACAGTTTGGAGGAGCCCTGCGATGAGCAATGCAAAAAACACGCCTGCAGCTCCGGCTGCAGTTCCGCCTCCCGGCCTCGCAGGCAGCGGTGACACTAACCAAGCGTTAGTGGTCTACTCGGCTCCTCCCGAAGCCTCCCCCTCGCCATCGCCGGAGCCCAAACGCAGTCGGCCTATACGGCCATTCCGCGCTGGCGCGATCGAGGTCGACTGAACGACGTCACCTCCCCAGGCTACATATTGGCAACGCACCCTGCCGACCCGGCCAATTCATGGATCGATCGATGACGTGTTTTTCGGCATGCACGCCTCGCTTGTGGTGCTGTGCCGGCACCTTTACGGCCAGCATCGCAGGTAATAAACACAGGGATCGGCTCCCAGAAACCGAATTTCGGCTCGATTCTGAGCACTGCGGACCTTCTTCACGTTACCCCTCGCCCCCGTCTTCACTCAGCGCATCGCCCTCTGGTTCCTCAAAGGGCGCACATAAAGGCCGAGATCTGGGATCTCTCGCCCTCCGCCCCCACCGCCCTCACGTACCGAAATTAATTCCACATTCCGCTCCATTCTCACGGAGCTCCTTCCACAGTACGTGACCCCACTTGCCGCAGATGTGGCAGCAATGGGCAGCACGCTGGCTGCTGAGCTCCGGCCTCACCAATTTCCACCTCCGCCAGGTCCGCCACCTCCAAAACCACCGACACCATCACCGACCGGCCATCTCCTCGACATCGACCAGCGCCTCAAGGACAACGCCATCGCCATCGCTAGTGCCTGCAAAACGCCGCAGGCATCACCGCCCAGGCGGTGAAGGACATCGCCGCTCGGCCGGCATCTGCTGGCCCAGCCGACGTCTCTCCCATGCACCCAGACCTGGGCGGACATGCTGAAGCAACACACCACCTCCACCGCCTCCACCGAGCACCATTGCGGCACAGCTCAAGCAATGTAAACGCTCGACCTCCGCGAGGAGACCGACCTCACCCAGCGCAGCCACAACGTCATGTCGCCACTGCACTTCGACCACTGCATGTCCGGCAGGTGAGAACTCGGAGTCTCTGGCCATAGCGTTTAAACGCGACATTCTTACCCCCATGCAACTCATGCACTGGTGAGCTGCGGATGTCGGCTGTCCGCCTTCCCCGCGCGCGGGGTAAGGCTGGCCCGCCCCCCCTGCTCCTCACCTTCTCAGGGATATGTGCCGGTGTCTACCTGCATGACTGGTGTAAGCAAGATGTCCAACGAATGCTATCCTACGCTGCCTGATCTCGTCCGTAATGCGAAGCATACCAGGTTATCCAAAGACTCTAATGACCTATATGTGTGGAAAACCCTACATACAGGACGGGCCTGTCGAAGCATCCTGGTCCACGCCCATGACGCCAGCCCCTGTGGGCCGGCAAGGGCCCCCCCGGCCCGGCCACCTAGGAGTAAGGGGCGCCTTGCTGAGTAGAGCAGGAAGGATTTTCTAGATTAGCCTAGAGTTAGCTTAGTTGGGTTTCGCGGCCCTTCGCTCACCCCCATCCATGCATCACGCAAGGGAATACGTGCTACATGAAGTGACACAACTATGATCTCCCGGCCCACGGAGTCATGTTATCAAGGAGACAACCAGCGCATGTTCTCGGAGTCATGTTATAATTTAATTGAACAATTGATGAAAGAACCAGCATATGCATATGAAATGAGACAACTATGCCTGGACGCATGGCGATCATATGCGTGCATTTTACATCCCGAAAAATCTGTACCACTCCGAGCGAGATGCCTCTGCGCTAACCAAGGGTACCTTGCCTATATTTCCTGTTTGGAGTTTTCACGATGTCCGAGATCCCTGTCAATGTGACACCTGAATCAGCGGTTGCAAACTGGGCAAGACCAGATTGTGACCAAGCCCGCATGGAGCTGCTTAGGTCATGCGTAAGCGGAGATTAAGGTCGTGAAAAAATAAAGCCCATGAACAATAACTGGGTATACTTAACTAATTAATTAAGAACATAACTCCGTAGGGAGTATACGTAACACATGGCCTTGAGAAGGGGGCCTATGGTTTTTAATACATTCTGGGCTACAACCTGCACGTGGGTATCATAACTGGGTCTAAGTACCACACAGGTCCTGAAAAAGCTGTGCTTGGCAACCATCCCATGTCGTAATCTACTAAGCACAGGGCTCTTTTGAACAAAGGACAGCTCCCCAAAACGCTGAAAGATGGTAGGCCTGGGAGCCCTAGTGGGAGCAGCACAAGATGCACGTTCAGGATGTACCAGGAGCACCGCCCATGGCATCAGGCGTGTCCCTCAATATGCTGTCTGCCTTGTGCATCAGGCATGTATTCCAACTTACTGACTGCCTTGCATCAGGCGCGTCTTTTAACATAAGGGTCTGCCTGCATTGACCAGACGTATCTTGTCCGAAAACGCACGGCCTTCCTTGTGAGCCCATCTACGCGGACACCTTGAGCTTGACAATCTGCGTCTGCAGCGTCCTTGCCTCGGCGTTGGCCTTGAAGTACTCGCGCACCGGCTCCAGGATCGCGTTGATTGCCTTTGCCAGCGAGGGCTTGAGGTCCCCTGGGTGCAGCGCCTCACTCTCGTAGTCGGCGATGAGGTCATCGGCACTCGAGTACACCTTGTTCCCGCCGTTCTGATCCGACCGCTCGACCTCAAACGTGCCGCACGCGGGAAGGACCACGTACTTGACGTACTCGATGCAGGGGTTGCCCTGGGTGACCTTGGGCGGGCAGAACGCCTTTTTGATCTTTGTCTTGACTTCGACCTCAGTGTCCTCCATGTAAATCGCAGAGCTGGGGTCGCCAAGCACGATTTTTTCCTGGCCTTCCTGCAGCCCGCGCAGCACGTGGTGGGAGACGATGACGGGCTTCTGCGCGCGGCCCGACTCATCGCAGTAGTCCCGCGCCATTAGGTTCACCTGCTGCTGGTCCGTCCCCAGCTGGCAAATGTCGGCGCCCAGGTACAGGATGTCCGCGCACTGCATGCACGGGTACATGATCTGCGCGGTCATCACGTCGCCCGCAGAGCTCCTGCCCATGCTTTCCGAGCAATTCAGGATGCGTGGCAGCTTGTGCTTCCGCGCGATGTCCATTACCAGCGGCCAGTAGCTGCCCGGGTTTTTGTTGATCTCTTCGGACGCCCACAGGAACTCCACTTTGTCGAGGTTCAACCCCAAGGCCTTCCAGACCTCAATCATGTACTTCCCAATGTTTTGGATCTTCTTCATGTCTCCTCCCATTTTATTGTTCAGGAATGCGTGGTAATCTGCCACCCAGAACTTGAATCTACACCCGGCTTTCAACAGCTTTTGGACGGTCAATGCCTTCACAACTCCAACGCCTATGTGCACGCGGCCACAGGGCTCAAAACCATCGTAGCAAATCGGCTCTTCTTTCCTTTCCAGCAGGCCCCTGAGCTCCTCCTCCTGGATGCATTCCTCCCCAACGCTGCGCACAAGAGAGAACCGCTCGTCCACGGAAAGCGTCATCTTATCTTCTACGACCAAGCAGCACGTTGACTAAAATGCGTTCAACAGGTTGGAGCCTGTCCTCTTATAGCTCAAATACCGGACATGGGCGTTCCTGAAACCTCCATAGCCACGTTGATGTTTCCCCTTGTTGAACGCCGCAATCCCGTGATGCTGCTGGTAATAGGCGGGCAATACTCTCGTGGATAGTGGATACTAGCCTCCTAGGCCATCGACTATCTAGCCATCCTAGGCCCTAGCATTCTAGCTCTAGGCCTCTACCGTCTACGGCTCTATCCAGTCTACCGTAGCCTCTATGATCTTAGTTCATACCCCGAGCTCCACCGGCGCGGGAATACCGCGGGTACGTAAACTAAACTCAACCCCGAGCTCCGCACAGACCTCGGCGAGATCACCCAAAAAAGTGAAAAAACAGAAAAGTGCAGGACGCGGCTACAGCTGAAAGGTTTAGTTTTCTCACCTCCAGAGACGCCCGACCCTGGACTGGACATTGGACAATGAGCTGTGCGATGCACCGAATGCGTACAGTAATGCCGAACAGCCCGAACTACAGTACATGTAACGTACGACGTCGTGAGTTCAGGGACTACGGCATGTAAGAGTTTGCAGAAGATTCTGTCCCTGGCACGCTGGCTTGGCTGTCCGGATCTCAAAAGTACGCACCTGAGTGCCGGCTCACGACTCACGACACCGCCATGACACCGCGACGTGATTGCTGAGCCTGGCGCACGCGTCATCCTGAGATATCAGTGCCAGGATATTTTGTGCCCGCAACCTAACATACGTGCAGCACATTTCGAAGGGAACGTTGTCGCTTTCCGGGTTGAATTAAATTCCTAGGTAGCCATGGCAGCCTCTCTTTGTTCTGTAAGTCGTAGTTTCGTTTCTAGCTCGTCGTATGTCGCGTCAAGTCGTGCCGGGGTTCCGTTTGCTGCCGTTCCTGTCGAAAGCGTGCCTTCGCAGCAACGTGCACAAATAAAGAATACGTCCTTTTTAGGAGGAAAACCTAAAGCTTTTCATGCATCGACCAGGCATGGGAAGACAACGCCGAGGAAAAAACTCGAAGTCTGGTGTGTAGAATTCAAATAGCAATATGCTTCGCTACGTCGTGTTTCGTGTGGTTGCAAGCGTTCCGATGGGCCCTCCTTCGCCGTGATGGCGGAATGTTACTGACCTTTTTACACCCTTCAGGCCGATGGATCATCAATACCCGCTAACAGCTTGCCGACGGTATGCGACCTACTTTATGTGGCGTTTGTGTGCTCTCACCGTGCGCAGCGCCGCTGCTCCGGCCGCCGAGTTCGATCGGTCACAGGCTGTTTTCGGGTGGGATGCGTTGATTAAGGAGCACGTGGGTAGGTGTTCCTTGCCTTGTATCGCATTTGAGCGGTTCGAGTGAGAATTTTTTTTCATTTGTTGCGGGCGGAGGAGTAGTGGGTTGAGTGTGGTTTAAATTGTAATCCGTTTTAGGAGGTAGCACCAGAATATGGATTTGGCCTTGGTCGCATTTCATGCCTTTATGTCCTTTGTCCTGTCCGTATTTGCACTTGTCTGGCCCATCTGATGTTGGTAATTGCCTGGGGATTAAATCCAGTTTCCCCGAGATCTGGGTTTACCTGTGGTTTGAGTAACACTACTATATATGGACACTGAGTGACAAGCAGGTCAGAGATGCTCATAATGCTCCCATCTTGGTGGATCCACAGAGTAAAAATGTTTTTAAATAGTAGCAGCTGCCTACCGGGCGCGTTCACGCCGTCTGCGAGCTGGTTATGCAAAGATTTTCTGACACTTTCTGTCTGTCTTCACGGGTGCATTGTTGCATCGGCGCGTGGGTGCATGGGCGCATGAGCGTATGAGCATAAGGGGTTTTGGAGCACAAGGGTTTCCGGAGCGTGTGCATCCCCCGGCCCTCAAGTCCCACTCAACGCTGCTGTCTGTTTTCTCTTGTGGTCCATGGACCACTGCTGCCTGCCCCTTGTGCGCCGTGTGCCCCTTGTGCCCTTTCAACCCCATTGTGGCTGCCCTCGTCCCTGGGGGCCCATGGCTGCCTGCCTGCCTGCGTTGCGGTACTCGGGTCGTCTCCCCCGCGGGCTGGCGAAATGCAGGCTCCTGGCACGGGATCTGGACGGAGTACAGGTAAGGGGATGGTTATACGGTTGGTTTGATGTAAGACCATGACAGGGGTCAGCAAGGTTTCAGCAAGGTCTGAGCAATAAGCCTTGCTCATCAGTCATGGCAAAGTGAGGCTGTGCGTCCGATGCCCGTGGCATCATGCTCTCATGGACCACTTTGCGCATGCTGCAGCATTTCACAAGCGCTAGCCATCAGGTACTAGGCACTGGGCACTGGGCACTGGGCACTGGGCACTGGGCACTGGGCACTGGGCACTGGGCACTGGGCACTGGGCACTGGGCACTGGGCACTGGGCACTGGGCACTGGGCACTGGGCACTGGGCACTGGGCACCGTCCACTGGGCACCGTCCACTGGGCACCGTCCACTGGGCACCGTCCACTGGGCACCGTCCACTGGGCACCGTCCACTGGGCACTGGGCACCGTCCACCGGGCTCTGGGCACTGGCCACCGTCCACTGGGCACCGTCCACTGGGCGCCGTCCACTGGGCACCGTCCACTGGGTACTGGGCCCTGGGCCCTGGGCATGAGGCAGGATGGGGTGGCAGTCCTCGCCAGAACAAATGAGTAAGCATCGTTATCGTACACCCTGGCAGATGGCGAACACAGCAGTTTATCCTGCGAGCTGTTGCTGCCACACCTTGCTGTTATGCGGAGTTTGTGTGTAAAATCTCTTATATTTCGAGGATGCTATCATAAAAAGTTTATCTGCTGCGTACAACCCCCCTTCCCCCCCCCCCCCCTTTCCCCCCTACCCCCTCACTCTCTCCCCCCTCGCCCCCCTTTCCATGTCTCCCCTGCCCCTCTCGTTCTCTCCCCTGTTCTCCTATTTCCTCACTCCCTCCCAGTTCCCCATTCTCTCCCTCTCCCGCCCTCATCCCCCCCCCACTCCCAACCTGATGTGTCAACGGGCTGCCACCTGTCACCTGCATCTGCATAACACCCGCACACAAGCAGCCCTGACGGCAACGAGCTGTCGTCGGAGCGCGTCATCACCGACATCAAGCAGGCCGAGGATGACAGCGGCTTCGAGGTGGTCGACCACAAGGTCCGCTTCCTCGACCGCAAGGACAACAACGTCGTCGACCTGGGCCGGTGCGTGGGGCGCTACGACTTAAGTGCACTATTATATGCTGATCGTTATTGCTGCACCACAAGCTCCACTTCCTTGACTGCAAGGGGCACAACCTAATCGACCTGGGCCTCTGCGTGGGGGCTGACAATGCTACTAGATAGCCCTACTGAAAAGCAGACATCAATTGATCTTATTAGCAGTATATCAGGAACGCAGGTAGCTCCATCTTGACCTGGGCAGGTGTTGGGGCCAACAAACTTACTCTGTAAGCTTATTACTTTCTATGAGCTTATTACATGGAATAGATCTATCATGTTTATTAATAGGATATCCCGTTTATTAATAGTGGTAGCCCCCCTGCTCGGTGTGTGGGTCCCATGGTTTCCCAGGATGGTGATGATAGTGATAATGAATCTGTTGGGCTGATACAGTACTCTTGCCAGCGCAACACTCTCTCACCCTGCTTGCCGGGGGCTGTTAGATCTTGTTCAAATAATGTCTCATGATATGTAGCATCTTCTTAGACTGCATGCGCTTGCTACCTGTTTGCTGTAAAGTGTCCTTGCAAATGATTAGTGCTCACCGAGCATTTGCAAACCATTGATCGACGAACTTAGCAGCCATTCCTCCTGCAGAGAGGCCACGTATCCGATACCGGCGCATGCTCTTTGCAGTTTGCAATGGCTCTACACTTTCGAGCTGCACATGCTTCCCTTGGTGAGCTGGTTTGCGCCACGTGTACTCGTGCGTACCACAGTGCCACGCTCTCGCCTGAGCTAACCTGCTGCCATGTGGCAAAACCTGCTCTGGCCTTGCCCCACTGGACCCTGCAGATACGACGAAGGCAACATGCACTACAAGTACATCGGACACGCGTGCGCTCTTGGAGCGCTCAAGGACGGTGGGTGGTGACGTGATGGCGCATTTTATACCACTTCATCTAATGGCATTGCTATTCCATTATTTTCCCATCCCACCCATATGTGCATATGTGGTTTGGTCCGGGTTCTTCCGATTTCTGGCCTGCGCTGGTTGTCTCCTTGATATGTGGTTTGGTCTAATGCTGTGCTGCTTCTTGCTGATGTGGCGCTGCGGTTGCTGTTGTAAAACCTAACGAATTGCAAGGATACGTTTGTTGGGTCCTAGGTCTGTTCGCATCCGCTAACTGTGCATGAAACTGTGGGCCTAGGGGTTGCGACGAAGACCTCTGTGTCTCAAGGGGTTGAATTTGATTGTAGACAGTTCACTGTAGACATGGTGTGGACCACTGGGATGGCCGCATTACGCACAGTGGTATTCTTCCCCGTTCAGAAGATATGGTTCTCAAGCCATCTAACTGGGTACGTCCGCATCGTGTGTGCTGCTTTTGTTGGGGAACGTTGGTGTTCTCGCTGTTGCTTGCGCGAGCAGGCATGTTTGAGCTGGAGGGCGGGCTGACTTTCAAGGACTGGCGCACGCGCGTCATCCTCAAGTACTCCGGCACGGATAGCATGCTGCAAAAGGTGGGCGCTTGGGTGGTGTTGGTGGTGGTGTTCGTTTCTTTTACTGTTGGGATTTGCTACCCCCCGTTGTTTTTGTTGTTATGGTGGTGGTGATGGAGGTAGGGGCGGTGGGAGGTGGGTGGGGGTGGGCAGGGGGCGCGGGGGCGCGGGGGCGCGGGGGCGCGGGGCGCGGGGCGGGGGGCGGGGGGGCGGGGGGGTGAGGGGGGGGGCTGTCACTGTTTGCAACGGGATGGTATCATAGGGAGGCTGCTTCATTCCTTGTCGAGACCTCTCTCTGCTTGTTTTATTTCGATGGTGTTATGTGGGGTACGTTAGGGATCAGCGTGGTGCAGTTCTGGGCGCTGTGACAGAGCATTTAGTGTTAAATGCGGTTTAGGTGGTGCGTGGTTGTGCTGCATCACCCTCGCTCGCCCGGGGTGTCCACCATGTGGTATTCTAATCTCACTATACACGCCAAGGAAAGTGCCCGCTGTTCTGCCGTGTCTGTGTCATGTACAGCGGTGCATGTGTTCTCCTTGAGCTGGCAGCCTTGCTACGGCATTGACACACATGCATATGCCATAGCCTGGTGTACATTCATGTGCACGCATTCTTTGCTAGGGGGCACACGGCTCCTCTGTCTATAGATTACAGAAGATGGATGCATGGAGCCACCGGCAGCGCTTGGTAGTCGGGTGGTGTTTGGTGCGGTGGAGGTGGCAGCTCCTAAAACAAGCCCCGAAATGCCCTCTCTGCTTGGATCCCTGCTTCGGGTGCATGTCCCTGCAGGTGGTGATCGTGCGGGAGAAGCGAGACGCCTTCCCCACGGAAGCAGACACCACACTGTACAGGCTGGTGAGCGGTGCTGTTATTCTTGCCTCCTGAAGGAGAAAAAGTTAATGGGAATAGGCCAGTAGGATTGTTACTTGCAGCGCCCTACTTTTCTCCCTTGCCCCCACCCCCTCCTCAGTCCTCACCATCGTAAATTGCCCTGCCAGAGCAGAGGACTGGGCCACTATGGTAGTTGTCACAGTGTGATATGGCTGGTAGCGGCAGCGACTTGGTGTGTGAGTTACAAAGGCGGACGAAGTTTGGTCTCTTGTTGTTACAAATGGCACTCAATTTTTGGCCACCTTCACCTTTCGATGTGTGATTGTAATGCCGTCCTTAATACTTGGCAAGCCAGCGGACTAAGTTGACGGTTGATGAATTGGGCACTTCCATGAACTGGATACTTCCACAAAGGCAAAGCCACAACTTTGTAGTCCTAACCAGGCGTCCAGTTGCAGATGGACTAGCCCTTGGGCCACACATCCACCCAACCGGGCATGCCTCACAACGATCCTCCGTCAGGTGGCATGCTCGGCATCAGCGGCTTAAGATGTGAAAGATCAGATAGTTCACTTGACCAGCGGCTTTAATGATTCCACTGGGTGTTTTAAGATAACTAGTAATTTTTCGCATCCCATGTCATTTCCTCGGGAGCATCGAATTCTTGAATGTCCTCCTTATTTGGCATGTCCTAGTGTTGGCACTGTCTCTTTTCTCTCAGATGTAGGAGTGTATCTGGTCCAATTTTTTGTCTTAGTTTGACAACGTTATCTATTACCTATGGGGGACGGCTTCCTGTGGCTCGGGTCTGTCCTCTGCACGTGCTAGCTGGGCTGACAGACATGCGTCCTTGGCACTCCCGGCGTGGCCTTGTGTCTTCTATCGCGGCGTTGTCCTTTTTGGCGACACCATGCCTTTGTGTGCTGTCGCGCTGCCACAGGGCGCGGTGGACCTGTCGGGCGAGTGGACCGGTGTGCGCCTCGAGGACTGGCTCACGAACAACGAAGAGGTTAGTGCCTGTTTCAAATATATTACAGTCTAGTAGTGTCTTATATACTTGTCTTCACTAGTGGTGCCTTATGCCTAGATGATGCATACCTAGTGCCGTAGATTGCCAGGATTTCCTTGCCTATCAAGTACGTGCGTGTTTGCAACTGGCCCGTTGAAACTCTACGGCGGAGCCGATTTTCGGAAGAACCTCACCCTTATGCTTTCGAGTTCGTGACAAATTCGGTGGGCGGATGGATGGATGGATGGATGGACAGACGGAAGGAAGGAAGGAAGGAAGGAAGGAAGGAAGGAAGGAAGGAAGGAAGGAAGGAAGGAAGGAAGGAAGGAAGGAAGGAAGGAAGGAAGGAAGGAAGGAAGGAAGGAAGGAAGGAAGGAAGGAAGGAAGGAAGGAAGGAAGGAAGGAAGGAAGGAAGGAAGGATTGAAGGATTGAAGGATTGAAGGATTGAAGGATTGAAGGATTGAAGGATTGAAGGATTGAAGGATTGAAGGATTGAAGGATTGAAGGATTGAAGGATTGAAGGATTGAAGGATTGAAGGATTGAAGGATTGAAGGATTGAAGGATTGAAGGATTGAAGGATTGAAGGATTGAAGGATTGAAGGATTGAAGGATTGAAGGATTGAAGGATTGAAGGATTGAAGGATTGAAGGATTGAAGGATTGAAGGATTGAAGGATTGAAGGATTGAAGGATTGAAGGATTGAAGGATTGAAGGATTGAAGGATTGAAGGATTGAAGGATTGAAGGATTGAAGGATTGAAGGATTGAAGGATTGAAGGATTGAAGGATTGAAGGATTGAAGGATTGAAGGATTGAAGGATTGAAGGATTGAAGGATTGAAGGATTGAAGGATTGAAGGATTGAAGGATTGAAGGATTGAAGGATTGAAGGATTGAAGGATTGAAGGATTGAAGGATTGAAGGATTGAAGGATTGAAGGATTGAAGGATTGAAGGATTGAAGGATTGAAGGATTGAAGGATTGAAGGATTGAAGGATTGAAGGATTGAAGGATTGAAGGATTGAAGGATTGAAGGATTGAAGGATTGAAGGATTGAAGGATTGAAGGATTGAAGGATTGAAGGATTGAAGGATTGAAGGATTGAAGGATTGAAGGATTGAAGGATTGAAGGATTGAAGGATTGAAGGATTGAAGGATTGAAGGATTGAAGGATTGAAGGATTGAAGGATTGAAGGATTGAAGGATTGAAGGATTGAAGGATTGAAGGATTGAAGGATTGAAGGATTGAAGGATTGAAGGATTGAAGGATTGAAGGATTGAAGGATTGAAGGATTGAAGGATTGAAGGATTGAAGGATTGAAGGATTGAAGGATTGAAGGATTGAAGGATTGAAGGATTGAAGGATTGAAGGATTGAAGGATTGAAGGATTGAAGGATTGAAGGATTGAAGGATTGAAGGATTGAAGGATTGAAGGATTGAAGGATTGAAGGATTGAAGGATTGAAGGATTGAAGGATTGAAGGATTGAAGGATTGAAGGATTGAAGGATTGAAGGATTGAAGGATTGAAGGATTGAAGGATTGAAGGATTGAAGGATTGAAGGATTGAAGGATTGAAGGATTGAAGGATTGAAGGATTGAAGGATTGAAGGATTGAAGGATTGAAGGATTGAAGGATTGAAGGATTGAAGGATTGAAGGATTGAAGGATTGAAGGATTGAAGGATTGAAGGATTGAAGGATTGAAGGATTGAAGGATTGAAGGATTGAAGGATTGAAGGATTGAAGGATTGAAGGATTGAAGGATTGAAGGATTGAAGGATTGAAGGATTGAAGGATTGAAGGATTGAAGGATTGAAGGATTGAAGGATTGAAGGATTGAAGGATTGAAGGATTGAAGGATTGAAGGATTGAAGGATTGAAGGATTGAAGGATTGAAGGATTGAAGGATTGAAGGATTGAAGGATTGAAGGATTGAAGGATTGAAGGATTGAAGGATTGAAGGATTGAAGGATTGAAGGATTGAAGGATTGAAGGATTGAAGGATTGAAGGATTGAAGGATTGAAGGATTGAAGGATTGAAGGATTGAAGGATTGAAGGATTGAAGGATTGAAGGATTGAAGGATTGAAGGATTGAAGGATTGAAGGATTGAAGGATTGAAGGATTGAAGGATTGAAGGATTGAAGGATTGAAGGATTGAAGGATTGAAGGATTGAAGGATTGAAGGATTGAAGGATTGAAGGATTGAAGGATTGAAGGATTGAAGGATTGAAGGATTGAAGGATTGAAGGATTGAAGGATTGAAGGATTGAAGGATTGAAGGATTGAAGGATTGAAGGATTGAAGGATTGAAGGATTGAAGGATTGAAGGATTGAAGGATTGAAGGATTGAAGGATTGAAGGATTGAAGGATTGAAGGATTGAAGGATTGAAGGATTGAAGGATTGAAGGATTGAAGGATTGAAGGATTGAAGGATTGAAGGATTGAAGGATTGAAGGATTGAAGGATTGAAGGATTGAAGGATTGAAGGATTGAAGGATTGAAGGATTGAAGGATTGAAGGATTGAAGGATTGAAGGATTGAAGGATTGAAGGATTGAAGGATTGAAGGATTGAAGGATTGAAGGATTGAAGGATTGAAGGATTGAAGGATTGAAGGATTGAAGGATTGAAGGATTGAAGGATTGAAGGATTGAAGGATTGAAGGATTGAAGGATTGAAGGATTGAAGGATTGAAGGATTGAAGGATTGAAGGATTGAAGGATTGAAGGATTGAAGGATTGAAGGATTGAAGGATTGAAGGATTGAAGGATTGAAGGATTGAAGGATTGAAGGATTGAAGGATTGAAGGATTGAAGGATTGAAGGATTGAAGGATTGAAGGATTGAAGGATTGAAGGATTGAAGGATTGAAGGATTGAAGGATTGAAGGATTGAAGGATTGAAGGATTGAAGGATTGAAGGATTGAAGGATTGAAGGATTGAAGGATTGAAGGATTGAAGGATTGAAGGATTGAAGGATTGAAGGATTGAAGGATTGAAGGATTGAAGGATTGAAGGATTGAAGGATTGAAGGATTGAAGGATTGAAGGATTGAAGGATTGAAGGATTGAAGGATTGAAGGATTGAAGGATTGAAGGATTGAAGGATTGAAGGATTGAAGGATTGAAGGATTGAAGGATTGAAGGATTGAAGGATTGAAGGATTGAAGGATTGAAGGATTGAAGGATTGAAGGATTGAAGGATTGAAGGATTGAAGGATTGAAGGATTGAAGGATTGAAGGATTGAAGGATTGAAGGATTGAAGGATTGAAGGATTGAAGGATTGAAGGATTGAAGGATTGAAGGATTGAAGGATTGAAGGATTGAAGGATTGAAGGATTGAAGGATTGAAGGATTGAAGGATTGAAGGATTGAAGGATTGAAGGATTGAAGGATTGAAGGATTGAAGGATTGAAGGATTGAAGGATTGAAGGATTGAAGGATTGAAGGATTGAAGGATTGAAGGATTGAAGGATTGAAGGATTGAAGGATTGAAGGATTGAAGGATTGAAGGATTGAAGGATTGAAGGATTGAAGGATTGAAGGATTGAAGGATTGAAGGATTGAAGGATTGAAGGATTGAAGGATTGAAGGATTGAAGGATTGAAGGATTGAAGGATTGAAGGATTGAAGGATTGAAGGATTGAAGGATTGAAGGATTGAAGGATTGAAGGATTGAAGGATTGAAGGATTGAAGGATTGAAGGATTGAAGGATTGAAGGATTGAAGGATTGAAGGATTGAAGGATTGAAGGATTGAAGGATTGAAGGATTGAAGGATTGAAGGATTGAAGGATTGAAGGATTGAAGGATTGAAGGATTGAAGGATTGAAGGATTGAAGGATTGAAGGATTGAAGGATTGAAGGATTGAAGGATTGAAGGATTGAAGGATTGAAGGATTGAAGGATTGAAGGATTGAAGGATTGAAGGATTGAAGGATTGAAGGATTGAAGGATTGAAGGATTGAAGGATTGAAGGATTGAAGGATTGAAGGATTGAAGGATTGAAGGATTGAAGGATTGAAGGATTGAAGGATTGAAGGATTGAAGGATTGAAGGATTGAAGGATTGAAGGATTGAAGGATTGAAGGATTGAAGGATTGAAGGATTGAAGGATTGAAGGATTGAAGGATTGAAGGATTGAAGGATTGAAGGATTGAAGGATTGAAGGATTGAAGGATTGAAGGATTGAAGGATTGAAGGATTGAAGGATTGAAGGATTGAAGGATTGAAGGATTGAAGGATTGAAGGATTGAAGGATTGAAGGATTGAAGGATTGAAGGATTGAAGGATTGAAGGATTGAAGGATTGAAGGATTGAAGGATTGAAGGATTGAAGGATTGAAGGATTGAAGGATTGAAGGATTGAAGGATTGAAGGATTGAAGGATTGAAGGATTGAAGGATTGAAGGATTGAAGGATTGAAGGATTGAAGGATTGAAGGATTGAAGGATTGAAGGATTGAAGGATTGAAGGATTGAAGGATTGAAGGATTGAAGGATTGAAGGATTGAAGGATTGAAGGATTGAAGGATTGAAGGATTGAAGGATTGAAGGATTGAAGGATTGAAGGATTGAAGGATTGAAGGATTGAAGGATTGAAGGATTGAAGGATTGAAGGATTGAAGGATTGAAGGATTGAAGGATTGAAGGATTGAAGGATTGAAGGATTGAAGGATTGAAGGATTGAAGGATTGAAGGATTGAAGGATTGAAGGATTGAAGGATTGAAGGATTGAAGGATTGAAGGATTGAAGGATTGAAGGATTGAAGGATTGAAGGATTGAAGGATTGAAGGATTGAAGGATTGAAGGATTGAAGGATTGAAGGATTGAAGGATTGAAGGATTGAAGGATTGAAGGATTGAAGGATTGAAGGATTGAAGGATTGAAGGATTGAAGGATTGAAGGATTGAAGGATTGAAGGATTGAAGGATTGAAGGATTGAAGGATTGAAGGATTGAAGGATTGAAGGATTGAAGGATTGAAGGATTGAAGGATTGAAGGATTGAAGGATTGAAGGATTGAAGGATTGAAGGATTGAAGGATTGAAGGATTGAAGGATTGAAGGATTGAAGGATTGAAGGATTGAAGGATTGAAGGATTGAAGGATTGAAGGATTGAAGGATTGAAGGATTGAAGGATTGAAGGATTGAAGGATTGAAGGATTGAAGGATTGAAGGATTGAAGGATTGAAGGATTGAAGGATTGAAGGATTGAAGGATTGAAGGATTGAAGGATTGAAGGATTGAAGGATTGAAGGATTGAAGGATTGAAGGATTGAAGGATTGAAGGATTGAAGGATTGAAGGATTGAAGGATTGAAGGATTGAAGGATTGAAGGATTGAAGGATTGAAGGATTGAAGGATTGAAGGATTGAAGGATTGAAGGATTGAAGGATTGAAGGATTGAAGGATTGAAGGATTGAAGGATTGAAGGATTGAAGGATTGAAGGATTGAAGGATTGAAGGATTGAAGGATTGAAGGATTGAAGGATTGAAGGATTGAAGGATTGAAGGATTGAAGGATTGAAGGATTGAAGGATTGAAGGATTGAAGGATTGAAGGATTGAAGGATTGAAGGATTGAAGGATTGAAGGATTGAAGGATTGAAGGATTGAAGGATTGAAGGATTGAAGGATTGAAGGATTGAAGGATTGAAGGATTGAAGGATTGAAGGATTGAAGGATTGAAGGATTGAAGGATTGAAGGATTGAAGGATTGAAGGATTGAAGGATTGAAGGATTGAAGGATTGAAGGATTGAAGGATTGAAGGATTGAAGGATTGAAGGATTGAAGGATTGAAGGATTGAAGGATTGAAGGATTGAAGGATTGAAGGATTGAAGGATTGAAGGATTGAAGGATTGAAGGATTGAAGGATTGAAGGATTGAAGGATTGAAGGATTGAAGGATTGAAGGATTGAAGGATTGAAGGATTGAAGGATTGAAGGATTGAAGGATTGAAGGATTGAAGGATTGAAGGATTGAAGGATTGAAGGATTGAAGGATTGAAGGATTGAAGGATTGAAGGATTGAAGGATTGAAGGATTGAAGGATTGAAGGATTGAAGGATTGAAGGATTGAAGGATTGAAGGATTGAAGGATTGAAGGATTGAAGGATTGAAGGATTGAAGGATTGAAGGATTGAAGGATTGAAGGATTGAAGGATTGACGGATTGACGGATTGACGGATTTTATCCCCTATTCCTATGTATTTTCTCACGTGTACGGCCTCATAAGCTTCGCCAATTCTGGCGAACCTAACGGTTCTTCCGAAAATTGGCTCCGCCTGATAAATGGCTGGATGTGTTGCCAGGCAGAGGCAAGTTTTTTTTTTTTGTCTTTGGTCGGCAAGCAAGGGCTGGCTAAGTGCCATTTTATGATTGGCAAGGCCATGTACCATGTGCTTTTGTCTAATCGACGTTTCTAGTGAGAGACACTCAAGTTGACCCAGAACTTAAGATTGCACTGAAAAAAAGCCAGCATGATTTTGCCAGATGTATTATGTTACCGTCACCTGTTCTACTTTACTTGTGTACCCTTGCGGAGCTTCCACTCATTTCCTCCTCCCTTGTCCCTGCTCTCTTTTCTGTTGCTGCGTGTACCTGTGTGCCTTAGTTCACGTCCTTCAATATTTTCATTTTTCTAGTAGCAGCCATCGGTTTGGTATTCTCCTTTCTTTGTTTCACGGAACTCAAGGAGGAGTCACCTTTCCCTTGCCGTGCTTTGTTGGTTTGCCACCTGGCAGCTCTACCGCAAGCAGTCGTTCGAGATGAACTGCAACGACTTTGTCTGCTGCGACCCGGTCCAGTGCATCACCTGGAACTTCACTGCTGCGCAAAAGGCGGCCAACGACCACGTCATCCTCGAGCTGCCAGGTGGCATCGTGCTGTCTGCGCCCCGGAAAGTCGCCCACGACAAGGCTGACTCGTTCCAGCTCTCGTGGAAGCCTGCAGCCAAGGCGGGCAAGAACGAGCCTGAGCTTGTGCGCATGGAGGGCCACTTCTCGTCCCCAGACGCGCTCAAGAAGGGTACCTATTTCGCCGACTTTATCCGGGCCGATTCTCTGCGGAGGGCATAGAGAGGCGTGTGTGCGAGCCCTCGGCGCGTTTGCGAGCCTTTGGCGTGTTTGCGTTACCCTTTATGCCCTCTGCATGCAGGTGACCCCTTCCCCCGGCTTGTCAAGGGGTCGGATTCGTCGCGGGTTGTAGCCTGCTTTGAAGTGCTTTGCTTGGGAGTGCTTGTGGGGCTCAGTTTGGGTTGAGAGCTGCTGAGGCTGGGCAGCTCAGCGGCATGGATGGCTGTGCCTGCTTGGTGATACCTTGCTGAATTGCTGTTTCAGCGTGGGTGGTGTTCTGGTCGCTGCCCTTGGGTAGCGGTATGTATGCTGTGGACAGCTGAACTATGAGAACCAGTCACCAACAAGTTATGACATGGTCTCATTTGTGCTGGCGTGTGGACGACAGTAATTAAGTGAGACAAATAGTGGTAGAAAATCTGTATTTGTGTATATTTTTCAGACAACTACCCCAGTCCTTCCACGACGTTGGATCGCCATGCGTCCAGGATTAGTTGTCTCATTAGTTAAATATTTTTGTGCAGGATAGTGTTGTGGCCGCACATGCAAAATGTGCTTTTGGTTGGAACATGAATAGACATGCTCATCGTATGAAGCACCGATCGAGGAAGACAAAGATCGAGATGTGGAGTCAAATGACATCACCGTTTTCTCTAGCCCTGTGTATATGCTCACTGTGGATTAATTACTAGCACCAAGCTTCCAATGTGCTCATAGTAGTGCCAACGAGCAGTCGAGAAATAAATGAATTGTGTAGCTTCGGCTTCTATTTAACGACGATATCTGCGTGAGGCCATCCATCTGTAACATGGATGCAGACATTTCCAATTCGTCAGGACTTATGCAAGTCGAACGCAGACCTGCAGAGTTGCATGTGTGGTTGTACATTGATCTTAACTGCATGACAGGACCAAAAGTTCTACATTTTAATTATTGATTATTATGATCCCTAAATGTAACTCACGTGGGGGCGGAGGACCCGCCTGTATGTGCATGCGGATCTATTGATCGAGCACGTGCATTGATCATGCATGTATGCATGATGCGACCCACATGAAGTGGCATGCATAACGAGCGTGGGCACGGCGGGGTTAGCACGGGTTACCGCCTGGCTGACCTGATTTATGCGGACGACACCAACCTCATCGCGCGCCCCGAGCACATTCAGACCTGGCTGGACTGTCTGGGCCTGGAGGCGAGGGCGGTGGGGTTGGAGATTAGTGTCAAAACTGAGGCGATGGTGATTGGGGCCTCCAGTCGCCCACCGCTGCCGCGCCTGCTCGACGGGACGGAGGTCCCGTTCCGCGACCGATTCAAACTGTTGGGAAGCATGCTCCCTGACACCGCCGACGATGTGGACGTCCGCATTGGCCTGACCTGGGCCAGGCTTCGTTCGCTCAACACCTACTGGCGCTCCAAGGGCCTGGACGAGCACCGCAAGCGCATGCTCTTCAAGGTCCTCGTCCTCACGGTGCTCACGTATGGCGCCGAGGCGTGGACACTCATGCACGGCAACACTGGCAGCTAAGCTAGACGGCACGGTAACCAGGATGCTCCGACAGGTCCTGACTGTAGGGTTTTCTCAGCGTAGGTCATTAGAGTCTTTGTATCACGGTATGCCTCGTATTTCGGACGAGATTAGGCAGCGTCGGATAGCATTTGTAGGACATCTTGCTCGCACCAGCCAGGTCGACACCGCCCTTGGTCTGGCCAGTCCCCAGCGGCTCGGCCAACCAGGGCGGCATATTTTGACGTGGCCTGGCCCCAAGAACATTCCTAAAAGGGTAGGGAAACATGCCATGACCTATACCCAGATCAGAATATACCCAGATGTTGCTGGCCGACCTAGTGGTCCCAGCCCAGTTTGAATACCGCATCCCCTCTCTCTCCCTTCTTTGGACTGCCATGCAGGACAAGACGCGGTGGCAGAAGATTGTCAAGGCTCACACGCCAGCCCCTGTGGGCAAGTCGCCTCCCCCCAAGAGGAGCCGTTTTGATGAGTAGCGTAGATAGGCTTTTCTAGACTAGATAGCTTAGAGTTAGGTTGGTTCGATTACGCGGCTTCCTCCACTCCACCCATCCATCCTGGAATATGTGCTACATGATCTCCCAACGGAGGCATGTTATAATTTAATTTAATTTAATTTAATAATGCATGCATGCATAGTCTCATTGATGGTACATGAATTCGGTATCTAATGTCCCAACCCAGAAAGCATGGCCCGAAGGAAACACCGCAGGTTCCCAATCAGCGCGATTTCAAGCTTGGATCCCATGGGTTATGCTTACCTTGGCAGCTGCATGAATGTCAGAATTCCAATGTCCTCCCAATGGCCACGGAGGGCAAATGACCACGGCATCACCTCGCCATTATCTGCAAATACAAGCTAGGCTGGTTGTGCGATCTTCCCCTCGCCCCCCCGCCCCAAAGGGGTAAATATCCACTAGGTTGTCCCCCACACATTTCAGTCCTCAAAGCGCAAGCGCTGGCTCCCCTCCCACCGCCCGTTTGGCGGAATCACCACCTGGGTGCGAGCCTGGAAGCTGCGCAGCTGCAGCACCTCGGTCGGCAGCTCCTGCACATCATCATCCACATCCAGGTCAGGCAGGTCCTCGATCTGGAACGCCTCAAACTTGCTCTTCTCCAGGAAAAGGCTCCATTGGCGGCCCTGCCATGGTGACGGAAGAAGGCAGAAGAATTTCCAGTCCCAATTGACGGGATTCGGTCAGGTGGTAGGTGGGGCCTTCGCGAGCATCGTGTGCACAGACAATCGAGGGACGCGATGGCAGGCGAGAGAATAACTAGACTAGAAAGATTATGCATCGATGATGGCGTGAGACCACACGTCCAAGGCTGGGTACCAGACAGTCCCCGACCCGGGTCCCTGCCAGGCTTTAAGAAACTTGTGAATGCCATGGACGCTGCATCAATCAAGGAGAAGTCGAGGAATGCGCCATAGAATGCAAGCGTGACATGATCCAGCTGTGACCATAAGACGAAGCAATCATTCTGCATGACAGGGACAGGTTGTGGGGCATGCACGCCGCACCACGAGGTGGCCTGAGACACGGCAAGTGGGCAAGCATGACAACTAGGCGGCTTCATGCACGCATGACCTGCTGGGTCAGTCATCGCCACAGTAGAATGGAAGCTTTTAATTGAACCATTTGCGAGAAATGGCCTTCCCCACTTCATACTACTCGTATTATAATATCTTGTCATACGACTCGTCATACTACTTGTATTATAATATCTTGTCATACGACTCGTCAGACTACTAGTATTATCATAAGTTACGTGTAAATTTATTGATTAATTAATTAATCTTATACTGGTATCCTGGTGACCCACATGGTTGCAGACCATTATAAATATATATTGCTGGTTGTCTCCTTGATATCTTATACTGTTATCCTTGTGACCCACCTGATTGGAGACACCTGGTCGGAGACCATCATGATAAACCCAGGTTGTGTACATCGACACCCCTGGTAAGACCACCCACCTACACATGCACAACAACCCACCTCAGGTCGGAGAGCAGCGCAGCAAACGTACATGGACTTGACAAGCACTACTGTCCAAACCACTTCCCAAACTACGATGTTAACATCAACTTGCCACCTGGAAAGCCACCTGGTCGGAGAGCAGCAGAGTAAAGCTAGGTTCCATACTACAACATTCATAGACACTTGATTTACTATTTGCTGCCTGCCTTGACGATCGACATCTAAAAAAAAGTAATACATACATAGACTACTATATATACAAAACGCCCCACCTGGTCGGAGAGCAGCATGGCCTGCGGCCCATTACAGTACACGCGTCGCATGCGTGGTGACGCCTTGTCCCTCCTCCTCACATTCGCGTCCACAAACCACACATCCTCCTTGTCAACCACGCCACTTCCATCATACGACACTGCGCGTGCACCCTGCGGGGCACCCCGTGCGTTGCTCCCCCCGAAGTAGGAGTAGCCCTTAAGCCCCTGGATATAAATAGACGCGGGGTTGCTGACTGAGAGCATCGTGGCGAGCCCTGGACGCAGCGTCAGCGGCGCATCGGCGGACTTGTTCTCAGCCGTGAGCGTCGTCGTCAGCGCCACGGGGGACAGCTCGATCGTCAGCATCAGCCGTAAGGGGCCCGTGGCCCACGCCTGGTACACCTCGGCGTATGGCTCGAGTGCCAGGGTCACCTGAGGTCGATGGCGAATTGGCAATGGTAGGGTGGGAGCAGCGCAATAGGAAGCACGTCTGGGACGTATCAGTCAATGGGCAATTACCGTGGTAGGTAATTGATTGCATTTGGTAAGTCACTGCAAAGTAGCCATGAGTACCCCCGGTTGAGGCAGGAGGACTATGCAGGTGCGTGCAAAGTCGCAATGCAGGTAGCCAGGTACCGCTGACAAAAGTGAAGTGACAAGTAAGCCAATATGCCAGATTCCGAAGAAAGCCACGGAGAGGAAACCCACACATCCCAAGTGGGGCATGGGAGTCAGCTTACACAGCCTAGAATGAATAGGAGCTTTCACAGTCTAGAAGGGCATTGATAAGCACGCATGGAAGGTGGGGGGGGACCCGTACTCCCTTGACATTCCAACTTTCTAATTGCTGGGCAAAGCAAATCAGCGCGTGCCATGGCTTACCCTGGAGTACCTCTTGACATCCGATGCCGAGTCCACCAACTCCCATGCCAGCTGGTTAGCCCGCCACCCTGGTGGAGTCTTGGATGACACCGGGAGCTCGACCATGAGCCCACCCTCCACTTCCAGCCCGCCAGATGACGCGCTCTTGTTCTTTTCCGCGCTCGACTGCTGGCGCACACGCACATGCAGCATTTGCTCCTGGCCGCCATGCCACATGACTCTGTTCCACGACGTGACCTGGGCCCCTGTCAACGAGATCCGGGCTTCGTTACCGTCGGCGAGCAGCAGACGGACCAGCCGCATGCCTGAGGTCAGCTCCCTCACCTGCACGCCCTCCGAGCCGAACCTTTTTTGGAGCGTTTCCAACGAGGGTGGTTGGCTCTGTGGGGCAGGTGATGCGCTCGCTGAGACGGGGCTGGCAACACGACGGCGCCTATTTCGGTTAAAGGATGACAATGTGTGGAACTGGCTTCTATCTTTTAAAGGCGCGAGCGGAACTGCCAGGCTACACGCACGGAAGCTCGTGGACATCTTGCATGGCGTGCAGGCTGCCATTGAAACGTAAGGCACTGCCGCACAATGTTTCTGGATAAAGGCGGGGATATTGTTTAAATGATCGAGTAACCTCCCATTTTCACACAGGCTTCGGGTAGAGATTTGGTACATTTGCAGTACAGATAAACGGTCTTATTACAGGACGGGTGACAGGCGTGCAAGCGGCATGAAGTATTTAGCTCAGCGAGAAGTGGTACATTGACAAGGCAGCCTTTCCATGTCGCCGTTACGACGCGAAAACAGCTGTTGCACTAGACTCATATTTTAGCTGAGAAATGTCTTATTCTGTAAAGATGAACCGACGGAGTGTGTTACGCGGTGGGGGAGTCTAGAGTAAAGAAAACACCAAAAGGCGATAACGTATCATCATCGAATAATGCTCACGCAGTGTGCGTCCCAGCGTAACGGGTACTATGATAAGTGTGCAAGGGTTTAGATATGAGAAACGTGAGACGTCACCTGAATGTGTTAATGTATGCATTAATGTTATGAATGTACACCATGGCTCTGTTGCTGGTCTGTACTGCATCGGGGAGACATTTTCAATTATTGCCCGCTCAAGCTTGCCGCCATCTGCACAGTTTCTTTGTTGTTGTGTCCCACGCCGTTGTTGTTGTGTCCCGTCTGCACAGTAAGCTTACCGTATCTCGTTCTGAGCAAAAGTTGGTATGGCCACATACAATCCTCTTTTAAAAGAGGAATAGCCCCTTTCAGGGACCCTGGTTTTGCAAAATGGGACACAACGACAAAAGCGATAAATGAAAAAACAGGCTGTGTGACCAGCTACTTTGCACTACGGTATCTTGCCGGTGTGCACCTCCTGCGGGGCTCGAACCCGCGGCCACCAGGTAGCATCCTCGATCCTCGTCATCGAGCTGGTGGTAAAAGCCTGGCGCTCTACCAACTGAGCTAAGGAGGCAAGGGATCGTCAATTCGGCGGAAATTGTTATATATATACTTAAAAAAAACTTAATAAATAATTCTGCCAGCTGGCACGCATTTTTCTGGCCACGTCATGCGACGCGGCGCGACTTCGCCAAAGGTTCTTGCTGCTTCCTGTCGCGGGTCGCCTGGCGAAGACGTGGTTGACAATTCATGTGCATAGCTCGAGACTTGTGGCATGTGACTCGAACAAAATAATGGAGGTCTTGATGACCTCAATTTGGGACTTGGGGCAACGAGACGAGCGGGGCTTGGTGGCGACTACAAACCAAGTGTGAAGCAATTTGAGCACCAGCTATCTAAGTGTTTGAAGTCTCAATGCCGGGGTGATTGTGTCGTCAACAGAGCAGAAGAGCAGCCCAATCTGTTCCCATGAAAATCGTTGCTCACTTGCGTTGTAAGTCCATGTAGACCCCAGATTAGTAAATCATATTTGGCTCGAAAAACTGGAATCCGGATATTTAATATCCGGAAACACATATGAGAAAGCTGCATCGGTGAAATTCCTGTTAGTGGCGTCCGATGATGACCTGACATGAGCCAGTCTGTAACCCCGGTCATGGGCGATTCCATGCCATCTGAAGAAGAAATGAAGGTTATCTTGTACGAGCTGCGAGCTATTGCACATTCAGTACAGCGAACGTAAGTCCTCTCCGTGTACCCATGGTATGAGCTCTGATGTCGCACTCTCCCGACCTACGGTTTATTCTGTAATGTCCATTTCTGAGTTGTTGGGGACAAATAGGGCAATAGCTGATTGTGAGCTACGTGCAACGAAAAGCTGGGAGGTTCCGTGTTGTGAAGCGAGCCCCGTGATCTCCCATTGAAGTCACGTAATTTAGCTGAGTTGCTCAAGCGAGTCGCAAATTCGGCACCCAATATCACCACGCATCCCGACTGTTGCTGGCATAGACGTTCCTTTCTATCCGTATGCGGGCCCGTTCTAATAATGCATGTTACTTGTTTTGTATCCTGCTATCAATTATTCGCTGTCCTCCAGGCAAGCATGCATGGACCGCATCAACGCAATGATGTCTCCAGGGGGGCGCCTGAACGAAAGCCAGAGGGCAGCCGTTCAGTCCCTGGATGTGTGGAAGCAACTCTTCGCTGCCGCAGGTCCTCGGTAGCAAACAAGTCCACTTTTACAGCCTAGAAAAGCGGAATCCAGCCCCCCTTTTTTAAGGATCGCCTCTGACATTTTGGGGGGTTGCGAAATGCGAAAAGATAAAATACAATTGAGTGGTAGGCTTTTTCTTCTACCAGTATGTCACTGGCTGGACTAGCAACCGTGGGCACATGTTCTTTACCTGCAAGGGCAGCCCGCATCTACATCTGCAAACTGAGTTCAACGCATTGCGTTGTCAAAGCCATGCCAAGCGCCCAATGCTTGCGAAAGGCTGGGGCATGCACGCCGCACGCGACATCTGCTCTCGTTTTCTTGTAGGCAATATGCACACTTGCGGTGGACCTGTGCATCCATACAATTAATTAATTAAATAATTAATTAATTAATAACGCAACTCCGCTGGGAGCTTATGTAACACATAGCCCTGAGAGGGGGCATATGGTTTGTAATACATTCTGAGCTACAACCTGCAGGTGGGGGGATGTAAACCGCCACCTACTCTGGGTGCACAAGGTGCACCTGCACCTGTGCACCACCGTGATGTATCATACCTAAAAGGCCTGGCATGGGGTCAGAAGATTATTATGGCTAGGCAATGGCTAGGGCATGGCATCTTAGCAGAGAGCAACTCTCTGCATGGGAAAAGTATGACTAAATAATAGTGCTACGCATAATCTGGGGTGGGGCCCATCATAGGCAGACATGTACATGGCTAATAATGCAAAATTCATCATCTGCTGTGGGGCCCATCATAGGCATACATGTACAAGGCTAGCTGTGTTGGCTAAGCGTTACTATTCTACACTGCTACTGCTATAGTCCCCTGGGCTGGCCGGGTTTGCTGAGGGTGCTCGGGCAGCGAGGGGGGTCGCTTGCATGACAGGGCTTGTGGCCGATATAGATGGCCGCCCCCGTTCCAGTAACTCCAACTTCCCTGCCGCTGTGTGCCGGATCGAGCTGGAGGTAGGTCGGCCATAGCTCCCGTCGCCGTTGTTGCTGCGCCATGCAGGTGTTACGTCCCGGCCCTTTTGGTCGGACGTAACAATGGAATAAATTACTAAGGCCTTGTGGCCGTTGTACTAAGTTTTATGGACATTGACTATTGTGTGAATTGGACTAGTTATTTTGGTCCTAGGTTGCCCTTTTAGGGGCCGGTGCGGTGGCGCCGCGCCAGTTCTGAGTCTATCCGTAGTACTAGGCGTGGATCCTGTAGTTGAGGGTCGATGTCGGCCCGGATCCTACGTGGAATGATTGGCTTGGATTGGTCCAGGGAAATTGGCGTGTATCTGCGCCGCAATCAACCTAGCTTAAATTGGTCCGAGGACGAGAGTCTCGTCCTCTTGGTTTGATGAATGATAAGTGCGAATACGCCTACACATTGAGCCCGGGGCAATTATCCATTTGTACTTGGTGTTGCTAGCCATTATAAGTGTGTACTAATTAGCTTGGCATCAAGCCGTGATGCCAGATATCTCACGACTCACGTCGTGAAGCGCAACCTACTTTAGGCTACCTTGAATTATTCCTAATTCCGGCAAGAAGGGTCTTTCGCTACGTAGCTCAGGCTAGGTGTGTCTGGGCTGGGACGTAACACTGGTTATCGGAGGAAATGTGCTGGAAAGGTTAGCTAACTCTCGCGGAGAGGGTTAGTGAGCCAATTAGGATACCAAGGCTGAGTTTGACGTAGGTAGAGGTTCCGGAATTCAACGACTGCTGACTGGTCGGCGGCCAGCCCGTAAAGGGATTCAACGACGACCTAGCCAGCAAGCGGCCAGTCTGGGATACTCGGCGGGGCTAGCAATAGTCCTGTGGTGAGGTGCTGTAAACGATAGCGTTCAGCTCTCCTGCTTTCAACGACACCTAGTGGCGGCCAGGGCTTGCCTTCAACGACACCGGGTGGCGGCCAGCTCAGGAGGATTTAACGTCATCGATTATGGTGCGTCCCCTAGATAGGATCCTTTCTTTGCAAGCGATGCCTGTGGAAGGCTAGCTGGCGTGCTCGCTTCCTCTCCGGGTTCGCACGCGTAGGGGTTCTCGTTATACGTTGTGCCTCTATAGGGTGTGAATGTCGTTGGTTCGAATGGAAGTTGCGGACGACGACCATTCGTTGTTTTACATGTTGTGGGGGTGAATACCGTCTGGCTGTTGCCGACTGTGTTGACGGTGTTTACCTCCGTGTAATCGTTGTATAGCCCCTTTGCCGCGGAAGGCTGGGGGCGTGTGCTGTGCTACACTCCGTGCTCTCTCCTCGTTTGTTTAAGGTCACTGCATTAGAGGTAGCCTGGGTTTCCCCTTTCTCTCCTGCTTGCAAGCCGCTGCCAGACTATGATGTAACATGCCCCGACGTAAAATAAACAAGGGTGGACAGTCTGGATTTCCTTACTATGCAGTAGCTCACGACGGGGATAAGGGTAGACCTGCTATATTCTACAGCTGGAAGACTTGTGAGGAACACATTAAAGATAAGATATTGTCCCAAGGCTCTAGTGCTAAGTGGAAAGGGTTTGATAACATTACAGATGCAGATAGGTTTGTTAGGGAACACATGCCATTGCCTGAGGGGATGCACATCACACGTGAATGCTCCAAGCCACCCACGCTCAGCAGTCAGGGGGAGGGGACAGCAGTTACAGTTACCTTCTCTCAGCTGACCATTGGCCCTAGCAAACAGTAGAGGATACTATTACTAGGTAGTAATACTAGGTTCTATATCTATAGATCCATAGCACGTGGTTGCTCTTTCTCTCTCTCTTCTTCCTGGGGAGGTGATGCCTGCTGTGTAAGGTACCGGTACGAGCACCATGCCAACACGGTACCAAACAAGGAACGCCAGAGAGACAGAAGACGAGCTTAGGGAGAGAGATTCAGATAATAGAGAGATAGAACCGGTAGACAACCACGAGCACGGTACAGAAGAGCTAGAGGTACCACCGCAAGTCCAAGTAGAGACAGGTACAGGTGAGGTCATGGAGAGACCTGTGGAAGGCTCCCTACGATCCAGATCTAGTTCCCCAGCGGATGGGGACAATCTACTAGACGCCTTGACAAGGCAGGAAGAGGACAGAAGTGACCAAGAGATACTCCAGGGGGGCTCGCAGCAGCAGCAACAGCAGCAGCAACAACGACAGCAGCAGCAGCAGCAGCAACAGCAGCAGCAGCAGCAGCAACGACCGCAGCAGCAGCAGCAGCAGCAACGACAGCAGCAGCAGCAGCAGCAACCACAGCAGCAGCAGCAGCAACAACGGCAACCCCGGTTACAGCAACAACAACTCCAGACGAGACCACAATGGCCACCATCGGATCCTGAGCAGCAGGGGGACGAGCATGAAGATACCCTGCACTACCGCCATCAGCAGCCAGCCACCGGGCGGCCAACGCATCCTTGGGCAGGTCGGGGGCGGCCCCAGGGACCTCCACCGGGCCCCACACACCGGGGCAGACGCAGAGTGTCCTTCGGCAGTACGTCCCTGTTACCCACGGCGCTCTGGTATTCGGATGAGGAAGGGGAGATCCCAGGGGCAGATGGCGAGTTCGATGACCTGGAAGGGACTAACGAGGCAGACGAGGGAACTGGCACGCAGGGCCCGCCCGTTGGTACTCATAGACCACGGACCAGCCCAGGGGAGACCAGGAGCAGTGTCACCACCGAGACGAGGAGACTCATACGCCAGTCCAGCGCCCGGCACCTCAACCGCAGCGCCCACGGGTGCTTGACCAAAGCGCGGTCCCTCGCCTGCGCCTGCTGGCAACCTCAGCTTCAGCAGGGTGGCCTTGGATGACCCGGGGTACGAACACCCCTCATCCGTCCAGGTGCGGCGGACTCATGGTACGCCGCCCAGATCCAGCTCTCTCCCCCGGTCGCAGCCCCCCGACTTCGGCGATATCCCCCACGTAGACGTCGGTGGGCCCGTCACCGCCGCGGTAAAGGCCCCACCGATGCCCAATTTCAAGAATGTACCCAAGCTGCACGCGGACATGAAACCGCGCGAGGTAGAGGAATGGGGACGCATGTGGCGACGGCAGTATACCATCTGGCGCAACCATCACAACTGGCAGCTGGCCACCAGCGATCTGATTGATCTCGTGATTAACTCCTGTATGGACCCCTCGGTGATAAGCATCTTGAACTGTGAGAGCATCGCGTCCCAGTCATACCCGCAAACCTTGGCGGAACTGATGGACCGAGTGCGTCGCAAGCTGGTGCCCCCAGATGCTACACTCCACGAGCGGATGGCCTTCAGCAAGCTGCGCCAGGGGACCACCCCATATCGCGAGTTTCTGTCTAAGTTCGAGTCCAGCGCCGCC
Organism: Mesostigma viride; assembly: GCA_009746045.1. Classification (NCBI taxonomy): domain Eukaryota; kingdom Viridiplantae; phylum Streptophyta; class Mesostigmatophyceae; order Mesostigmatales; family Mesostigmataceae; genus Mesostigma; species Mesostigma viride. The sequence goes on from RPFO01000448.1 coordinate 1,964,010, forward strand.
TACCTGGCTGACATGACCTGGTACGAGTACAAGAGCAGGTTCATCGAGGCACTCTGCCCCGAGCTGCAGGACGAGGTATTCAAGCACTATGCTGATGTCCCTTGGGAAGAGTGGGACATCTTGAATATCCAGAGGTATCTCCTACAGGTGGCCGACGTAGTGGCTCGCGGGCGTGCCCCCTCAGTGCGCCGTTTCTTCAGACCTGCTCCCCCGCGACGGGTGAATCAGATGTACTCCACTGATTTCGCCGGCGAGGAGGAGGACGAGTACCTCGACGACCCTGACGAGGGCTACACTGACCATGGCGTCAACGCGATCGACGCTAGCAAGGCGCGCTGCTTCATGTGCAGCGAGGTGGGGCACCTCAAGCGCGACTGCCCCAAGCTCCGGGGCAAGAACGCCAGTCGTGGGACAGGAGAAGGGACACCCAGTGTTCGTTTCTCCGGCCCGGCCTTCGGCAGCCGCCCCGACTCCTCCGGTCCTCGGGACCGACCCCGCAACGCGGGTGAGCGTGCGGCTCGCCTGCAGCACGCCAGACAGGTCCCGACGCAGTACCAGCAGCCGCGACCACCCGCGACCAGCTCTACCAAGGGTGTGTTGCGTGCGGTCAACGAGATGGAGGCGCGGCGACAGTCCTCCTCTTCCGGCCAAACGCAGGCAGTGGCTGGCTACGAGTACGACGACGAGGAGGGGGCTGACGAAGAGGAGGAGGGGGGGAAGAGGGCGGGTGGTCGGGCGAGGCGGCCTCCCGTCCCACCGCTCCTCGGGAGTAGTAGCCCTGCCCATGGGCTTGGGTCCCGGGGTAGGGGATAGGGCAGATGGTAGCCCAGACGCGGAGTCAACTAGAGTAGAGGTAGACGTCAATAACGTGGCCGCAGACGCGTCCACCCAACCGGCGGCGCGTGCATCTCAAGGAGATTCGCGGCATCTGTTTCTTTTCAGCGGAGGGTTATTGGTCCCTCCCACCGTCCTTGATCCGTATTTGAAGGAGAAAACGATCATGGACGTGAAGTTCCTGGTCGACACCGGCGCCTCCACGTCCTTCATCAACGAGGCCCTGGTGCGTCGGCTGGGCCTGGTACCCCGGCCTCACACCACGGCAGTATATGTCACCTACTCAGACGGTCGGCGACACCAATCGCCGGGCCTAGCAGACATCAAGGGTGTGCTGCAGGGCACGCCGGTGGACCTGGTGGCGACTATTGCGCCGCTGGGCGCTGCCGACATCATCATTGGAGTGGACTGGCTGGACAAGCAGGATGTGGACATCAGTGTGCGCCGACGGGTAGTTTGGTTTCCGGATGGTTCATTCTGGTGCCCAGACAGCGAGTATAGGGCACAGGCCGCGGAGGTCCATAACATTACACACGAGCGCTCGGCGGACGGGCCTCGACCAGCGTCCCAGATCCTGATGAGTAGCAAGACGCTGGCGCGCCAGCTCCGGAAGGGCAAGGAGTACGCGATGTATCGCATAGACCTGGATAGCACTCAGGCTCTGCTTAACGAGATTGCATGGTGCCGGATTCACACCGGATGAGCTGGCACGGTTCAATGCCGTCCTGGAGAAGCGCACTACCCTTTTTGCGGATCGCACCCCCCAGTTCCCTCCCAATCGATCGGTGTTACATCGTGTCCAGCTCCAGGAAGGTTCCGGGCCTACCGTGTCTCCCATGTACCGCATGGGCCCAGTCGAGCTGGTGGAGCTCAAGAAGATCCTCATTTCACTGCTCGACGCTGGGCTCATTGAACCCAGCAACAGCCCCTTCTCAGCGGGCGTGCTGCTCGTTCCCAAGCCAGGAGGCAAATGGCGTCTGGTGACGGATTACCGGAAGCTGAACGCCATCACCGTCAAGTCCCGGTATCCTCTACCGCGGATCGACGACATCTTCAACCGTGTCCAGGGGGCCACGTGTTTCACCGTCATCGACTGTGCGGACGGGTTTTGGCAGCTGCGCATCGCGCCAGAAGACTGCCACAAGACCGCGTTCGCTACGCCCTTCGGTCACTATCAGTTTCGGGTGGCGGCAATGGGGCTGTGCAACTCGCCTGCGTCCTTCCAGATGCTGATGAATGACATCCTCCGTCCGGTGATGGGCACAGCCCACTTGCCGCAGGTCTCCCAGGACCTGGCGGACCCGCAGAAGGGGGCGCGCCCGCCCTGGACCTACAAGCGCACGTGCGCGCTGGCGTATCTGGACGACATCCTGGTGTACTCCAAGACGTTCGAGGAGCACCTAGAGGATCACTAGGAGCCGGGTGTTGACAAAGTGTGACAATGCTTGACATGTCAGGTTGATAAAGTGTGACAAAGTGTGACAAAGTGTGACATGTGGTGTGACAAAGTGTGACAAAAGCTATACAAATGTTGACAAAACCATGACATATCAGGTCGATTTTACAAGACAATTCTTGACAAATTATCAAGGTGAAAGTGTCAAAAAATGTCACACATTGTCAACGTCACGCATTGTCAACATGAGAGTGAGATTTTATCACATTTTATCACACCACAATTAGTGACATTTGTGCACAACACAAACGTTGATATATCACAGACAATCCTGAAAATTTATCAGGACTATAAAACAGACAAAAAGTGACAAAAAGTGACAAAAAGTGACAAAAAGTGACAAAAACCAGTGAAATTTTTCTTTTTATTACAAAATAAGCATTACTTAATGCTGACAGCAACAACGATTGTCTCGTAGGCAAAGTTCGGACGGCAGCCCATTGCGTTGCGTGCAGCCCGTTGTGAGCATGACTTCCACGGAAAGCTCTAAATGCTTGCAAAGAATTTGCAGGCAGCCGCCCGTTGGGTATATTGTGTGCAGCCGTCATTTGCGGATGTCATTTTGATTAAAAGCTCTCGACTCTCCTGTAAAACACAGAAAAAAGATGCAGAGGTGGAAATAACATCAATGTATACATGGTTGTTGTCAGTTGTGCAACATTAAAGAGGCAGATTACGTTAAAAAACCTGTACAAAAACTTCCCTCTCTTGCTGCAAATGCAAAGAAGAAAGCACTGATCTATTTGGAACAAAAAAGGTAGCTGCAGGCAAACATACACTGCGCAAAGAAAACACCTCATCACACAGATTCAAAGACAAACCTGAGCAACCCGTGCATGGACCCTAGACGAGTCCGCCGGCTACGTCGATGACGACGATGGTGAGGATGCATATGGCACCAGAACAGCCGAGACTTCCTGCAGAAGAAAAACAAAAATTATGAATGTTTATTCGTAGTCAATAACAAATTTATTACGGTATCCATTGTGTACGAAATTTGGAGCATATGTTATGTTAATCGATTAGCTGCGCAAGCACACTTCCTTAAGAGGGCATAACGATTGCAAGGTGCTTAAAACCCACCACAAGGAATTATAAAGCTGCCCCACCTGCCCCCCATGACAAGGAAAAACTAACCCATTTGCCTACCCCCATGACGCGGAATAATCTCCCCCCCATACCTGTCCCCCATGACAAGGAACAAGCCCCCCTGCCTGCCCCCCATGACAAGGATTAAACCCCCCTGCCTGCCCCCCATGACAACGATTAACGCCCCCCGCCTGGCCCCCAATACAAGGAATAATTACGCCCCCTACCTGCCCCGGGCATGACAAGGAATCATTGACCCCCCCTGCCTGCCCCCCACGACAAGGAACAACTAACCCCCGCTACCTGCCCCCCACGACAAGGAATCATTGCCCCCCCCTGTCTGCCCCCCGTGACAAGGAATAATTAACACTCCCTGCCTGCCCCCCACGACAAGAATCATCCCCTCCCCTGCCTGCCCCCCACGACAAGAATCATCCCCCCCCTGCCTGCCCCACATAACAAGGAACACTTGACGCCCCCTACATGCCCCCCACGACAAGGAATCATTGCCCCCCCCTGCATGTCCCCCATGACAAGGATCAACTACCCCCCCTGCCTGCCCCTAATTACAAGGAAAAATTACCCACGCAGCCTGCCCCCCATGTGACAAGGATTAGCCCCCTCTGCCTGAACCCCCATGACAAGGGATAATTACCCCCCCCCCGCCTGCCCCCCATGACAAGGAGTTACCCCCCCCCTGCCTGCCCCCCATGACAATGAATCATTACCCCCCCTGCCTGCACCACATTACAAGGAATAATTAAGCCCCGGCCCCTGCCTGCCCCCCATGAAAAGGCAATCAACCCCCCTGCCTGCCCCCCATGACAAGGAGTAACCCCCACCCCTGCCTGCCCCCCATGAAAAGGCAATCAACCCTCCCTGTCCGCAACAAGACAAATGTAAAAGAAAAACAAAAATGATGAATGTTTGAAAGTAGTCGCCAACAGAAATATAACGCGGTCCATTGCTACAAGATTTAGAGCATATGCTCTGTTAATCATGTAGCTACAAAATCGCCATTTCGTAAGGGAGGACAACTGACTGTGAGGTGCTTTCAATCCCATGACAAGAAATTTTTAAGCTTTTCTGCATGCCCCCATGACAAGGAATAATTAACCTGTCCTGCCTGCCCCCATGGCAAGGAAAAATTATTACCCCCGCCTTCTCCCACCCCACGACAGGAAATCATTTACCTCCCCTGCCTTCCCCTCATGACAAGGAATAAGAAACCCGTCCTGCCTGCCCCCCATGGACACAAGGAATCGTTAACCCCCCCTGCCTTCCCCCACCCCATGACAGGGAATCATTAACCCCCCCTGCCTTCGCCCACCCCACTACAGGGTATCATGAGCCCCCCCTGCCGTCCCCTCATGACAAGAACAATTAACCCGTCCTGCCTGCCCCCCATGACAAGGAATAAATGTATATGCAATGCGCCTGCCCCCCATGACAAGGAATAAGTAACCCGTCCTGCCTGCCTCCCATGACAAGGAGTGATTAACCCGTTCTGCCTGTCACCATAAAAAGGAATAATTCACCCGCCCTGCCTGCCCCCAAGACAAGGAATTACTAACCCGTCCCGCCTGCCCCCATGACAAGGAATAATTAACAGGTCCAGCCTGCCCCCCATGACACGGAATAATTGACCCGTCCTGCCTGCCCCCATGACAAGGAATAAGTGACCCGTCCTGCCTGCCCCCATGACAAGGAATTATTAACCCGTCCTGCCTGCCCCTAATGACAAGGAATAATTAACCCGCCCTGCCTGCCCCCATGAAAAGGAACAATTAACCCGTCCTGCCTGCCCCCCATGACAAGGAATAATTAACTTGTCCTGCCTGCCCCCATGACAAGGAATAAGTAACCCGTCCTGTATGCCCCCATGACAAGGAATAATCCTCACCCCTCGGCAAAAATGCCAGGTAAAGGGAGTTAAAAACAACAGGAGGCACTGCATGCGATTCCACCTACAGCACGGTGATATCCTTAGTATAGACCCTATGTATGGGATCGTAACCACTACTCACCACAAGTCTCAAGCAGGAGCCAGTCTCAGCCATTCGCGGGTAGGCCGCATGCCCGTCCGACGGTGTCAGTCACCCGCAAGTACACGCGCAAAATGGAAGAGGAAACGGCAACACAAATGTATACATATGATGACGAGCACGGAAAGCACCATGGTAATGAAAGCATTCAGAGAATACACATTAAAATCTCTGAAATACGTGGCAAGCTTTACCCGCAACGAAACGGCCCTACACATTCGAGCACGGGATGCTAACTATATTCGTGTTGTTAGTTAAACCGTACGACAAAAATTCGCTGACCGTGGTGCCGTTGAAGGAGCTTGGCGCGCTCCAGACGTCCTGTTCGAGCTGCGTTACAGCGTAAAGAGCTGCTTGGCTCAGGACTGCACACGTTTCTCCCTCAATGGCTACCACCATGTCCTAGCTCAGCATACATACATCGACAGTGCACCTACATCGTTACTGATAGCGGTTGCTGAAGAAATCACATCACTTCGAGGGCCTGCAACATCTCTTATTGCACAATCTTGGATGGCGCTCACTGCTTACATAGAACTTCGGTGAGTGGCCCCGTTGCTCGAGCCCTCTCTGCCCGGCGGCCGGCGCTAGCCCCAAGCACTAACCGTAGACATGGTTTTTCCTGCGCGCAACACCTACTTCTGCCTTCGTTGAACGCTGGCCTTTGGCGCAAACTTTGAATTTTGGGAAAGGATGCTGACGGGCAACTGTTGCGCAATGCAGTTTTTCCGGGTACGGCCGCTCCCTGAATGGTACGGCGATCAAGGACGCGATTACGCCAGCAGCAAGCGATCCCAACCAAGCGATACTGTAGAGTGACGACTGTTTCTCTACCACTGGTAAATACTCGTCATAAGTACTTTTACTTAATTTACTGGACGTCATCTGATGGCTGTCGGATGACTGGCATGGCCAGGGCATGGCCACAAACTTACGGACCGCCGATAAGAGTCAGCAGACTGACAGACGGCCGCAAATGCGTGGACAATACTAATAGACGACGCCAACTATCGTCTTGCGCAAAGTCTTGCAAGCTTGTGCAAGTGATTCCCGTGGTGGCGACTTGCGACTTGCGCGGGTGTTCCCGTTGAAGCTAAACGATGACAAACGAAAGACGTGCTTGTGCTCCAAGGAAAAGCTTGTGGCCGGGGAAGGTGGAAGACGGAAGCTACGCCAAGGCTCGCAGCCAAGGTGGGAATTACATGCTGTGACTTTTTCAGCAATGGCGGTATGGTAGGAACGAATAACTACATATAAGGAATAGGATCATAGACTCACTGATGACCGTCATGATTTTCTTAGCAATTAAATCGCCGTCCTTGATGAAATTTATCTAGCTAGCTCGGAGGGCCAGAAGAAGCCATCGGGGGAGAAACACAGCCAGGATCTAGAATTAAGTTGTCATCGATCTGTTCGCTGGTAGGCACAGCGCCATTCGGACATCCAGAAGCTAACCCACTCTTAACCGTTTGAGGTGAGTAAGTAATTCTTCGTCCGAAATACTGACAGTCTTGCATCGACTTGAACACGCCGTACGCACGTGACATTCTCGTGCATTGCCCTAGGGCCCACCGCCCATGATGCTACATGGGCCGCCCAGAGTTTCCCGCCAAGTTAGCCATGCTCGCAGTACATTCATTTTCTCCTAGATACACAAGGTCAATTGTACTATTCAAACCAAATCTGGTTCAATTCTTATGAAAGGCATCGATATCAAGGAGACAACCAGCGCATGGGAGAATCCGGACCATGGTAACTCGAGCCTGCCGATGTGTACAGGTTGCGTCACGTGCTTATGAATTAGGTATTTAAATAATGTACAGGTTGAGCGTATCATGTATGCCACGGTCTGCTATTGCGTCACTTTCCTTCTTTTCACAAACTTCCGTTGTTTAAGCTAACGGTTCTCCATACATTCGTATGTTGCATCTGTGCTGCCATTTCGATGTCAATTTCGCGCGTGTACTTGTGATGCCTGATACCGTTGGACTTGCACGTGGCCCCATCGCATGTGGCAGCGGCGTGGTCGGCTGTCCAGCGCGGCCAATTTTTTTATGGTGAGCAACTGTCATCATTCTTCATCTAGTGTCCATTCACGAAGCTGTAAACATGCTGTGCGTTGCAGCCACCATTGGATGTCCGCATTGTAATTCAGTCCAGGGGCACCCAAAGGCCTTCGGGACTTGATAATGATGTTTTATCGGTTGCAATTCCCTCATGGGAACGCCTTCTTTATTTGAATATTCAACTCCGGTTTGTTTGTTTGTTCGTTTGTTTAGTACTTTACAACGGTTCTACTGACTGTGCCGTTTAATAGTTCTTTGTGTTCTGGTATAGCCCAGCCGGCAGCACTGTTGTTACCGCCAATGAAGCACAATTGTGAGCCGAAGAATTGTATTTCTTTGTTTTTAACGCTAAAGAGGCACATTGGAGAGCCAAAGAATGTACACTTTCTTTGTTTGTTTGGTAGCTAGAAAGCAGGCAGGAGAGCACACACGGGAATAATTTGTTTTCTGCATTCTTGTTTTATTGAGCGTTTGTAGGTGGTGATCCCTCCAGCATTAATAATTGGAATTAAATGTAGCAGTTTGGAAAGTGTATTTTGTGCTTCCAGCTTCTATGCATATTTTTGGAGCCCTGCTTTTAGCTACAAATCATACGAACTCCTTTGCCGTTGGGAGACTCTTCTGTGAAATCCAGAAGCCTTGGTTGACATGCGTGGCATGGATAGATTTTTTCTTTCTTTCTTGCCTTAGTAGCGTCTTTTTGCTGATAATCACAGGATTTTTTCACCCACCCCCCCACACCCCCACACCAAACGACTCCTTTCTCTGTCAACTTTAGTTATGATGCCTTCTACCTCGTTAGATTTTATTCGTACCCTGTACGGGGCATATATTCAGTTGATTGGCCTAACTTTTCCTTCGCATGGATCTGGCGTCAATCTTTCTTCTTTCTTTCTCAGAGTGCCGTATTCACCATAGTAGTGAGATTGCAAGAAAGTAGATCGTAAAGCATCCTGGCATCTTGGAGAAACTTTACAGCTCCCACTTGTTTTTTCGGCAGTTTGCAACGCAACGCTCTTCTCTAGGGATTCCTGGGGTTTCGCTGTTCTCCACATCTTGTGAGGTACATGGGGACGAGTTAGGTGAGAATACCCGTCCCATCTCTCTCTCTCTCTCTCTCTCTCTCTCTCTCTCTCTCTCTCTCTCTCTCTCTCTCTCTCTCTCTCTCTCTCTCTCTCTCTCTCTCTCTCTCTCTCTCTCTCTCTCTCTCTCTCTCTCTGCCCGCTATCTCACTTTCTCGGTCCTAAAATCAAGCCATTACTCACAAACAGCCACGCGACTGCTGTGCTCTCACGACGTCTCATTACACACAGCTGATTTCGGGTATTCATCTCACTTAAGATCTTTGTGTGTTCCCTTTGCTGCTTTGCCGGATAACGCATGTATCCCTTGCATGCAGGCGATCTACCTAACACAACCATGGCGGACACATTGGCCAGCATGGCGGGGAGGGCACCTGCGGACACAGATTTTGTAGGCTCTGAGCCCTCGTCACATCGCTGTAGCACTGGACATTGTCATGCGATAAATTTCTAGAGAGTCCATTTTTTTCAGCAATGATCGCTGGGACAGCCCTATGACGGATGTTATACTGCATTTGTGAGATGCTTGCGGTTGTACATCTTGCACGCCACCCTCGGACTGTGATTGAGTGCACTCTTCATTCATGTGTTTTGTCAGTAAAGTTTGTCATGCTAATGTAATGCAGAAAACCGCAATTCAGGCAGCAAGGCAGCAGCCATATTGATTTTAATGAAGTAAGTTTACCTGTGCGTGGTGTTGATTTGTCAGTTTGCTATGCCTTTGTTTATCGTGTTGACATTTTGTCATGTTGACATTTGTTGACATTTTTCTTGCGTTTGGCCTGCGTTTGTAAACGTCTTGACATTTGTTGACAAATCACCTTGGCTTGTCAGTGTTTTGACATTTGTTGACATCAACATAAAGTTGACATGTCAACGATTGTCAACGTTTTGTCAACATTGTCAACATTCTGTCAAGTTTTGTCAAGCTGTTGACATTTTTTTGTCTAGTTTTGTCACACTTTGTCACACTTTGTCAACAATTTGTCAACAAGTTGTCACACTTTGTCAACAAGTTGACAATTGTTGACAAAAATTTGTCACACTTTGTCAACACCCGGCTCCTAGTGATGTGGACGCCGTGCTGCAGATCATGGAGGATGAGCACCTTTCGGCGCGGAAGGCCAAGGTGCGCGCCGGCCGCTGCGTGCCGTTTCTGGGCCATACCTTGTCCGCGGACGGCATCGCGACCGACCCTGAGAAGATCGAGTCCGTTCAGCAATGGCCTGTCCCTACGGACGTGAAAGGGGTGCGCAGCTTCCTGGGATTGGCTTCTTACTACCGACGGTTCATCCCGCGGTTTGCCACCATCGCCGCCCCGATCAACGCTCTTCTCAAGAAGGGTCAACCGTTCCTTTGGGCTGAGCAGTGCCAACAGGCTTTCGAGGCGCTCAAGCGCCACCTCACCACAGCGCCAGTCCTTATCCTGCCGGATCCGGCCCTTCCTTTCGTTGTGGCCACTGACGCCAGCAAGGTGGCCATCGGGGGTGTTCTCCTGCAGGACCACGGCAAGGGCCTTCAGCCCATCGAGTACATCTCACGTACGATGATTCCGGCGGAGCGGAATTATCCAGTGCATCAGCAGGAACTCCTGGCAGTCGTCTACAGCTGCCACACGTGGCGTCATCATCTCTTGGGGGCCCAGTTTTCGGTGGCCATCAGTGAGCAGGGGGATCTCGACCCCCATCGCCTGGTGATCCACACGGACCACCGGCCGCTCACCCACCTCCTGGTGCAGCCCAACTTGACGCCCCGCCAGGCGCGGTGGATGGAGTACCTGTCACAGTTTGCGCCGTTCAAGATCCAATATGTCAAGGGCGCGGACAATGTGGTGCCCGACGCCCTCTCGCGACGGGCGGACTATTGGTTCTACGAGGACATGGACGTGCTGCATACCACCTGTGTCCCAGTCACTGGCCGCCCCGGGGACCGCCTACGGTGTGGAACCACGGTCTCCCCAGGCCCGCCACTTGTTTCATCTTGGGCACACCACCATGGATGACTTGTCACCCCTCCCGGAGGAGACGGTTCAACCCAGCGCCCACGAGGACGTGGACACCCCCGGGGAGGGGGAGGGGTCGCATGCGCGCGTGCCCCTTAGTCATGTGGTGCCGCCCCAGGGAATTTTTCAGCTTCAGCCGCTCGGCCCTCCCACAGTCTTCTCAGAATTCGTCAACCAGGCGGGTACGGATGCGGCAGAACCGGCTGCGGACGCATTCACAGTCACGTCGGACTTGGAGATGCTGATCAGCCGTTTCACGATCACGGAGGAAGCAGCACTTGAAGCCATCCGGGCACATCCCCAGCAGATGGGGGCCTATCCTTGCAAGTTCCAGGAGGGGCGCCTGTTCGTGAGTCCCCAGCCGGAGGAATGGCGGCTGTATGTTCCTGAGCTCTGTAGGGCTGCCTTGCTTCACGAGCTCCATGATTCTCTTCTGGGCGGACATCAGGGAAGTCACCGTCTCCTTCCCCGGGCACGTAAGCACTTCTACTGGCCAGGGATGAAGGAGTATATCGAGACGTATGTGCGCCAGTGCCCCTCGTGTCAGATCATGAAGTCCAGGAACACGGGCTCTCAGGCCGTCCCTAAGACGCTGCCGGATCCTATGGGTCCTTGGGATTCTATCATGATGGACTTCATCGGCCCGTTCAAGAAGACGAAGAACGGCAACAGCATGGTCTTGGTGTTCGTGGACCGCCTGACGCGCATGTGTCACCTGGCTCCGTGTCCGGTCGACCTCACAGCGGAGGAGTGCGCCAAGATATACCTGACGCACGTGTTTCGGTTTCACGGGCTCAGCCGGCAGTTCATCTCTGACCGCGACAAGCTCTTCACGGCCAAATTCTGGCAGGAGTTCTTCGAGCAACTGGGCACCAAGGTGTCGCTGGGCACGGCCTACCACAGCTCGTCGTCGCACCTGGTGGAGCGGTTGAACCGCACGGTGCAAGAGACCATGCGACACTACACCGACACGGTGGGCAGCAATTGGGAAGAACTTCTGGGCTTGGTGGAGTTTTCCCTGAACAATGCCCCCCAGGCCGCCCATGGGTTCACCCCCTTTTTCCTCAACTCCGGCCGACACCCTCTCACACCGCTCGACTTGCTTGGGAGCCACGAACTGGGAGAGGATCAGGTCAAGCTGGATACCCTGCAAGGGGTTGAGCGGTTGCTGCAGCGGATGCACCAGGCGCATAACAGCGCGGTTCAGGGCTATCGCGCAGCGGCAGCGCGGTATCTGGAGAGGACAGCCGGCAAGCGGGATCACCGGACGCCGTCCATCGAGGTGGGCGATTGGGTCCTGGTTGAGGGCCCGCAGATCGGGCGATTTTCGCACAAGGTGGAGAAGGAGCTGAAGACTAAGCTCCGACCCATGTTCCTGGGACCCTACAAGGTCCTCACCAAGTTCGATGATGTCATGTTCCAGGTGGACATTCCAGTGTCATGGAACCTCACGTCCAACCGTTTCCACCGTGACCAGCTCAAGTTGTATCACCAGAACACCATTCAGGGTAGGGTCAATCCCCCAGCCCCACTGGAGTTCAATCCGGATACGGGGGAACAGGAGGACGAGGTGGCCGCAATCGTGGGTCACCGGGATGTCAAACGGGGACGAGGGGTCCAGCGACAATATCGGGTGCGATGGCGATTCGCACAACACGAGTCTGAGGACTCCTGGCGCACCGCTACCGAGTTAGCGGGGTGCGCCCGCTTACTAGAAGCATACAAGAAGACGCACCAGTTGCGTTAGCAGACCACAGCCGGTAGGGTGTAGGGTGAGGGTGGTGCGTGAGCCAGGTATTAGGTACGCGTCGACTAACGCCCTGACATCTTGTGTGTGGGCTGTGCAGGGGGACGCCGCGGAGGCGCTTCCCAGAGACCAGACTCCCGTCGGCGCCGTGGAGGCTGCTGACGCAGGATTCCGGGATGCAGATGGGGAGTCCAGTGAGGGGGATTTGGTCGACATGGATATACCCGACGATCCGGAGGTCCCAGAACCGGAAGTGGGGGCAAGGACGCAGATAGCTCGTGGAGAGCCTGCGGTCCGAAGGGATGCACCAGGGGCCGGGGGCTCGAGAGATGGTGGCGGACAGACGGGGCCCCCCCTAGTCGCGAGCGCCGGCAAGAAACCTCGTCAAGGCCTGGAGCACCGGACGCGCGTACGTTGCAGCTGGTAAAGGAGCTGCACGAGGAGACGTTCAATCCCCGGGTGTTCTTGCGTGACTACGGTCGGGAGGGGGAAGCCCTGTTGGAACGACGACGGCGTCGCCGTAATCAAATGCCGTCGGACCTCCGCGCTGATTCTATCATGGCGCGAGTCGGCCCTGTGCAGATGGAGACTTTTCGAGGGTTCGTGCGGCGCAACGCGAGGTTTCGGATCGAGACCCGCACGGCTGCGCGCAACGGCGTGGTGGTCGGGACCGACTGGGAAACACATGAGCGGGAATGCGCCTGTCACGGGTGCATGAACACGCTGGAAGCGGGTCTGGCATTCCCACGGCTCCTTCTCCTCTTACTTCCACCCCAGTGCGGAAGCTGCTGGAATACCACTTCCCCCGGTATCTTCCGCCAGAGGGGCGCTACGGGGTGAAAAATGCCTGCGAGAAGGGCAGTATTCGTTGCGGCAGGCTCTGGATCGCATCGTGGCTATGGATGATGAGGACCAGGATGATGGGAGTGAGGGGTATGACTCCGGTTCCGACGACGACCATCCTCCACACCCTCCCTCTCGTTCCCCTCCGCGGGATCCGCCTTCTCGGGGTTCCCAGGGGAGCGGCGGAAGAAGCCGTCCTGTGCCTCGTTATGAGGCGCCACCGCCGGCGACGGGCTGGGGGCGACCTTCAGGGCGCGAGACGCGGAGTCTTCCGAGGGCTACCGGATGGGGTGGGGGCAGCCAAGCCGCTCCTCGACGTGTTCCGGAGTGGCCGGCACGTCGTCGCTCGCCATCACCGTCCTCCCGCTCGCGTTCCCGCTCGGACTCCGGGACTGATGTACGCCCCGCTCGCCAAGCGTCACCACCACCTCGCCGACCAGAGGATCGGCATTGGGAGCGCACGTGGGGGTCGGCGGTGGAGTTGGAGCAAGAGCGAGAGAATCAGCGACGGCGAACGAATCCGACAGAGACCGCGGTGGCCAGGGCCGAACGGCCGGCTAGAGAGGAGCCGATTGATGAGGTTCCCGCTGGCACCCCGCCCGATGCGGGCCAAGAAGAGCCTACCTTCCATGTCTCCCTGGAGCCTCGCTCCCGAGCGGAAGAGGTCCCACCGGAGCCCAACTTCTTGGTCTCCTTGGAGCCTCGTCACCGGCCTGCCCAGGCCGGATCGTCGATGTCACGTCCTGCGGAGGGACCCAGCAGACCCACCGCTACCTCGGATCGACACTCGCACCTTCCCGCGGAGGCCGGACCGTGCTTACATACCGTCCGGAATGCCGCGGAGGGTCCCAGCGTGGCGGGTGTCATGGTGCCGGCGGAGCCCGTGGTTACCCTTGAGACGCTCGTGGCGGCGGTGCAATCAGGGCAGGGTCTCATACAGCGGATGTTGGACCAGCTCGGGCGCCAGGGCGATCATTCAGTCGCCACCTCAGTAGGCTACGAGGCCGCTTCCCGGGCAGCCTCACATGAGGAGTGGTCGTTGGGGGACTTCATACGGACAATTCCGGGGAGGACCGTAAGACATGGTGGGCCGGGGCCTCGAACGGAGAAGTTGTGTGTGGTGTTCGAGGGACCTTTGATCTCGGTCCCTCCCGGCATGCACCTGCCCGCCCCTTTGGTTTTTCAAGCGGGTCCTTGGTGCGCGGTTGACCGTGGTGCTTACTGGGAACAACTAGAAATCACCTTCTTCCCACAGGCGCCGCTGCCCTTGCCGCAACCCGACGACCTTCGTTTTCCCCGGACGGTGGGCAACACGGTGCGGTTCGGTACCGAGGAATGGTGGGATTGGAGGTATCAGGTGGATGGAGTGGGGCACGTGGTTACGCCGCCCAAGGTGGCCCCGGCGGAAGGGCGCGCCTTCCTGGATCGGGTGGTGCCGGACATTGTAGGGGCCCCCAGGGCGACCATCCTTGAGGATCACGTGCGCACCGAGGTTTTCATGATGGGGGTGAAGTTTGTTCGTGATCACCGCTGTGGGGTGGCGGATTGGTCGGCGCTGACCCTTCTCTTTACCCACCCCCAGTACCTCGCCGGGTTCCTGGCCATGTGGCCCCGGGGTACGTGGGTGGAGCTGTCCAAGTTGGGTCGGCAGAAGACGTCCCCATATCAGATCGCCTTCGAGGTGGACTTATGTGCGCATCCAGGGGTGATGACCCATATTATGACCCCGTGGGGCGACGGGCTCTCCTTGAGGCCCAGCAGCAGCGGCGGACTACTAGCGGCGGACGCTAGAGTAAATAGTTCAGTTTCGGGATGGATAGCGGAGTCCAATCCCCAAGTTTTGGCTACTACGTCAGGGTTGGGCATGTGTATCGACCTCTAGAGGAACTGGCATTACTGACCTGCGGGTGAACCGAGGTCGGGACATAGTACTCTTATAGTAGTCTTGTTGTGTGATCCTATTATACCTTTGTACGGTAGGGACTACCGACCCCCGTGGGGGGGGAGGAGTGTTACGTCCCGGCCCTTTTGGTCGGACGTAACAATGGAATAAATTACTAAGGCCTTGTGGCCGTTGTACTAAGTTTTATGGACATTGACTATTGTGTGAATTGGACTAGTTATTTTGGTCCTAGGTTGCCCTTTTAGGGGCCGGTGCGGTGGCGCCGCGCCAGTTCTGAGTCTATCCGTAGTACTAGGCGTGGATCCTGTAGTTGAGGGTCGATGTCGGCCCGGATCCTACGTGGAATGATTGGCTTGGATTGGTCCAGGGAAATTGGCGTGTATCTGCGCCGCAATCAACCTAGCTTAAATTGGTCCGAGGACGAGAGTCTCGTCCTCTTGGTTTGATGAATGATAAGTGCGAATACGCCTACACATTGAGCCCGGGGCAATTATCCATTTGTACTTGGTGTTGCTAGCCATTATAAGTGTGTACTAATTAGCTTGGCATCAAGCCGTGATGCCAGATATCTCACGACTCACGTCGTGAAGCGCAACCTACTTTAGGCTACCTTGAATTATTCCTAATTCCGGCAAGAAGGGTCTTTCGCTACGTAGCTCAGGCTAGGTGTGTCTGGGCTGGGACGTAACAGCAGGGTCAGTCGTCGTCCAGAGTGTAGTGAGTCCTCTCGAGCCGCTTGCAGCGTCAGACTGAGGAACGAAATCTTGTCCGCCGGGTTCTCAAAGATGAGCAGCAGCGGAGGCGGTCCTGCCTTTCTCCGCGAGCGGGGAAGGCGGTGGGCGGGCCTCCAGCTTGATCTCACCAATGAGGCCCACATGCGGCCAAGCTTATTTCTTAAACGCCTGTGCATCGATCCATACAAATGTCATGTATAAATCAACTGATCGAGCGGTGTTCAAAAGCATGGTGGACGTTAGTAGCCATGCAGCCATGATTTTTAACGTACACGGCTGATAATGACACATTTCCACCTCCATCAGATTCCAATCGATCTGAACGACTCGACAAATTAATGCGGACTATAAGATAGCAGCAGGCTCGAGGTACCCCAGTGGTCCGGATTCTCCAGCTAGTATAATTCTGGCCTAACTGACCCGCTGGTTGTCTGATTGACCTTATCCATGTACCTAGCTCTGTGCAGATTGAGCGCATAATTGCATGGAGTACATGTTTGTGATGTGGACATATTTTGAAGTACTTTCAATCAACTCTATTGCATAAGGCTCGCAATAGTAGGCATTAATTAATTAATTAATTAATTAATTAATTAATTAATTAATTAATTAATTAATAGACACGTGACTGCGTCACGTGATGAGCATAAGTCCTCAGTGGGAGGGGAACATGGGATGGATTCAATTAATGGATTAATTAATTAATTAATTAGAAACATAACTCCGTGGGGAGTATATGTAGCACATATCCCGGAGAAGGGGCCCGCATATGGCTTTTAATACATTCTAGGCTACTTCCTGCAAGAGTGGAATGTAAGCAACACTTGCTCTAGGTGCCTCAAGGGCACCGGCACCACCATGCTGTCTCAGGTTCAACCCAACTAAGGGGATCCTGGCACGGGGGAGGAAGATCATCATGGCTATACAAGAGCTAGGGCATGGCTTCTCAACAGAGAGCGTCTCTCTGCCTAGGCATAGCATGGCTAAATTCTTAATGCAACATCCATGGGGGTCCCATTATAGGCATGGCTTGGCTAAATTCTGAAGGCAACATCCATGGGGGCCATTATGGGCGCACAAGCGCGTGGGCCACATGCTAGGCTAAGCCTGACTAATCTACACTACTGGTATGGATTCCCTAGTCTGAGGTGGCAGGAGGGGGCTGCCAGCCAGGGCTTGTGGTCAACGTGGATGACCGCCCCCCTCCAGTATACCGGCTTCCCCCCTGCGCTCTGCCGGAGCTGAAGGTAGGTCGGCCATAGCTCGCGTCGTCGCTGTTGCTGGGCCAGGTCAAGTCGTCGTCCAGCGTGAAGCGAGTCCTCGAGAGCTTCTTGCGGCATTTAAGGAACGCCAGCTTGTCCGCCATGTACTTAAAGGTGAGGAGCACGGGTGCCGGGCCAGCCTTCCCCCGCGCGCGGGGGAGGCCGGCGGACAGCCGACATCCGCAGCTCACCAGTGAGTAGCATGGGGGCAAGAATGGTGACGGTCCCGGCGCGAATTTTTTGGCGCCGAAAAAATTCGCGGTACCCGTCCAGTACCGTGAAAAAGTGGTGCACGGTGCGCGCACCCCTACCGGAGCTGGCCATGGCGACGTGCTTTCAGGCAGAGTAGAAAAAGATAGCTCGCGGAATGCAGAGAAACTGTGCTAATCTTAAAGACGACAAGTTTATGATGCTACTTCGTAGCGGAGTTCGCTTTTTTTGCAGTATCGATGATTTTATTGATGACCATCGCCATGCACGGGGGTCCAATCTGAAGTTTTCGTCGAGAAGAATAAATTAGAATGCACGCTGGCGGCGGTGATTGTCAGGTTTTATGGACTTTACCTAGCGTCAAGGATGCGTTTGAATTGTTATTGGTAAAGCTTTAAAAAATTTGCTGGGTTTCGGCAAGATTTCCTTCATGATCGGTAAGACACTCTCCAGGCTCGCGGGATGCGCGTCTTATTATTCCATGGAAGGTTGTTCTTTCCTGCGCCGCTGGGCGAAGGACAACGCCGGTAATGGTACGATCGTGTGCTCAGCGTCACCCTATGGATGCTTCGCTTCCTTTATGGGTTATCAACGCAAGTTTTCGGCTTCTTTCCGTGCAGTTAGGGCCAGGTAGAATGCCATTCCGTGCTGCGCATCGACAGATTTCTGGCACCTTTTAGTGTTTTGTATGTACGTTGCATGGCTGGGACGTGTCAAAGCGTGAGCCGTGGCATGCCGTCAAGTTGTCAGGGATTTGCTGAGTGCTTTCTTGGAAGGAGATTGCTAACAGCACTCAGTTTTGTGTGAATATTGACGCAGCCTTTCTTAGCAGCGGCTTCATTGTGGTTAGAGGCTCACAAGCTTGAGGTTGTTTCTTGGCAAACAATTGCGCTGGAAAGAAAGGTGGCAGTGGTTGTTCTGAGGGGCATACTGCATGGGTGGAACTGCATGTAGGTAGGGGTTATCGTCGTCTAATTGTTGGCCTTTCTCCCACGAAAATGGGAGAGCCCTAATTCATATGCTAGCAAGGCAAGGTAATCATGGTAAGAAGCCTTGGCAAGCAGCATGTATGATACTTATGCTTTCTCTGTCGACTGTCTGTTGTTACCCTTGGTTGGGCAATTAGTGGCTATGGCTTTCCAGGGTGTGTTTGAATTCGGACAGCTTGGTTCTGGGATGATGCCCACACCTTAAACCTGGAATATGCATAAGAAGTGTTGGCTAGGCATGTAGAGCTACCTGCCTCATTGTTGTGCACACACGCAACAGGTTGCCCGTGTCGAGGTAAGGCAAGGGCACATGACGTGCCCAGCCACCTCCTTGTACATTGTGGTCAAATTGAGTTGAAATGCCCTTCACCGCTGGCTAGCACGCCGGCGATGGAGACGGGATTTGGTGTCTAGATGCTAGTCGGTACCTTGCTTAGGCACCGACTAGCATCTAGACACCAATCTTTGATGCCCACCTGACTAGGCGCCCAGGCCGGCGACTACCGGCCAGCGGATAGATGCCACTCGGGAGCACAACTAATTGGGCATGGTCAGGAGCCTTTTGGATGGCATAGGAAGTGTTAGTGTGCCTTAATACTCACTTTTGCCTTCCTTAGCGTCTGCACAGGTGGCAAACTGCCAAACGCTATAACTTCTACGTTTGTACTCAGAATGAGCTCAGGTTTTGTGGCATTAATTGTCGATATGTGTAGTATTTGTGTATATCTCCCCGGGCTCTTAATATGTGTTGTTGATTTGATTAATTTTTTTCAGCCTTAAAAAGTACGGTTTTTAGGGGAAAATTAATAACTTCAATAATACTCATCATTCCGGGGCTCCAATTAGGTAGGCAACCTCACCATATATACGATTTCAGAATCAGAATTGGTATTTGTATTTGCACACTGTCCTCCTGACGGTGGTGCTCGCCATGATTCGGTCGGTTTTCCCCCACGCGAACATCCGGTCCGAGGATGCGGATGGCGCTGCCTTCTATTCCCCCAACCACCGGCCTGACATCGTGGTGCTGGACTTTGAGGGGGGTGGCCGGCATCTGCTTATTGACGTTTCGGTGGCGCGGCCCTTGGCTCTTAGCCACGTGGCTGGGGCCTCCCTCACGGCAGGTTACACGGCGGACCGGGCGGAGCGGGCCAAGCTCCTGGCCTACGGCGACGTCGGGCACCATCGTGTGGTGCCCTTTGTCCTGGAGGAGTTTGGGGCCATGGGGCCCCTGACCTCCGCCTTCTTCAAGGAGTGTTGCCGGCTCCGGGAGGACCGGCTGGACCTGGAGGGCCAGCGGGCCCCATGGTCGGCGCGGACCTGGACGTCATATTGGCGTCAGCGCTTGTCGGTGGCGCTGACTCGGGCCATGGCTGACATCATGCTCCGCCGTACGCGGGCTGATTTTGCGGTGCAGCAGGGCTATTAGGTTCCTCCCGTTAGGCGTTTCCATTGGTCTTATCGTAGTATAGAGCTTTGACATGGCTCTGTATATAGGTTTATAGCTGGGCGTTTGCTTTGGTTTGAGTGATTTCACTCTGCTGTAAGTAATTCTATTTTTAAAATATATACGATTTTATATGGGAATATATTGAAACATGAGTAATTGTGCCCCCATTGTCCTAGGGGATATGCCCCGGATTGGCCTAGAGTAGCGTCTTTTGTCCGTTTTTGCGTAATACCGGTCACCAAAAGGGGTATATACCCCCCATCAGTGGGTGGGATGGACCCCCACACATCCCATTTACATGGCAAAATCATAGTTTGGGTGCCCCAAGGCCAGCTTTGCATGTTATTCCATATTATGGTTTTGGGGGGTCTGGCATAGGACCCTCACCTTAAATGCCTCAAGAAGGCTCGTGGAGGTCTCACCTGCCGGCTGGTCGAAGTGCTTGACGATGACATTGTTGCTGCGCTTGGCGATGTCGGCTTCCTCGCGAGGAGATGGAATGGATGGTATAAGCTTATCTAGGTCCTAGTTAGAGGGGTGTGGGCACCGCGGCCGGAATCGCTATGAATGCCATACTTGGTCACACGCGGAGCCCCCACAGGCTTGGGGGTGGTCTCCTTCATCACTACTTGCCATCTATTATCCTTGCGCACCATGCATCTGCCTCCATATTACAGACAAACCGGGAGGCTGCCCGGGTGTGAGCCCGTCACGTCTAGTGTAGCACATATCCATGCCGAGTCTATCACGAAAAGTCCACGGGTGGCGGCCCTGCCGCGCGCGGCCGGCCGGGGGCACGCCAGGTGAGGACATATCGCCCAGGCTGGGCGGGCTTGGTGCCAGCTAGTCTATCTGATGTATCTACCTGATCTGTGCGGGCCAGGTGCCCGGCTAGGCCCAGGCGCCTGTGCCTAATAATGTGGGAAACATAGGGCAAATCAGCGTACAAATCGTCATTACTAATGTGCAAACCAAAGGGGACATTAACCCTTAAACTGTACTGAGTCCGTTTTCGTGGCGCCAGTTAAACTCGCGCCACTCTAACGGACTGAGTTTGTGGCAGAACCAGGCGCCGCGCCAAAAATAATTTAACGGTCAAACCTGGGGGGATCGAAAGATCTAGACGTAAGCTATGCCTGGCACTATTCAGACCGTACTTTGGACACTTGGCAAGGGAGTACTGATCTGGCAAACCCAGGGGGGTACCCTGGTCCTGGGGTACTTTCGGCGGGAAAAAAAAGCGCCTTTTTTGCAAAAAGACGTGCACGACGACGAATTCGGTGTCTAACCTCGGTAGCCATGGCGTCGCCTACTGGCCAGCTGCTGGCCACATTTCGATTGAAACTTGGAATCAAGGTGGCATTGGCGCATTGCCTACCGGCCTACTTCGGCCGGGAGGCGTGGGCAGTGCAGGAGTTCGGTGTAAATCATGCGCGCCACCGCGTAGACGGCAGGGTAGCGGAGTTGGTACGCGGCCAAAATGCAGCATGGTGCAAGTTTCCCGGTGATACATTAAGGTATAAGTTGACGAAAGACGAGATTTTTCAGTGGCAGAATTTCGGAGATGCCTCTAGCTAGGCCTGCGGATGATTCATGAGGTGGAGGAGGGAGGGGATGCAGGCGACGATGGGCAGGGGGCTGGGAGCGCAGATGACGACTCAGATGCCCCGGAGTCTTCATCGGAGCCCGACAGCGATGATGAGCAGGATAGCGAGGATATTTCCTCCTCCCCGCCCAAGAAGTTACGTGCCAAGCGTCGTGCAGGCAACCCGAGGAGGACGCCTGCAACCGGCAGAATGCCAAGGAGGCGTATGCAGCGGCTGCCCCCTCCGGATCTACCCGACTCCGAGCCCAGCGACTCTTCTGATGACGACGACATCGTTCCTGAGCTCGTCGACAGCGATGCTGAGGCGGAGGATGCGGAGGACGCTGCTGCCGATGATGGCGACGATGGCGACAATGAGAGGGTGTTCGGCACTGGCAAGCCGGATCCTGCAGAACTTCCCCGAGTGCCGCATGGTGCATGCGCCGTGTGTGAGCGCAAGGCGATGTATCAAAACATCCCGGGTGTTCCTTACCGGTTTTCTCCTCTCGACCTGTTCCTGCTGTTCTGGCAGCCTGGCCTCGTGCTGGAGCGGATTGTGACCGCGAGACAAATTCCGCTATGCTGAGGAGAAGCAGCGCACGGCATCTGCTGGGGCACGGGATTGGTCGCCTCTTTCCATGAACGAGCTGGGCAAGTGGCTTGGCATCCTCCTGACCATGTCACTCGTGGGCATGCCTGCCCGGGAGGATTATTTTTCTGGCCAGCCACTCGGTGCTGCTCATGCTGCCAACCTGCAGCACGTGATGCCCTTGTACCGCTTCCAGCAGATTACACGCTTCTTGCACTTCCAGGACTCTGCCCAGCGCCCTGCCAACACGCAGACACGCGAGTGGCGACTGTGGCAGTTCTTGTGGCTGGAGGACATCTTGAACAAGGCATACAAGAAGTACTTCATCCCGGGCAGCGCGGCCGCCATCGACGAGAGAAGCATCGCGTCCAGGCACAAGTTGTGCCCGATCAGGTGCTTCAACCCAAGCAAGCCTGCCCCCTTCCACGTGAAGCAGTATTGCCTGAACGACTGGCCCACCGGCTACCTCTACCATGCCAACACGTACGACAAGCTGGCCCAGGTCAACCACACCTTCCACGTGGTGAGTGAGCTCGCCAGCACGCTGCCACACGGGGTCCACATGGCCATGGACAGGTTCTACACCGGGCGCGAGGTGATTGAGACATGCCACCGCATGGGCCACCGCGTGGTGGGCACAGTGCTCCCCAACCGCCGTGGCATCCCCGTCGCCGAGGTCAAGCGCCGCATGCCCCGCAGGCCAGCCCAGGGGGACTACGCATGGGCTGTCAACAAGGATGGCCGGGCTGACCCTGTGCGCCTGGCAGGACCGCAAGCTCGTGTGGGTGCTGGGCAAGGGCATCCCCTTGGAGGAGGCGATGGTCAGCCGCCACGGTGGCCGCGACCAGCGCGTCATGGTGACTGCCCCGTCCCTCATCCCCGCGTATTGGAGCTGCTACAAGGCGGTCGACAAGTTTGACCAGCTGGCCAGCAACTACGACCGGCTGCAGAAGGCCCTCGTCTCGCGGGTGTGGTGGCACCGGGTCGCCACAGGGCACCTGGCCAACTCAGTCGTCAACGCCTATACATCCTGCAGACTCTCACCCGCGCCAACCGCCCCGACTGCCTCGATCTCCCACGTGGGGTTCCTCAGCTTGCTCGCACAGCAGCTAGTGAACAACCAGTGGCATCGGGCGCCCGGCTGGACATTGATCGCATCGCGGAGGCCCACCAGCCTGGTCTCAGTGGACGGGCGGTTCAGCGGCACCCACCTCAGGCCCGAGCGCATCCCGTGGACGGAGTTGGCGCAGTGCGTCGTGTGCGCCACGATCCCCGAGCGCAAGCGCACCAACTTCTGGTGCAAGGACTGCAACCAGCTAGGCACTGTGTACGGGCACGTGCTGTCCAGAACGTGTTCCACGCTGGGCCAGTGGCTGGCCTCGACGACGACGCCCGCCGCCAGCGTGCCATGCAGCCCCTCATGCAGTGTCAGTCCGCAGCCCGGCTGGCCGCGCGTGGGCTGAGGCCAATGGCCGCACGACCCGCACGCTGGCAGCTGGCACCCAGCTGACAGGGCCTCGTAGGAGGCAGTATCTGCGCATCCAGAGGCGCAATCCGTATAGTTTGGCATATAGCCAGGTAGCCTTGACATGCAGCTAGCTACACCCTTGGCTATAGTCATGCGCTATACCGCGCGCGCTAGTGCCATTTTGGCCCCTTGCGGCATGTTGGCATGTGTTATATATATGGCATGGTCTCTTGTTTTATCACCTGGGTATGGTGCATTATGCCCATTTGGGCATCCCTTGTTGTTTTATGCCAATTGGAATAAAGTTTTGTGTTGTTATGCTACCATTTATACCCCTGCCAGCTGGCACCGTTATAACGATGCCAGAGCTCTGGCTTCGGCCATTTCATACCTAGCGTTCACAGTTTTGTGACATATCATGTTGCCAATGCATTTTGGGCATGCCTGTGAATATATTTAACTCCTCTCAAAGGGCCAGGGCCAGCAGATTTGAAGAAATGGTCCATAATGCATTATGCGTGTCTCGAACCCCATGGGCAGTGTACCCCCCTGAGGGGGGTGCTATTTTTAGCAGGTGTAGGGCATGGATATGTGACCAACCAAATTTCCCAAACATTATTTGATATAAAAGCATGCTTGGTTCCAAGGGTGGGCCAGAAAATGTTATTTGGCTAGTTACTCTCAGGCTCACAAAGATACCCAAACTCAGTCCGTTCTCGTGGTTTGAGTTGACACAGTTGAAGGGTTAAGGGCCTTGCGCAGCATCTTGGTGACGGCGCCGTCGAGTCGTTGCTCCAGCTCCTGCATGCGTCAGTGTCCAGGTCTCGGCGCCGTAGGTCAGGATCGTCAGAGTGACGACCTTGAAGAGGTCACGCTTGACGATCCGGGGTAGGGCGGGGTTGCTCCACCAGCGGCGGTGGTCATGGAGGTGCGCCCACGTACGCCATGCCGATCCGTGTCGACATGTCGTCCTCGCAGTCGGGAAGCCAATAACTGCATAGCAGCTTGAAGCGGCCTGAAGGAGGGTAGTTGACCTCGGCATCGTCTAAGAGGCGGAGTGTGGGTGGGGGCCCTGCCATGCCGAGGGCCAGGGCCTCCGTTTCGGGACTGATTTCTAGACCAACCGCCTGAGCCTTGAGCGCCAGGCAGTCCAGCCCGAAAGTTGGGCAGACGCCGGCTTCTCAATGAGCGTGATGTCGTCGGCATACATGAGGTCAGCTAGTAAATTCTGCTTGTTAGTCGGCCCCCCTTCTCCAAGCTCGTTCGTGATCGCTATAGGCCAGGGGCACGGCCTGCAATGCTAGCAAAGCGAGCACGTGCCTGGCGCATAACATTTATAATCCACTACAATAATAAACAGGCTTCTCGATGAGCGTGATGTCGTCGGCATGCATGAGGTCAGCTAGTAAATTCTGCTTGTTAGTCGGCCCCCCTTCTCCAAGCTCGTTCGTGATCGCTAGGCCAGGCCGGGGCACGGCCTGCAATGCTAGCAAAGCGAGCACGTGCCTGCCGCGCATAACATAATCCACTACAATAATAAACAGGTACGGCGACAGGACGCAACCCTGCCAGACGCCGGTCTGCAGTGGGCATGGCGGGGTAATGCCGTGTTGAGTGCGCACCGAAGTGGTCGACCCCTCATACATGCAGCGTGCGGATGACGGTAATCCAGGGGAGCGCGAGCAAGTACAGCCCATAGAGCGTCCCAGAGGACAGAATCAAAAGCCTTGATGAAGTCGACGAAGAATAGTAGGCATGCAATATATGTCACTCGAATGCTCCGTCACGTGTGATGCATCCTCGCGTCCGCTAGTACCAAGAGAGCCGCACCTGGGCCGAGATCTACTGCGAGCTCCCTCTTGTCACCCATACTATCCGACACCACCTCCTCTTTGCCGGCCATCTTGCCCGCACGTCTAGACCAGGTGAATACTGATCGATGTGGCCACCATGCGGGTGGGCTTAGGACCGGCCAACCAGGTAGACACCTCATCCTATGGCAGGGTCCCCTTGTCCCGTCGCAACCCACGGCAAACTAGCTTGCGTGCACCCCGTATCGACGCGGCGCGACCCGGACCTACTATGTGACACAACTGCTTGTTGAGGATGCAGGGCTTCTGGGACTATATGTACATACACTGCGCCCGCATGATAGAATGGGCTGCCGTTTGTGGTAACTGATAAGCACCCACTGGTGAGGGGTGCGTGCTCCTGTATTATCCCCACGGGCCTCGCGGCCGGCCCATTGCTAGAATGCAGGGTAGAAGTCCGCAGGTGGAGGTTATTGCCCGGCCCTGAGGATAGCCGCTCTGCACTACCGCCTCGCCCGCCATTACATGGTAGAGGATGGACAGCTCAGATGAGGATGATATCCCCCTCTAGTGGGGATATGGTTTGGGCACATGATGCAGACGATATTCGTAACAGTTTCGTGCATGTAATGATTTTCTAACTAGATTAGCATAGTAATCGACGTGGCATGCCCTTGCGCATCATGACACGCAATTACATACTTACTTACTTACTTACTCAGGCAATGAATGACTTCTTCATGGCCCGGCGGAACTTCTATCCTGGCTAGCAATGCATCAGGGCTGTGGGAGCCGAGGAGACTCAGGAGAGACGATAGGGCCAAGCCCTTCAGGGAGGTGCTGTCTGCTAAGTTAACTTTCCTCGCCTTGTTTCGAAGATTAAAAGAAGTAATCATAATTGATGATTTGTCTTGCACTTAACCCTTCAATTGTGTCAACTGGAACCGACAGAACGGACTGAGTTTGGGTATCTTTGTGCGCCTGGCAGTAACTAGCCAAATAACATTTTCTGGCCCACCCTTGGAACCAAGCATGCTTTTATATCAAATAATGTTTAGGGAATTTGGTTGGTCACATATCCATGCCCTACACCTGCTATAAATAGCACCCCCCTCAGGGGGGTACGATGCACACGGGGTTCGAGACACATATAATGCATTATGGACCATTTATTCAAATCTGTTGGCCCTGGCCTTTTGAGGGGAGTTAAATATAATCACAGACATGCCATCAATGCATTGGCAACATGATATGTCACAAAACTGTGAACACTAGCTACCAAATGGCCGATCGAAGCCAGCTGGCACCGTTATAACGGTGCCAGTTGGCAGGGGTATAAATGGTAGCATAACAACACAAAACTTTATTCCAGTTGGCATAAAACAACAAGGGATGCCCAAATGGGCGTAGTAATGCACCATACCTAGGTGATAAAACAAGAGACCATGCCATATAACACATGCCAACATGCCGCAAGGGGCCAAAATGGCACTAGCGCGCGCGCGCGGTAGCGCATGACTAGCCAAGGGTGTAGCTAAAGTTCTGTCAAGGCTACCTGGCTATGTGCCAAACTACGGATTGCGCCTCTGGGTGCGCAGAAACTGCCTCCTACGAGGTCCTGTCAGCTGGGTGCCAGCTGCCAGCGTGCGGGTCGTGCGGCCATTGGCCTCAGCCCACGCGCGGCCAGCCGGGCTGCGGGCTGACAGGGGCTGCATGGCACGCTGGCGGCGCCCGTCATCGTCGAGCGCGGTGACAGGCCCTGCGTGGAACACGTTCCAGCACGCGCCCAAGCACAGTGCCTGGTCGCAGTCCTTGCACCAGAAGTTGGTGCGCTTGCGCTCGGGGATGGTGGCGCATACCACGCATTGCGCCTGCTCCGTCAACGGAATGCGCTCGGGCACGAGGTGGGTGCCGCTGAAACGCCCGTCCAGCCCAGGCTGGTGGGCCTCCGCGATGCGATCGATGTCCAGCCGGGCGCCATGCCACTGATTGTTCACCAGCTGCTGTGAGAGCAAGCTGAGGAACCCCACGTGGGAGAGGCAGTCAGGGCGGTTGGCGCGGGTGAGAGTCTGCAGGATGTAGGCGTTGCCGACCGCGTTGGCCAGGTGCCCCGTGGCGACCCGGTGCCACCACACCCGCGAGACAAGGGCCTTCTGCAGGTCGTAGTTGCTGGCCAGCTGGTCAAACTTGTCCACTGCCTTGTAGCAGCTCCAATACGCGGGAATGAGCGAGGGGGCAGTGACCATGACGCGCTCGTCGCGGCCGCCATGGCGGCTGACCATCTCCTCCTCAAGGGGGATGCCCTTGGCCAGCACCCACACGAGCTTGCGGTCCTGCCAGGCGGCCAAGGTCAGCCCATCACGCTTGACAGCCCATGCGTAGTCCCCCTGGGCTGGCCTGCGGGGCACGAGGCGCTTGACCTCGGTGAAGGGGAGGCCACGACGGTTGGGGAGCACTGTGCCCACCACGCGGTGGCCCATGCGGTGGCACGCCTCAATCACCTCACGGCCGGTGTAGAACCGGTCCATGGCCATGTGGACCCCGTGTGGCAACGTGCTGGCAAGCTCATTCACCACGTGGAAGGTGTGGTTGACCTGGGCCAGCTTGTCGTACGTGTTGGCATGGTACAGGTAGCCGGTGGGCCAGTCGTTCAGGCAATACTGCTTCACGTGGAAGGGGGCAGGCTTGCTCGGGTTGAAGCTCCGTATTGGGCACAGCTTGTGCCTGGACGCGATGCTCCTCTCGTCAATGGCACTGAGCCGCGCTACCCGGGATGAAGTACTTCTTGTAGGCGTCGTTCAAGATGTCCTCCAGCCACAAGAACTGCCACAGTCGCCACTCGCGTGTCTGCGTGTTGGCGGGGCGCTCAGCAGAGTCCCGGAAGTTTGCACAAGAAGCGTGTAATCTGCTGGAAGCGCAGCAGGGGCATCACGTGCTGCAGGTTGGCAGCATGAGCAGCACCAAGTGGCTGGCCAGAAAAATAATCCCCCCTGGCAGGCATGCTCACGAGTGACGTGGTCAAGAGGATGCCCAGCCACTTGCCCAGCTCGTTCATGGAAAGAGGCGACCACTCCCGTGCCCCAGCAGATGCCGTGCGCTGCTTCTCCTCGGCATAGCGGTTTGTCTCCTTGACAATGCGCTCCAGCACAGGGCCAGGCTGCCAGAACAGCAGGAACAGGTCGAGAGGAGAAAACCGGTAAGGAACACCCGGGATGTTTTGATACATCGCCTTGTGCTCACTGTCAAACGGCGCACCATGCGGCACTCGGGGCAGTTCTGCAGGATCCGGCTGGCCAGTGCCGAACACCCACTCATCCCCGCCATCGTCGCCACCATCGGGATCATCATCCCCCGGATCTTCCGACTCAGCATCGCTGTCCACAAGCTCGGGAACGATGTCGTCGTCATCAGAAGAGTCGCTGGGCTCGGAGTCGGGCTGATCCGGAGGGGGCAGCCGCTGCAGACGCCTTTTTGGCACTCTGCCGGTTGCAGGCGTCCTCCTCGGGTTGCCTGCACGACGTTTGGCACGTTTCTTGGGCGGGGAGGAGGAAATATCCTCGCTATCCTGCTCGTCATCGCTGTCGGGCTCCGATGCCGGCTCCGATGCATCTGGACCGTCACCTGCGCTCCCACCTTCCTGCCCATCGCTGCCTGCATCCCCTTCCTCCTCTACCTCGTCCTCCGCAGGCCTAGAGGTCTCTCCTACCTTCCTGAACTGAAAAATCTGCTCTTTTGTCAACTTATATTTGCATGGATCGTCGACAAATTTGCACCATCCGTGCTTTTTATCGCGTGTCACCTCCGCTACATGGCCGTCTAGGCGATAATGCGCATGATTCTCACCATATTCTTGCACTGCTCACGGCTCTCCGAAGAAGGCCGGAGGCACTGCCACCTTAAATCCAAGTTTCAGTCGAAATGTGGCCAGCAGCTGGCCAGTAGGCGACGCCATGTCTGCCGAGGTCAGACGTCGTCTTCGTCGTCGTGCACGTCTTTTTGCAAAAAACGCGCATTTTTTTCCCGCCGAAAGTACCCCAGGACCAGGGTACCCCCCTGGGTTTGCCAGATCATAACTCCCTGGCCCATTGTCCAAAGTACGGTCTGAATAGTGCCAGGCATAGAGTACGTCTAGATCTATCGATCCCCCCAGGTTTGACCGTTGAATTATTTTTGGCGCGGCGCCTGGTTCTGCCACAAACTCAGTCCGTTAGAGTGGTAGGACTTCAACTGGAGCCACGAAGACGGACTCAAGTACAAATTAAGGGTTAAACTAAAAGTCTTTATACTGGTTCCTGCTGTGCGCATTGTTATATATAGTGTACCTGGGGCTGGGCAATGCAATCCCACAGATTTGCCACAGAGCAGGTCGCATCTCAGCTGCGCACATATAATTAATTTTGCATGTGCACATGTACCCCTCAAAAGTACATGCAAAAGTGCATGGATGGCAGCTAGCATCATGCGCACTGGGCCAGGCTTTCTGTGGCTTCCCATCTGTGCTATATAACCATGCCTCAGGCCTGCCTACACTGTGCAACAAGTGCCACAACGTCATTAGCATAAGCACCACGAGCTTGCAGGCCACTTGCATGAAAATGCCGGACAAGCTTGCATGGCTGTCGACACGGGCCCAAGCAAGCTGACCCCATGGGACAGGCTGGGGTCATCTCCGTGAAATCCTTGTGATACACATGTAGTAAGTGACCCCAATTCTTCACTGCGCATGTTCTTGACAATACTACTCCAATCCGTGCATGGCGTCGGCCTTGGTGACACCATCAATGGCATAGTGTCTCCACGGTCACCTTCAACGCGATATGAAGGTGCACCCCCAGCGGGGAGGGGGGGAGGCGGCAGGTTTGGGGTCCCATTGCCCCCCCCAAAGAAAAAAGCACTTGGTGTAACAATCACGAGTAATGAACACTTTGTATACTAATCACTGGCGGACCTCGCGGCTGCGCGCCTTGAGCACCGACTCGAGCGACGCAAAGTACAGCGTCTCCATGTGGCTGCGCAGCGCCGACCCATCCGTGATGCTCGACAGCAGAAGCAGCTCCGCCTCGACGAGCTTGTCGAGCGCGACCTTGACGCGGTCCAGGTCGAGCGATGTCAGGTCCTCGATCGCCTTGATCTCGCGGCCTGACAGGTTGTTGAGCAGCCCCTCGGGCGTCACCTCGCCGATCATGTCGCTCGTGCAGAGGGAGGTCCAGTCGAGCTGGCCGTTCTGGTTTAGGCTGACGACCTGCGCGTGGCCGGTGGATGACAATTATCACGTCGCGTAGATGTTAAG
This sequence comes from Mesostigma viride, assembly GCA_009746045.1. NCBI lineage: Eukaryota > Viridiplantae > Streptophyta > Mesostigmatophyceae > Mesostigmatales > Mesostigmataceae > Mesostigma > Mesostigma viride. The sequence goes on from RPFO01000448.1 coordinate 1,994,465, forward strand.
ATATACTAAAATTTAATTAAATGATATCATTCATTAATTTAATTAAAAATTGATTAATTGAACGATAATTTTGGTGAAAAGGGGCGGTGAGTATATGTGGGCGCGAGCTACCATGGTCCGGATTCTCCCGATTTCTGGCCTGCGCTGGTTGTCTCCTTGATATTAGATTGGTTGAATATAGTTCGTTTTCGGCTAGGAGGCGTGGCCTTTGCATGACGGGCAAGAGGATTTCAGCCGTGGGCAACCAAGCACACATGTCGTCGGGCTAGTCCGACGAGTGCGCACGTGAACCGGCACTCCCGGTCACACACGACACCATAGAGATAGTCAGCTGCACCGCCTCATGTCGGCGAAACCCATAGTTCCATCGGAATCGTTTCAGCGGCCGGCATTTCCTCTCCGCGTTTCCTCAACCTCGTTTTCAGGATCATACTCATCGTTCCTGCATTTTCCTCTTCCACGCAGGTTGTGGCTTTTTTGAAAGCCACGAATGTACCCGGGGATGGGACGCTTCGGCTGCCTCAATGCCTACACATTCAATACGATGTCCCCCTCTCACCTTCCTCCATCATTCCGCTCACATTGCACTACGTGTCTGTGTTTTGTTCTTTTTCTTGTTCTCGTTTGTTTTGCTGTTCTTGTCCTTTTTCTTTTACTTTACTGAGGGAGCTAGGCTGGGCTGCGCGCTGTGTGTGCTACTCTCGTGTTTTTCTGTGGGCACTTGAGAGACTAACCAAGGATCGGGCCCCCCACACGGCAATATCAGCCTTTGCTTTTGTTTACCCTCCCATATCTCTTTACAAACGCCAAAAAAACACAAAGGCAGGAGCACGGTGACTCATCTGGAACATGAAGAAGGGAAATCTTTTCGTTACAGGAAAGAGGTGTCAAGTATGACAATTGGAAGGCCCCCCCACTGGGAATCCACATGTTCCGAGTCCATTCAGCTGTGTTGTTAGCCACATCCTGCCCCGGGGAGATGCATCATGGACCACCGCTATCGCGTAACGGGTGTTACGCAGTGAATATTGACTTACCTCAATATGCTCCGCTCTGGTTCTGTTTGATGTCTTAGCTCTCAGTGCATCTGAATCATCATGAAACACCTTATGACTTTCTGGCATGCTCTTACCCTCCACAGAATACGGCAATCCAGTGGCATTGATTACCGGAAGTACACTGCTATTTCTCGGCAGTTCCCCTATCGTATCTCCTCACAGGCATGGCGGAAGCGTTGTCGCATCAACACGCGCCATAACCATCACTGCAAGGATGACCATACTCTACGTCGCCTCCGGCGCTTACAGCGCACGCATTTGTCGCTTACCAACTCCACTCGCCCACACCCCGTAAGCACCCATCGCGTCATTTATGCCATTTACAACCGCAGGTACCCTCAGCGTATCTACGTTGGCCAGACGCAACGGGATGCCTGGACGCGTTTTCAGGAACATGTCCGAGCGGCACGCCGCCTTCATATTGGCCGCCCTGCCGCCAACGACGACACCCCCCTACATGGCGCCATGGCCCAATACGGGTGGTGGGATTGGCGAGTCGTCCCCTTGGAACATGTCCCCGGCACCTTTACCGGCGCCGCTTTTCGCAAAGCCGCAGGGCATCGGGAAACGTTTTGGAAACGAATGTTACATGCATTTCTGCCCCACGGTTTTTGCATTGAAGGCAAGAGTTTCAAAGCTCGGTCTCGCCGCCGCCCGCCTCCCCTCCGTCCCCGCCCTCTTATGTTCATCCGTGCCTGGCGTCTGAAGCACAATCTCCACCCATATCGCCCCTATCCCCCCAGCGTCACCCCGGCCCCTCCACCTTCCACACATGTGTCCACCGATCCTTCCCTTTACTCCACCAGTCTCCGCTGCTTACGTCACATGTCTCGGCTTATGCAACGCGGCAACTTTCATGCATCCTATCTCGAAGCCTGCAGCTTGAAGAAGCTTACCAGCTTACACATTGCCGTCGGGTCGTGCTCCCCAGCTGATCTGCAAGTCCCCCGCTCCCATGCCACTAGTCTGCGAGGCCTTCTCTCACGTATCATTCGGCACCGTGTCAATGGGAATGCAGATGCACTGCGTCCGCGCCGTTTGCTGATCTCACCTTTCATTCATGCTGCGATGGATGAGCTGTGTTTGCCACACATTCTGCATTTGCCGCAAGTGCAGGCTGCGATGCCGCTCGTGGTGCGCAACACTTTCGGCACTCCCATTGCCGCCTGGCATTACTCTCCCACCTTGGGACAAATGGTTTTCAGCAACGGGAAGGTCAGCCGCGATACAACGCCCACCGAGCTGGCCACCATCTTGGCAGGGCCCTGCCCCTGCCAACAACAACGGTATTTCAAGTACCTTGATCCCACCTCACAGCACGTCATGACCGCTGACCTCAGCATCCTGCCGAGCCACACGCTTGTAGACCTTTTTGCCAAAGGCACCAAGTTTCGGCCGTGGGTCCAGCGCACGTGTGCCAAAGAGGTGAATGCACTGCTCTCCACATCACTGCGCAAATTCTGCAATGCCATGAGCACGGACCTACAGCTTGCTCCCCTTGCCATGGAACCGTGGTTTCGCGCCGTCATTCACGAATGCAATGCACGTCTCACCAGGCTTGATTACCGTCTCCAGCAGGTCCACCGCACCACCTGGCTCAACACCACAGATAAAGCACTTCTTGACCACTTCAAGCAGGACTTTATCATCACGTGTGTTGACAAGAGTGCCAACAACTTTGCTTTCATATGCAAGAAGCACTACCTTGCTACTTTGCAACACGAGTTGGCGTCCAGCCCTACCTATGTTCAGCGTGCACAGTCCACCGCCAGTATCACTGCTGCTCATCGGGCTTTTCTGCACAGCCAAAACATTTTTGCTCGGGCATTCCTTAAGCGGCAGCGACGCGCCACCACCACTACGTTCCCATATCTGTATCTCACTCTTAAGCTGCACAAAACTCCTGTTGCTTTGCGCACCATTGCTGCGTCGCATTCAGCCCCACTGATGCCTCTCTCGAAACTCATCTGCCATGCTTTGAATGCTCTTCTCCCCGAAGCCAATGCATTATGGGTGGAGGTGCTGTCGAATGCCGGGTATGAATGCGCTGGTAGTTGGATCGTCATAGACTCAGCCCAAGTACGCCTACGCCTTGCCGCCCTTAGCCGTTCTAAGACAGCAGCAGAGAAACGTATACCTATGCCCATAGCCACCTATGATTTCACCACTCTATATACCACACTAGATTTGCACGATTTGAAAGCTCGTTTAGATAGCCTCCTTACTCGTCTGTATGCACGTAGGCCTCACGGGCGCAACCACCTGCACGTGCGTGTTTCTCAGACCAAGCCCACGGCAACGTGGCTCTCAGGGATCGCGGCAGGTGCTATCGTGCGGGATGGTTATAATTATATTATCACGAAGGCTGACCTTGTCCATTGGATCTCTTATCTTGTTGATAACACCTTCATCTGTTTTGCGGGCAATGTATACCAACAAGCTATCGGCATCCCTATGGGCACTAACTGTGCCGGGCTCCTTGCAAACCTCTATCTATACACTTATGAGCTTGCATTCATGGAGAATCTCATTGCCTCAAACGATGATGTTCTCATCAGGCGTTTTATCCATACATGTCGATACATTGATGATGTCATCGCTTTCGACAACCCTGATTTCGCAACCCATTTGTATATCACCGCTGGTCTGCCTGGCATCTACCCGCAAGCGTCCCTCACATTAAAGCTCACGTCGGAGGATACTCATTGCAATTACCTCGATCTTAACATTACCCATAACAAGAAGGGCTGGCGTACGGCTGTCTATGATAAGCGCAAGGATCCTAAATACCAGCAAATTCCTTTTATTCGTTACCCCGATATTCACAGTCTCCTTTCCCACACAGCAAAATATGGTGTTGTTCTTTCTCAGTTACATCGTTTTTCCCGTCTTTGTTCTTATCGTGTTGATTTCATCACGACTCTTGTTGAACTCTTGCAGCGTTTATTGGTCAAAGACTATGACCGAGCCATTATGCTCCGTCAAGTCCGATGTTTTTTGCAACGTCACCCACATCTGTTCGGTGCTGCCCCTTGGCACAAGCTCTACAAACAGGTCGTGGACCGGCTGGATCGCATAGTATCTCCGCACATCTGAACCCTGTGATGCCAGATCTCCTTTGCGGCCGTTCCGAGCTTGGCACTGGATTCGTTGTCCACATCGTCGCGTCGCTGCCGCAACACGATGTTTTCTGGCATCCGCGGGCTTTTGGTTCCCGCCGCACATTTGAAAGTGCTGTCCTCCGGCTTTTTGCCTTTGCACCGTGTGCAGTTCTTGGACGTTTGGAATCATGGCATGGCTAACGTGATGACTGACTAGCTACCTTTTCAGTGGTTTTCCATTTGCGGGTATTTCCTCGTAAATGGTGGGAGAGCGATCGCAGCAATGGTGCTCACCACTAGACACTCCCGGCCAGTTAGGCTCAAAACACACGCCCTGATCAAGCATGCTGTTTCCGGCCCCACCGTCTAGGTCATCTAGTCGCTCTACACGTAAGCCAGCCATAATTTCAATGCACAAGGATACACATTTCCATCACCATTCATCTTCATCATCCTGAACGACTCGAACACGCGGACAAGATAACGGCAGGCTCGAGCTACCATGGTCCGGATTCTCCCGATTTCTGGCCTGCGCTGGTTGTCTCCTTGATATGTGGGCGTCAACAATTTTTTGGGCTCCATGCCTATCAATGTATGGTGGCATAACAGCTGTTGCTAAAGCTACACTCTTATGCAAGATACGCTGACTAGGTGGATGCCTATCAATGTATGGTGGCATAACAGCTCTTGCTAAAGCTGCACTCTTATGCAAGATACGCTGACTAGGTGGATGCCTATCAATGTATGGTGGCATAACAGCTGTTGCTAAAGCTACACTCTTATGCAAGATACGCTGACTAGGTGGATGAGTGCATACCACAGTGATGGCTGAGGAAATCTTTAGGACTTAGCGAAGCTTAAATATCAGCTTGGAAGTATTGCAGTTCTTTACCAGCAGCGTGACGTTATGTACCAATGTTGAACATGCAAGCATCACACCGCCGAAAGCAATATGCATTATGCCATTGAAAGGAGTATGCACAAGCCTCCAAGGCTGCTTGTATCGCAGGCCTGCAGCTACTATTCATGAGCCCTCTCCCAACCATCCGAAGTCGATCCCACTTAGCTAACAGGGTTTTGGTTTTGTTTCCCTACTCAGCTTTAAATTCTTGCCCTATTCCTACACCGGTGCTGGCTATTCTCCTTTCATGATAATAAGCATAAGACCACTTGAGTCAGCTAATTGCCCCCATCGCCGTCCCACCAGGCCACCTAGCTCACCACATGGCCTGTCCAACACGTCATACTGCCTACATCCATGAGACATCCTATATAGCTATGGTAGCGGACGCCACTCATTTGGCCGCAAGCCAAATTGCTTGCAGTCGCGGAGTCAAAGAACAAGAAAACATATCCCATATGCCAGGCCCGCACATGCGCACAATAGCTATGAAAGAGAAAATAAAACCCCACATCAAACTCGCCAGGCCCACGTGCGTGCAATTGCCTTACAAGAGAGCCTGGGAAAAAGGCCCACATCCCGTTTGCCTGGTCCATGTGCTGGTTAGAACCCACCAAAAGGAAAAAAGGCCCATATGCCACTTGCCTGGCCCACGTGCTTGAACCCCAGCAGCCGCGGCACGCGCGGTATGACGTCCATCTCGTTCACTATACGCCACGAGTCCGGTACTGCACTATCATACGCGTCCGCAAAGCACTGGTCGCCCACGCGCGGCGACCCGTAGTTGTACATGGTCATGGCCGATATGCGCTCCCGCATCTTAGCCGACTTGCGCACCTCCCACGCGCACAGCGTGGCCAGCGCGCCGCCCAGGCTGTGGCCCGTGATGTACAGGTGCCAAGGCCGGCCCCTGCAGGCGGAAAGAGTGTTGGGATGCGAGAGGGTGAAGATATGACGCAGGAGGGGGGGAGGGGGGGGGGGGGGGGGAGAGAGAGAGAGAGAGAGAGAGAGAGAGAGAGAGAGAGAGAGAGAGAGAGAGAGAGAGAGAGAGAGAGAGAGAGAGAGAGAGAGAGAGAGAGAGAGAGAGAGAGAGAGAGAGAGAGAGAGAGAGAGAGAGAGAGAGAGGGAGGGAGGGAGAGAGAGAGAGAGAGAGGGAGGGAGGGAGGGAGAGAGAGAAAAGGGGCACAGAAATACTAAATTTAGAACAATCCACGAGGTGCTGCCGTATTCATGTCAATGAAACCAGCAAAGTATTCAACCCGCCTATTGCTGCAGATCATAAACCGGCCGGTGCCCACCCCGTAGTATAGCTGCTTGTAGACACTGCCCGCGAGGTTGCGCCACTCCCTACTGGGGCCGATGTCCTCCCCCGCTCGGTAGGATGTGTGAGGCACTTCGATGACGAGAGTCATCCGTGGGACCGTCAGTAAAGGGTCCACATGGTGTCCCACACAGTGAACTTTCCTCGATATACCCCTGGTGCCTGCCCCTTCTACCTTGAGCAGATGGCCCCCAACCTGATGCATGCGCCGGGAGTCGTCCTGGACCTAACACATGGTTCGACAGGTCATGTTTCTGATGGGGTTCAGTTTCATCCGAGCATACCATTGCGGGTAGCCACGCTGACCTTCAAGCGGCCTCAATACTTGGCCCCCTTTCCGGGCGTTTGGCCGGAGGGCACCTGGCTGGATGTCGTCTTGAGCTGCATCGGTCGTGGAAAGCCCCCACTATTTCAAGAGTCGCTCCAGCCGACCTGCTGGCCAACCCGGGCACGCTAGTCCGGGAGATGCATCCTGCCGGACGGGCAGTGTGGGAGGCTCAGCAGCGGCTACAGGGACGTCCCGACCGTGATAGCACTGTGGAACTGCCGCGTCGGAACCATACAGGGCTGCGGCACGTAGCCCCCACTTGCACTGTAGATGGGTGCGAGACGTACTCCCTAAACCCTAAACCCTAAACCCTAAACCCTAAACCCTAAACCCTTAACCCTTGCACTGTAGATGGATGCGAGACCTACTCGCTAGATGATAATAGGGTCATGTATATTTCCGGAATCGACCAGGTCAAGACTTGTCCTTGTGTGGCAAGCCTAGGGACAAATGGCTTAACTGGCCCGTTGGCGCACAAGGGCTGGGACATAGTATCCCTATGGTCAAATCAATCGATCCGCCGACCTTGCCTTGCTCTGCCACATTGAGAGGCTTCGTTACACAAGCAACCAGGGGTGTTGGCGGGTGCAAATGACTTGATCTTTCTGAAATCCTATGGCTATTGCCCCCCAAGGAGGGGGAGGAGTGTTACAGCCCGAGCACTTGCACGGGCGCAACAACATAAAAAAAAAGAAATTCCGGTAACAGTTCGACCGGGTTTCGAACCTGAGTGGGTGCTATTTCCGGTAACAGTTCGACCGGGTTTCGAACCTGAGTTGGTGCTATTGCGTATCTTTGTGTAGCTACGTGTCATGTGGGCTAATTATTTTGGATCTGGGTCAGATCCGAGGATCTCCTAAGGGCCGGGTCGGCCGTGGGCTTACAGAGAATCTGTATGGGCTAGCTTGGTAGCTTCTAGACACTCGGCGCTCCCGTCAGCGCCAACAGCCAGCTCAGCAAGCTTGCCAGCGTTCCTGGGTGAAATTGGTCCGAGGACGAAGGTCTCGGTCTCTTGGTGTTGATGAATAAATGCGTGTGGTTTGCATATGCCGATACCAATGAGCAGCATCCAAATGCAGTCCTCCTGATCACTGTATTTGAGCATATTCAATGTCACCCAACCCCAGTCGACTAGGGTTGGTAAGTTCATCAGTAATTGCTTAACTACGCGGACTAGCGGAAAAGCTAGAAGCTGTACTGAACCGCTAGGCAGTGATCTTTCGGGAAGTGCGGACAGGCACGTAACAGTAAGCATGGCAACTGATTGGGTGAATGGTTGGTGTGTGGAATTCAGTATGGCAACTGGATAATGGGTAAGTGGTTGGTTGATGGACTTAGGCACGGCAACTCTATGGGTAAGTGGTTGGCTAATGGACGTACGCATGGCAACTGATTAAGTAAGTGGTTGGTTAATGGACGTAGGCATGGCAACTGAATGGGTGAGTGGTTGGTTCATGTAATTAAGCATGGCAACTCAGTGGGTGAGTGGTGGGTTCATGGAGTTAAGCGTGGCAACTGAATGGGTGAGTGGTTGGTTAATGGACGTCAGCATGGCATTTTAATGGGTGAGTGGTTGGTTCATGGAATTAAGCATGGCAACTGAATGGGTGAGTGGTGGGTTCATGGAATTAAGCATGGCAACTGAAGGGGTGAGTGGTGGGTTCATGGAATTAAGAGTGGCAACTGAATGGGTGAGTGGTTGGTTAATGGACGTAAGCATGGCAACTGATTGGGTAAGTGGTTGGTTAATGGACGTAAGCATGGCATTTGAATGGGTGAGTGGTTGGTTAATGGCATTAAGCATGGCAACTTAATGGGTGAGTGGTTGGATGACGGACGTAAGCATGGCAAATGAATGGGTGAGTGGGTGGTTCATGGAATTAAGCATGGCAACTGAATGGGTGAGTGGTTGGTGAGTGGTATTGAGCATGGCAACTGAATGGGTGAGTGGTGGGTTCATGGAATTAAGCGTGGCAACTGAATGGGTGAGTGGTGGGTTCATGGAATTAGGCATGGCACCTGATTGGGTAAGTGGTTGGTTAATGGACGTAAGCATGGCATTTGAATGGGTGAGTGCTTGGTTCATGGAATTAAGCATGGCAACTGAATGGGTGAGTGGTTGGATGACGGACGTAAGCATGGCAACTGAATGGGGAAGGGGTTGGCTAATGGACATAAGCATGGCAAATGAATGGGTGAGTGGGTGGTTCATGGAATTGTGCATGGCAACTGAATGGGCGAGTGGTTGGTGTGTGGTATTGAGCATGGCAACTGAATGGGCGAGTGGTTGGCTAGTGGACATAAGCATGGCACCTGAATGGGTAAGTGGTTGGTTAATGGTATTATGCATGACGACTCCATGGGTAAGTGGTTGGTCTTAGTGGACGTAAGCATGGCAATTGTTCATTAACCAACCACTCACCCATTCAGTTGCCATGCACAATCCCATCGACAAAGCACTTACCTATTCAGTTGCCATGCCTACGTCCATCAACCAACCACGTACCCAATCAGTTGCCATGCATAATTCCATGAGCCCACCACTCACCCATTAAGTTGCCATGCATAATTCCATTAACCAACCACTCACCCATCCAGTTGCCATGCTTACGTTTCTTAACCAACCCCTTCTCCATTCAGTTGCCATGCTCAATACCACTCACCAACCACGTACCCATTCAGTTGCCATGCTTGATTCCATGAACCCACCACTCACCCAATCAGTTGCCATGCTTAATTCCATGAACCAACCACTCACCCATTCAAATGCCATGCTCAATTCCATGAACGCACCACTCACCCATTCCGTTTCCATGCTTACGTCCATTAACCAACCATGTACCCATTCAGTTACCATGCTCAATACCACACACCATACACTCTCCCAATCAGTTGCCATGCTTACGTCCATTAACCAACTACTCGCCCCCGCGCACCTAGTTTTCCATGGTTCATCGATCAACAAGCCAGGCAATGGCACGCACTTGATTTAGCCCCGCCCACCTGGTGTTGCCTGGTCCATCAACAACCAAGGAGATTGCACGCACTTCCTATAGGAAAACATAATATCAAATTACCCCGCCCACCTGGTGTTGCCCGTAATCCCTGTTCAGTGCATGCCGACGCTAAATTTAGCGCAGCCCACCTGGTGCCCCTATAGTCGAGTGTGGACAGGATGCCGCGCAGTAGCCGGAAGATGGCCGGCTTCACCGAGTCGAACGCACGCAAAAAACCAAAATGGACCTTGGGCTCCATCTCATCTGCCGCGTCACTCGTGCGCTTGTCGTCCCTGGCAGGGAACAGGCATTACACATCGAGGGAAAAAAGCATGCATTTCAATCAATAATGTAAGTAAATACATTGGTACTGGTTTATATGTTTTGTCCCATTGACATATTCAGTCCGCTGCGTTGCCTTCAGGCCTGTCGTCCGTGTGACAACTTTCATTAAATTGGTATGGCAGTAGTACACCGGACAGCGCTTTGTTTCAAATGCCACCCCAGGGAGGGGCGATGTTGACCCTTGGTGACCTTGCCGATGGGTGGGCGAGAGGATGAGGGGCACCACGACCGGTAGTGGATGTGTGTGGATTCGTGTGGGTGGGTGTGGGGCAGGTGAGAGGTAGGTGAGAGGCTTCCTGGGTGAACTAAGGAGGCTGGAATGGAATTGGGGGGTGGAACTGAAAAAGCGTATTTTGAAGAGTGAACTTGAGTCATATTGCATTGGATGATCCATAAGTAGCTCCCCCCCAAGCAAAGGCGGCATTAGATAAACAGCTAGAATTAGTAGACAAGATTAGCCTAGAAAGATTAGAGTCCTGCCGCTCGGTCACCACCCACCCCCATCAGTCCATGGAATGTGTGCTACATGACCCCCCAAAGAAGGCATGTTATAATTTAATTGAACTTTTTAATGGGTAGCTGCGCGGCTGGGTAAACAGGCAGCTTGGACACGTTAATTTGTAGAAGAGTCGAAATGGGAGCGTGCCAGATTGCCAGGGGGCCTGCCAATGACAATGTAAGGATATAATCGTTTTCTATAACCTCTTCATTCCACCACACGCCCCTCACGAGCGCCAAATCCGTTCGCATGATCTCAATAGTGAGCACAAGGGCGCATGCGTGGGAAAACGGTGACTGCCTTGGAAAATGAATAGTTGCTCCTACCATACAAGCACCGCATAAAAAACGACGCCATGAAATAATCCAATTCGGATGTCGGATCCACAGTTAACTGATGGTCATAACACCCGCATCGTGAGGGCTGGATCTCCCCCATGGGAGGTGTCTGCCTTACAGGATGCGTGGTCAGCATTAGAACTGGCACGTTTGGCTCACCTACCCTTGGCAAAGGAAGGACGCATAGTCAGCCTTAGATACGGCACGTTTGGCTCACCTCCCCTTGGCAAACGGCAGCTGGAACAGCCCCTCGTTCTTGCTGGCCGACACCCGCTCGGGGTTAAGGTCCACGGGCAGCAGCAGGACATCAGTCACAAAGTCCTTCCACCGCACCTGCCAGGATTTTGTTTTGTGGCCGTTAATAGACATATGTTTGGGATTGTAACCGCGCGCAAACACAGCTGTGTTGTTAGGCCAGCCACAAACATATGTCGGTTGAATGGCTACGCACAAACAGGGGGTTTTGCTGTGTGGCCATGCAAAAGACATGTGTGTGCAGAAGTGTTGTATCAACCAGGCAACCGGTGCAGGCCGCAAGAAATCTGGAGAATCTGGACCATGGCAGCTTGAGCGTGCCGTTATCTTATCTGCATCCATAGAGACGTTCAGGATGGAAGAAATTTGAGATGTGTAGCCTTGTACGCTAGGATGATGGCAGCACACGCGTGGCTGTGTAGGTCTCCTGTAACAAGGGTGTGGTGTAGATGCTGGCCTAGTAACACCCGTTCAACGGGCGATGGCTTCGCAGGGCAAACCATCCTCATGTGGTTGGGTACAGATGTTTAGGGTGGCATGGTGCAAGGCGCATATCATTACCAGTTGTTGGTCTGATATGTACGTGTACGTGGGTGTATGTGTTTGTATCAGTGTGTATGTGTGTGTATGTGTGTGTGAGAGAGTGTGTGTGCGGGGAGGTTGTTCTTGTTGAGGCTGTACCCAGGCCAAGTATGCACAGGGCCGTTAAATACATGGTGAATCAAGTGACAACTAGCATGGGCGTGGTCTCGTTCTCATCTAGCTTAAGACTCTGCACAACGTTCCTGAAGGCAGTCGGGCAGGCTTGACAAAACAACCAGAAGCCACCGCTGCGTAATCATTGCACAACATGTAAACGTAAGTTCTCCCATGGACTCCCCCTACTTGCAGCACCATGCTTCATTTACAGAGCACCAGAAACAGGGCACGGAGCGATACCGTGGTTGCGGAAGTGCTGAACCTGCTGTGGTACCACATTCCGTTATCTAAAAGTGGCATGCTATGGTGCCACATTTGTTTATAAATTAGTGGCATGCTATGGTGCCGTGTTCAGCCATGAGGTAGTCCCATGTTGTTGTAACATCTTGTGCTGCCACTTTTCAGAATGTGCACAATTATTTAGGCACGTGCGTGCCCACACACAGGCAAGTACCTACGCATGTACACCCATGGCGAAAGAAAGGTAGAAGTATCTGCAAACGCAGGTAAGCACCATGGGGTGCCCACTTAGAAGTTGATATACCCTTCAGCGAGGCAAAGACAACATGTTGGTTTAAGACCCCTTGGCTCTGGATGCTGTGTGCAGCCAACGTGCAATTTTGTGTGCGGAAACCATACAATTCAGTGTTCAGCAACCACGCAACTATGTGTGCAGCCACCCTAAACTTGGTGTGCAGGAACCACACAACTATGTGTGCAGCCACCCTAAACTTGGTGTTCAGCAACCACGCAACTATGTGTGCAGCCACCCTAAACTTGGTGTTCAGCAACCACACAACTATGTGTGCAGCCACCCTAAACTTGGTGTGCAGCAACCACACAACTATGTGTGCAGCCACCCTAAACTTGGTGTGCAGCAACCACACAACTATGTGTGCAGCCACCCTAAACTTGGTGTTCAGCAACCACACAACTATGTGTGCAGCCACCCTAAACTTGGTGTTCAGCAACCACGCAACTATGTGTGCAGCCACCCTAAACTTGGTGTTCAGCCACCACACAACTATGTGTGCAGCCACCCTAAACTTGGTGTTCAGCAACCACACAACTATGTGTGCAGCCACCCTAAACTTGGTGTGCAGCAACCACACAACTATGTGTGCAGCCACCCTAAACTTGGTGTTCAGCAACCACACAACTATGTGTGCAGCCACCCTAAACTTGGTGTTCAGCAACCACGCAACTATGTGTGCAGCCACCCTAAACTTGGTGTGCAGCAACCACACAACTATGTGTGCAGCCACCCTAAACTTGGTGTTCAGCAACCACACAACTATGTGTGCAGCCACCCTAAACTTGGTGTTCAGCAACCACACAACTATGTGTGCAGCCACCCTAAACTTGGTGTTCAGCAACCACACAACTATGTGTGCAGCCACCCTAAACTTGGTGTTCAGCAACCACACAACTATGTGTGCAGCCACCCTAAACTTGGTGTTCAGCAACCACGCAACTATGTGTGCAGCCACCCTAAACTTGGTGTTCAGCAACCACGCAACTATGTGTGCAGCCACCCTAAACTTGGTGTTCAGCAACCACACAACTATGTGTGCAGCCACCCTAAACTTGGTGTTCAGCAACCACGCAACTATGTGTGCAGCCACCCTAAACTTGGTGTTCAGCAACCACACAACTATGTGTGCAGCCACCCTAAACTTGGTGTTCAGCAACCACACAACTATGTGTGCAGCCACCCTAAACTTGGTGTTCAGCAACCACGCAACTATGTGTGCAGCCACCCTAAACTTGGTGTTCAGCAACCACACAACTATGTGTGCAGCCACCCTAAACTTGGTGTGCAGCCACCCTAAACTTGGTGTTCAGCAACCACGCAACTATGTGTGCAGCCACCCTAAACTTGGTGTGCAGGAACCACACAACTATGTGTGCAGCCACCCTAAACTTGGTGTGCAGCAACCACACAACTATGTGTGCAGCCACCCTAAACTTGGTGTTCAGCAACCACACAACTATGTGTGCAGCCACCCTAAACTTGGTGTTCAGCAACCACACAACTATGTGTGCAGCCACCCTAAACTTGGTGTTCAGCAACCACACAACTATGTGTGCAGCCACCCTAAACTTGGTGTTCAGCAACCACACAACTATGTGTGCAGCCACCCTAAACTTGGTGTTCAGCAACCACACAACTATGTGTGCAGCCACCCTAAACTTGGTGTTCAGCAACCACACAACTATGTGTGCAGCCACCCTAAACTTGGTGTGCAGCCACCCTAAACTTGGTGTTCAGCAACCACACAACTATGTGTGCAGCCACCCTAAACTTGGTGTTCAGGAACCACACAACTATGTGTGCAGCCACCCTAAACTTGGTGTTCAGCAACCACACAACTATGTGTGCAGCCACCCTAAACTTGGTGTGCAGCAACCACGCAACTATGTGTGCAGCCACCCTAAACTTGGTGTTCAGCCACCACACAACTATGTGTGCAGCCACCCTAAACTTGGTGTTCAGCAACCACACAACTATGTGTGCAGCCACCCTAAACTTGGTGTTCAGCCACCACACAACTATGTGTGCAGCCACCCTAAACTTGGTGTTCAGCAACCACACAACTATGTGTGCAGCCACCCTAAACTTGGTGTGCAGGAACCACACAATCAGAAGGGGCCACCCTACAACTTGGTGTGCAGCCATCCAATACAGTCAGGAGCCGCCACCCTACCTGCTCCGTCCCTCGGAAGGCGATCACGATGTGGCGCGCCCTCTTGTCCCACCAGATGGACGCCTGGCAGCCCGGGATGGTCGTCCCGGAGCATGAAGCACAGTACCACATAGCCACCAACCCACGTTAATGGTGATCGAGGGGAAAAAACTCAAATGATAAGGTGTGTTTCGCAATAGAGAAACACACATCTTTTTGTTGTCCAACTAGCCAAGCGAACCGAGGCAAAATGACTTTGCAGCGCAGTCAGGGCAAGCACAAATACTACGGTATGGTTGCTACTAAGCCACCATGAAGACGGGACGCTCATTCTTCATTCTAACTATGGTCTACGTTAAACTAGAACGAGGAGTTGGAAACTAGAGCGAGGGCGTGGATGTGTCCCTGTCCTCATTCTAATAGAACAGAGCTGCCCCTACAAATGAATCCATAACGGGCGGCCAGAACGTACTTCCCAGTACAGTGGCCTGCGCTCGCCCGTGTCCACAATCCCAGTGAAGCACAGCCGTGAAGCACAGTGAAATCCTTGGTACCGTACTGGATTGGTGTACACCAGTATCCAGCAACAGCCAGTAACAATGTGCAATAGCAAGATCGTGAACAGAATACCTCACCTGTGTGTCCGTTGCGCTCCGTGTCGCTGTTCTTGATGAAGCAAAGCTGCTTACCGTACACGGATATTAAAGCAATCGAATTAGAAAGCTAGTAAACGTATATAGCCCACCTGGGTGTCCGTGTCCTCGTTCTCGATGAAGCACAGCTGTTCATACGTGGGGAACAGCCCCCCCACGCTCTTGCCACATGTCCGCGCTAGCACGCGCCACGCCTCCGCCATGCGAGCCGCCTCAGCCGCCGCGTCCTCTAAGGCCCCGCCACCTGGCACCGTCTCTGCCAGCTCCGTCGCCATCTCCTCACTCTCCTCGTCGGATGACCTGGCGGAGACTCGGGGAAGGATTTGAGACAGCAGATAGAGTGTGAGGGGTTGAGACATTTCCACGCCCTATCAAAGAAGAAAGCCGAATACAAAGAATAATACGAGAATAATAAGAAAGCATATCGTGAGGAGATGACAGTGGGGAGCTGTAAGGGATGGAGCCACGAAGAAGGCCGCAAAGAAGTTGCAGAAAGCGAGGGGGGGGGAAAAGGCTTCTTGAGACAGCAAGCCGTGATCAACAGAGGGGAGCGATCGGGGGGCACTGTGCACTTAATGGAGTGGGAAAGAGAAAAATGCGGGTCATGGTGTAGCCGGGTACATGCTGACAGCAGGCACAGACGGATATGCAACTCGCCTTGCCCCAAACAGCCACTCTCTATGCAACGACATTGAAAAACTAGTTTGCAGTATATATGTCGTTGGAGCTCGCGTTGCCCTGAACAGCCGCTCTCTATACAACTGAAAACAATATAAAAAATACAAAGAATTGCCGCGAAATCCTTTTCGCGAAGACCTTTTGCCGCAAACATCGCCCTTGAACGTTTTCCATTATCAATTAATGCGAAGCGTTGGTCGCACAACATGTTCCCTAAAAATGTTTTTCTTAGATGTGCTCCGTCCCGTTTCTAGCGGCCTCTCGCCGTCAGCCAAACTTTTGTGACGTTGTAGTAGACGGTAGAGATCGCATACTGTACGGAACGAAAACAACTCGGTCTTTACCGTTAGAAACGCGTTTTGAGCGGAACGATTGAAACGGTACGCGCTCCCGAGTAGGCTCGAGCCATGTGCTTGCGAGGCGAGCCATGTGGCGTGAAGTGTGTATAATTGCGCAAGGACTTGGGACGAAATGTGTGACGGAGACGGAATCGAGAAGGAAAAACGCCTCTTGGTCAGACGTGAACTCCGGGGGGGATGCACGAACGGCCAGGGGAATCAACAGGAGCGAGATTTCAAATGTTAACCCGACCAGGGCCGGACATGGAAAAAGGCCAAGGAACCGTACTTCTACCCTTCCAAGTCGCAAGTGGCAAGGCCCCAAGCTCGCCAAGCAATCCTGTGCCCTCAGCGGCCTATTGTTAGCACTGAGTCCCGTTGACTCAACGCGAGAGTCATTTCACGGCTATGGCTGCGTGGAGCTGCGCCACGTTCAGTGCCCACGATTAGCATTTCAGCAGCGGGAACCGCACAACCCTAACGTGCTAGTCCCTATTCGTGGAGGACCCCGCGGTGGGTAATCACTAATAGGTGGGGCTCTGGATGTCTACGAACGCGGCATTTAGTGGTCGGTGTGCAGTGTTGGCTATTGCATAAATGATCGGTGCCAGTTCTGTAACTGACAGACCCTACGTCCACGCGTTCACTCGTCCACAGTGGGAGATGGAATGGGCATTCTTTTCTGTAAGTAATGGGCTTGGCGGTCTGGGGAGTGGGGATGCGGAAACACGTGGCATGGCATTAATATCACGGATAAGGGATGGGGCAATATCATCATCGCGACGTAGATGACATATATGCATGCAAGCTCTGCCCATGATGATACACCAGTGTGGCAGAAGGCTGCCTGAGCCAGCGTCTTTGGCTTGGTACGTTGGTGGGCAATACGTAGCCAGTTTGTCGGGCTTGTTTTCCGGCCTCTGGACCATGGCGGTGGCTATACACACTATCAGGCCATGGAAGGATTTGATTTTGATTCGGTTGTAATAGTAGTAAGTCATCAACACTGTGTCAGTCATGGAAGCACTTTGAAAAGTTGTTGAGCTAGGCTCAGCGTGGGCATATTGAGCTAGGCCCAGCGTGATGATGCCGAAATTCACTTAACACGAGATGAACATCGAGCTTACTTGCGCATGGTTTGACGTGTGTGTGCAGCCCTGTTATGGCATCTGTGATCCTGGCAACGGCTGGATCTACACTGTACATTATGTGCGTTTCGCCATGGGAGCGTGCGTCCAATGCTCGGCATTGACACGGGAATAAGACGGACTTAACGCCGTGTTGATTCGTTTAGGGTTTAGGAAGCTCGAAAGTGTATAATCTGCGGAAGCTATGCTGAAATTTCATTTACCACACTTCTACTGCGGAAGTGATGCTGAGATGTTCTTTGCTGGAAGTTCGTTTACCACTCTCATGGTGGAATTTACTCGACCACCCTTCTGGTGCGGAAGCTATGCTTATATTTTCTTCACCACCCTTCTGGTGCGGGAAATATGCTGAAATTTTCTTCACCACCCTTCTGTTGCGGGAACTATGTTGAAATTGGTTGTTATGTTTTGTTACGCTCCTATGCAGGGCACGGAGGTGTGCCTGTTCGAATGGAGAGGGCGATTTTGAGTATGCTGTGACATGGCCCATTTTTTTGGATTGGCGAGCGCTTGGTATTCTCGCACCGGCACTCTCGTCAATGCGAGGGTGCGTCTGTTGGCATTTACCCTCCTCTTTCTATAGCGGTTGGAAGTAAAACGGTGCCCCAGGATTGCATTGGAAATACGCCGTTGCAAAAGCCGGGAGTTGGGGTTTGCGACGGTTACACCTCCTACCCTCCACTGGCAACCGTACTAAAAGATGTAACAACAGCATGTCTAACACACGCAGCTTGAGGATGTACAGAAATAAAGGTCATTCAAGTGTATGAACCGAAGATGCGGTCGCCCTCTGCCCACCGTAAGCGATGGTAACCCAATTTTTCATGTGCTATTACCACTCTCGACCGAGGGCCACGCGCGCCTTGCGCTGCCATCACACGATTGCAAATCTGCCACCAGCCACAAAGAAACCCATGTAGGCTCAAGGGCAGCAACCACCGAATCAATCAGTCGCATGTTCTTCAAGCTCCGTAGATGAAATGCAAGCCTGCACCCTAGCCACAACAGGAACGATAACAAGAAGCTCTCAGAATAACAAGAACGCACTTCATGACATCCAAAAATAGAAGAAAAGCGCGTCAATATCATCATTGTGGACACGCCAGGCTAGAAGAAAACAAGTTGTGAATTGCAGTTGTACAAGAACTCGTGCTACCTACCCGGAATTGCACCAGCTGTAAGGGGTGCGCGTGTTGCCTGTGACAAACTGCGCGTATCAACCCACCGGGAAGCTGTTTCTGTTGACGCCCAAGTTGTTTTGATTCCCAACGTCATCCAGATTTGCGACCGTTGTATGGTCTTTTTCGTGCTGGCTGACGACGATATTGTTGTACGATCGCAGATTGCCTGTAGGTGGAGTGTACTCCCCCACGTGCGTGATCTTCCATGCCAGCACCCAGCGCGCGGATGGGCTTATCGCTCGAGGCCGCGACCATTCTTGTTCAAACGAGGATGCTATAATAATAACCATACAAAACACAACTTGAATGCAAACAAATCAAGGAAACTTTCAAGAGACACATTCTGACAACATGCCGGTGCGTGTAAGGCATGATCTCATTCACAGTACGCCTGTCCACCTGAGAATGAATGAATAAAGAAAAACGCACAAATGTGCGGTGGGGAAATGTATGTGGATGCAATGACCATGCAATGACAAAATTTGGATGCAATGAAAAATATTGGTTGCGATGACAAATGTTGTTGGAAAAAGATAAATGTTGTTCGAAAAAGAAAAAATGTTGTTTGAGAAACCAAAAGCATGCTAAGTGTCGTCCACCTGCGCGGCGCAGTATGGCCCAGTCATACCATGGTCTTAACAAGTCATTATTACAGCCCGGCTCATGTTCCTAGAATTTGCTAGTCATGACATAAACTAAGACACTCATTCCATGCTTGACATGGCAATTCCCTAGGCCGGCCTAAAACGACCCCAAAAAGAATTCTTGAGGAGCACCACAATGGTGCAACCTACGCTTCCCTAGTCTAGCATACTCTCCTGCATACAAACGTCGCATTCCATTTTTGTCTCATCTGCGTCTACTACCTTCAATTTTTGTGTTCAAATGTGTCCGGACGTCATTTCCGCGAGGCACGCCGCAAGTTGCTGTGCCAATAATGACCATGACACGGGCTTGCGGGCCCTTGAAAGTGCAAACGTTGTGTCAGTGCCAACCGGGATGAATCTGAAAAGTCCTAAAATTTGCAGAGCGTGATGCCACGTATGCCGCGTTGTATAAAGGGCTATACGGATGCTGACCGTCGCGGAGCAAGGAGGGAAAAACGGTATTGCTGCTGTTGTCGGCTCAAGTAGCTAATATCGAAAAACGGCCTTAAACTCCATGCATGTTGCGCTGGTGGCGTGGAAATATTTTTTAGCGGCCAGCTGATTCCTAGTACCTCGGACCCTTGCCTCATAAAACTCTGACACACGGAATTGAGAAGCAAACTGGCCAGCACGATGAAACAGGCAGGGAATCATTAATAAGCCGAGAGGTATGACACACCGTGGCCAAGAGTAGAGGTAGGGCAGACCTTCAAGACTCTGTGAGCATGTAAGGCTATGCAAGTACCTGCCACTTGGGCACAAATAGTCCCTGAGGCACAGAATCTGCCAAGTAGCAGGGGTTCGAGGGCGTGGCCCCCGATCTTGTATTTTTAGTTACAAAAAACTCACCTCGCCCCGAAGAGCCGCTCCTGCAACATGCGTGCGGCGGCCGCCAGATCTAGCGCGGCTTGCGCCTTCTCCTCCTCGGTGCCCTCAGTGCTGCTGCCCGCCCCCTTGCTAGCATCAGCCGCTGGTGCATCCGCCGCAGAATCCCCAGAAGTGTCGCCTGCAAGCAGTTAAGTGCAGTAAGGAGCGCCGGGGTAAATTTTCCATCAGAGGAAGAAACCGAAGCTGCGCCCGTCACTTCTGCACACTCGCGATTTGCACACTATCAATGGCGAATTTTCGAACTGCACACTCGAAAAATGCACACTCGTCAACCGCACACTGATGACTTGCGCACTAGTAAATCACACCGAGGTGAACCGTGCACTTGCTAGTGGGCATGAAGATATTTGCTACAGTGGATATCTATTACTGCGGTCACTACTGTGGCATGGACAGTGATCCAGCAACGATGCCTCACAATGGGTAGGTTGGCAGGTACCTTGGCTGGTTGAGGGTCAGAGGCACAAACCGTCGGGAATGCAAGGATGGGAGCACGAATGCGGCGCAAGCGATGGGAAAGAGAAGAGAACGGTAATGGAGAGGAGAGGGATGGGAGAGGATAGGGAGGAGAGGGATGGGAGAAGAGAGGGAGGAGAGGGATGGGAGAGGAGAGGGAGGAGAGGGATGGAAGAGGAGGGGGAGGAGAGGGATGGGAAGGAAGAGGGAGGAGAGGGATGGGAGAGGAGAGGGATGGGAGAGGAGAGGGAGGAGAGCGATGGGAGAGGAGAGGGAGGAGAGGGAGGAGAGGGATGGGAGAGGAGAGGGAGGAGAGGGATGGGAGAGGAGAGGGAGGAGAGGGATGGGAGAGGAGAGGGAGGAGAGGGATGGGAGAGGAGAGGGAGGAGAGGGATGGGAGAGGAGAGGGAGGAGAGGGATGGGAGAGGAGAGGGAGGAGAGCGATGGGAGAGGAGAGGGAGGAGAGGGATGGGAGAGGAGGGGGAGGAGAGGGATGGGAGAGGAGAGGGAGGAGAGGGACGGGAGAGGAGAGGGAGGAGAGGGAGGAGAGGGAGGAGAGGGAGGAGAGGGATGGGAGAGGAGAGGGAGGAGAGGGATGGGAGAGGAGAGGGAGGAGAGGGATGGGAGAGGAGAGGGAGGAGAGGGATGGGAGAGGAGAGGGAGGAAAGGGATGGGAGAGGAGAGGGAGGAGAGCGATGGGAGAGGAGAGGGAGGAGAGGGATGGAGAGGAGGGGGAGGAGAGGGATGGGAGAGGAGAGGGAGGAGAGGGACGGGAGAGAGAGGGAGGAGAGGGAGGAGAGGGAGGAGAGGGAGGGAGGGATGGGAGAGGAGAGGGAGGAGAGGGATGGGAGAGGAGAGGGAGGAGAGGGATGGGAGAGGAGAGGGAGGAGAGGGATGGGAGTGGAGAGGGAGGAGAGGGATGGGAGAGGAGAGGGAGGAGAGGGATGGGAGAGGAGAGGGAGGAGAGGGATGGGAGAGGAGAGGGAGGAGAGGGATGGGAGAGGAGAGGGAGGAGAGGGATAAGAGAGGAGAGGGAGGAGAGGGATGGGAGAGGAGAGGGAGGAGAGGGATGGGAGAGGAGAGGGAGGAGAGGGATGGGAGAGGAGAGGGAGGAGAGGGATGGGAGAGGAGAGGGATGGGAGAGGAGAGGGAGGGGAGGGATGGGAGAGGAGAGGGAGGAGAGGGATGGGAGAGGAGAGGGAGGAGAGGGATGGGAGAGGAGAGGGAGGAGAGGGTGGGAGAGGAGAGGGAGGAGAGGGATGGGAGAGGAGAGGGAGGAGAGGGATGGGAGAGGAGAGGGAGGAGAGGGATGGGAGAGGAGAGGGAGGAGAGGGATGGGAGAGGAGAGGGAGGAGAGGGATGGGAGAGGAGAGGGAGGAGAGAGATGGGAGAGGAGAGGGAGGAGAGGGACGGGAGAGGAGAGGGATGGGAGAGGAGAGGGAGGAGAGGGATGGGAGAGGAGAGGGAGGAGAGGGGTGGGAGAGGAGAGGGAGGAGAGGAATGGGAGAGGAGAGGGAGGAGAGGGATGGGAGAGGAGAGGGATGGGAGAGGAGAGGGAGGAGAGGGATGGGAGAGGAGAGGGAGGAGAGGGATGGGAGAGGAGAGGGAGGAGAGCGATGGGAGAGGAGAGGGAGGAGAGGGATGGGAGAGGAGAGGGAGGAGAGGGATGGGAGAGGAGAGGAAGGAGAGAGATGGGAGAGGAGAGGGAGGAGAGGGACGGGAGAGGAGAGGGATGGGAGAGGAGAGGGAGGAGAGGGATGGGAGTGGAGAGGGAGGAGAGGGATGGGAGAGGAGAGGGAGGAGAGGGATGGGAGAGGAGAGGGAGGAGAGGGACGGGAGAGGAGAGGGATGGGAGAGGAGAGGGAGGGGAGGGATGGGAGAGGAGAGGGAGGAGAGGGATGGGAGAGGAGAGGGAGGAGAGGGATGGGAGAGGAGAGGGAGGAGAGGGATGGGAGAGGAGAGGGAGGAGAGGGATGGGAGAGGAGAGGGAGGAGAGGGATGGGAGAGGAGAGGGAGGAGAGGGATGGGAGAGGAGAGGGAGGAGAGAGATGGGAGAGGAGAGGGAGGAGAGGGATGGGAGAGGAGAGGGAGGAGAGGGATGGGAGAGGAGAGGGAGGAGAGGGATGGGAGAGGAGAGGAAGGAGAGAGATGGGAGAGGAGAGGGAGGAGAGGGACGGGAGAGGAGAGGGATGGGAGAGGAGAGGGAGGAGAGGGATGGGAGAGGAGAGGGAGGAGAGGGACGGGAGAGGAGAGGGATGGGAGAGGAGAGGGAGGGAGGGATGGGAGAGGAGAGGGAGGAGAGGGATGGGAGAGGAGAGGGAGGAGAGGGATGGGAGAGGAGAGGGAGGAGAGGGATGGGAGAGGAGAGGGAGGAGAGGGATGGGAGAGGAGAGGGAGGAGAGGGATGGGAGAGGAGAGGGAGGAGAGGGATGGGAGAGGAGAGGGAGGAGAGAGATGGGAGAGGAGAGGGAGGAGAGGGATGGGAGAGGAGAGGGAGGAGAGGGATGGGAGAGGAGAGGAAGGAGAGAGATGGGAGAGGAGAGGGAGGAGAGGGACGGGAGAAGAGAGGGAGGAGAGGGATGGGAGAGGAGAGGGAGGAGAGGGATGGGAGTGGAGAGGGAGGAGAGGGATGGGAGAGGAGAGGGAGGAGAGGGATGGGAGAGGAGAGAGATGGGAGAGGAGAGGGAGGAGAGGGATGGGAGAGGAGAGGGAGGAGAGAGATGGGAGAGGAGAGGGAGGAGAGGGATGGGAGAGGAGAGGGAGGAGAGGGATGGGAGAGGAATGGGAGAGGAGAGGGAGGAGAGGGATGGGAGAGGAGAGGGAGGAGGGATGGGAGTGGAGAGGGAGGAGAGGGATGGGAGAGGAGAGGGAGGAGAGGGATGGGAGAGGAGAGAGATGGGA
This sequence comes from Mesostigma viride, assembly GCA_009746045.1. Lineage (NCBI taxonomy): Eukaryota > Viridiplantae > Streptophyta > Mesostigmatophyceae > Mesostigmatales > Mesostigmataceae > Mesostigma > Mesostigma viride. Next base: position 2,017,883 of record RPFO01000448.1, read on the forward strand.
GAGGAGAGGGAGGAGAGGGATGGGAGAGGAGAGGGAGGAGAGAGATGGGAGAGGAGAGGGAGGAGAGGGATGGGAGAGGAGAGGGAGGAGAGGGATGGGAGAGGAATGGGAGAGGAGAGGGAGAGGGATGGGAGAGGAATGGGAGGAGAGGGATGGTAGAGGAGAGGGAGGAGAGGGATGGGAGAGGAGAGAGATGGGAGAGGAGAGGAGGAGAGGGATGGGAGAGGAGAGGGAGGAGAGGGATGGGAGAGGAGAGGGTGGAGAGGGATGGGAGAGGAGAGGGAGGAGAGGGATGGGGGAGGAGAGGGAGGAGAGGGATGGGAGAGGAATGGGAGAGGAGAGGGAGGAGAGAGATGGGAGAGGAGAGGGAGGAGAGGGATGGGAGAGGAGAGGGAGGGGAGGGATGGGAGAGGAGAGGGAGGAGAGGGATGGGAGAGGAGAGGGAGGGAGGGATGGGAGAGGAGAGGGAGGAGAGGGATGGGAGAGGAGAGGGAGGAGAGGGATGGGAGAGGAGAGGGAGGAGAGGGATGGGAGAGGAGAGGGAGGAGAGGGATGGGAGAGGAGAGGGAGGAGAGGGATGGGAGAGGAGAGGGAGGAGAGGGATGGGAGAGGAGAGGGAGGAGAGGGATGGGAGAGGAGAGGGAGGAGAGGGATGGGAGAGGAGAGGGAGGAGAGGGATGGGAGAGGAGAGGGAGGAGAGGGATGGGAGAGGAGAGGGAGGAGAGGGATGGGAGAGGAGAGGGAGGAGAGGGATGGGAGAGGAGAGGGAGGAGAGGGATGGGAGAGGAGAGGGAGGAGAGGGATGGGAGAGGAGAGGGAGGAGAGGGATGGGAGAGGAGAGGGAGGAGAGGGATGGGAGAGGAGAGGGAGGAGAGGGATGGGAGAGGAGAGGGATGGGAGAGGAGAGGGAGGAGAGGGATGGGAGAGGAGAGGGAGGAGAGGGATGGGAGAGAAGAGGGAGGATAGGGATGGGAGAGGAGAGGGAGGAGAGGGATGGGAGAGGAGAGGGAGGAGAGGGATGGGAGAGGAGAGGGAGGAGAGGGATGGGAGAGGAGAGGGAGGAGAGGGATGGGAGAGGAGAGGGAGGAGAGGGATGGGAGAGGAGAGAGATGGGAGAGGAGAGGGAGGAGAGGGATGGGAGAGGAGAGGGAGGAGAGAGATGGGAGAGGAGAGGGAGGAGAGGGATGGGAGAGGAGAGGGAGGAGAGGGATGGGAGAGGAATGGGAGAGGAGAGGGAGGAGAGGGATGGGAGAGGAATGGGAGGAGAGGGATGGGAGAGGAGGGAGGAGAGGGATGGGAGAGGAGAGAGATGGGAGAGGAGAGGGAGGAGAGGGATGGGAGAGGAGAGGGAGGAGAGGGATGGGAGAGGAGAGGGTGGAGAGGGATGGGAGAGGAGAGGGAGGAGAGGGATGGGGAGGAGAGGGAGGAGAGGGATGGGAGAGGAATGGGAGAGGAGAGGGAGGAGAGAGATGGGAGAGGAGAGGGAGGAGAGGGATGGGAGAGGAGAGGGAGGGGAGGGATGGGAGAGGAGAGGGAGGAGAGGGATGGGAGAGGAGAGGGAGGAGAGGGATGGGAGTGGAGAGGGAGGAGAGGGATGGGAGAGGAGAGGGAGGAGAGGGATGGGAGAGGAGAGGGAGGAGAGGGATGGGAGAGGAGAGGGAGGAGAGGGATGGGAGAGGAGAGGGAGGAGAGGGATGGGAGAGGAGAGGGAGGAGAGGGATGGGAGAGGAGAGGGAGGAGAGGGATGGGAGAGGAGAGGGAGGAGAGGGATGGGAGAGGAGAGGGAGGAGAGGGATGGGAGAGGAGAGGGAGGAGAGGGATGGGAGAGGAGAGGGAGGAGAGGGATGGGAGAGGAGAGGGAGGAGAGGGATGGGAGAGGAGAGGGAGGAGAGGGATGGGAGAGGAGAGGGAGGAGAGGGATGGGAGAGGAGAGGGAGGAGAGGGATGGGAGAGGAGAGGGATGGGAGAGGAGAGGGAGGAGAGGGAGGAGAGGGATGGGAGAGGAGAGGGAGGAGGGGGATGGGAGAGGAGAGGGAGGAGAGGGATGGGAGAGGAGAGAACTGCAAGCGATGGGAAAGAGAAGAGAACGGTGAGTGAAGCGCAAGAGAGAGGTTAGGGGCCCGAAGGCCCTCCTCGTTGTCTAAACCAGCAGTGCTGTTAAAACTCACACCGCATTAAGTGAAAGAGACGTATGCCCAACTAAGAACGTCGAGGCACCATATTATGTAAACTGGTCATGGCTTCTGTGTTGCTCATTGGCCTCAAAAAGACCACCATGTAGCCTAGCTTTAGCGGCTACCTCTTCATCTCACGATCAAGAAATAATGTTCAGGAAGCGACGATGCCCTTACTATTATTGGGCGCGTTTTCCTTGACGTGCCCTCCAGGCAAGTTCAGCCAGGTTCTCAACCACTTGGCACACAACTAGTAACATTCCTTCTTCATCCTGATCATTCCACACGATGGGGCCAGACTCGTGCAAGGGGCCATTCAGCAGGGGAAGGACGAAAAGAAAGGGAGAGCGAAGAGGGCAAGCAAGGAAAATGAAGAGTAGGGAAGCGGAAGGGAGAAGAAAAGGAAGAGAGGAAGAGAAAAAAGAAGCAGGAGCAGTGAACATAAAGGGAGAAGTTGGGAGTAAAATAGCACGTAATGGCAAGTCGTGGTTGCTCTAAGTGCAGTCCCTGGTCAGATATCATCTTGCCCCACAGAGGTCAGGCTTCCTTCCCATAAGAAAAACCTGCATTTGTCGCACGCATCCCCGCCTTGCACCCCACACAAACAAAGTAACAACAACACTATCAAAGTCCTTCCCTTCCCTCCCACGATCAGCCCCTTCTCCTTCACAACCGAAAACAGCGAATGCAGAACCCACCGGACGGCGAGGGCCTGATCCATGGCACCCCCTCCAGCAGGCTACCCGCCACCTGGTTCGTCAGCCCCTCGATCCCCTTGGCCAGATCCTCCACCGCTAGTGACACGTCGAACAACGATGGCTGTCCCTGGCTGCCTGGTTCCCCTGACCTCTTCACCAGGGCCCCTGCTGCCCCGCCGTCCCCGCCACCCGCGTCTCCCTGGGCAGCACCACCCTTGGGGGTCCGTCCAGCTGCAGCCGCCGCGAGCTTGCTGGCGTCTGCTCCGGCATCCCTCTCCGCATTCTCGGCCATGATGGCGCCTGCCACAGCCCCCGCCACCGCCGCCGTGGCCGCTGCCGACACCCGCTCACCTGCCCCGAATCCAGCACCTCCCTTCCCACCCCCTTCCCCTTCCACTGATCGCCCGCTCCCCCCTTCTTCCCCCTTGACCTTGGACGCGACCACGTCCGTGACGTATTTTTGGATGAGGCCCAGTCCAAACATGATGCTCGCTTCTGGCAGCCGCTTCACCGCCTCGATTGAGCTCGCGACTGGTTTGGCCGAGGTAGCTAACGCCTCCACCGCGCCCTCTGGCTGCTCCATGTCACTGCTTGCCCGTTTGCCGCTGCCCCCCGCACCCATCCCCTGCTGGCTCTCCACCGCTGCCTGGTCGGACGAGGACGCCACATCCCCCGTGGCCTTCTCCCCTACCCCAAACACGGACAGGACGCTTGGCACGACAGCATCCAGCAGCGCTTTCTTACCACCACCATCCGCCCCCTGCTCGCCCGCAGATCCACTTTCTGCTGCAGCACGGTCGCTGCCATCACCCGCCACCTCGGTCGCACGGGGCACCTCCTTCCCCTCCCCCCCTGCGCCACTGGAACCATTCGCACTGCTGTCACTTCCCACCCCGGTCGTGACGGCATCTAGTGCAGCGGCCAGGATACCCGACCGCGGGCGCGAGAGCGAGGAGGACCGGCGCGGCGCGAGGAACTTGTCCGTTAGACTCTGCCCGCCCGCACCTCCACTTGCACCATTTTCGCGATCGATTTTACCACCGCTGGCATCCGGCCCTTTCGATCCCTGCCCACCACTAGCCCCCCAAGCGCCCGCCTCTATGGGTCTGCCACCCTCGCTTCCATCACCTGCACTGTTGCCACCGCCAGCGCTGCTGCTGCTGCCATCATTGTTGCTACTGCTACTTCCTCTCGACGCAAATCGGGCAATGGCTTGGCCCATGCGCTCCGCCGTCGCCGCCGTCACATCATCCACGAGCTCCAGGGACCCCTGCGCCTTGCCGGCCGTGAACAGCTCCTTGGCCTTGTCCAGGAGACCCTGCTGCTGGGAGGACGAAGAGGATGCATCCTCCTTACCTGCCTCGCCTCCAACCAGCTTTCCCGATTCCGAGGATTTCCCATCACCATCGCTGCCATCCATTCCGTTCTCCCCCTTCCCCCCCTCCTCGCCCTTATTGGCCAGCAAGAATGCCCCCAGTGCCGAATCCAGCATCTTGTACAGCGGAATCCCCGCAGGAGCAAACGCGTCGATCGCCCACCAGGGAGCCCCGTCCTTGCCCGCCCCCTCAGCGTCCTCCGCGCCCAGCTTGAGGGTCCTCACAGGGATCACCTCGCCGTCCATGAGCGCGGCTTTCTCGTAATCTTCGGCATCGACCAGCCCCACGGTGGCGTTGTCGCGGTCGTCAGCAGCGGCCAGGTTCTTGTCTTGAGCGAGCCACGCGGCCTTGACCTCAGCGGGGTCGGCCACGCGCGCGCCCAGGCTGTCGCGGTAGTTGCGGCCGGGAAAGCGCAGCAGCTCCGCCTAAAATTAGGGGTGTGGGGTGTGGGATAACAGTTGTGGTTCAGAAGTGTGTCTGAGAGAGAGGGAGATAGATAGATAGATAGATAGATAGATAGATAGATAGATAGATAGATAGATAGATAGATAGATAGATAGATAGATAGATAGATAGATAGATAGATAGATAGATAGATAGATAGATAGATAGATAGATAGATAGATAGATAGATAGATAGATAGATAGATAGATAGATAGATAGATAGATAGATAGATAGATAGATAGATAGATAGATAGATAGATAGATAGATAGATAGATAGATAGATAGATAGATAGACAGACAGATAGATAGATAGATAGATAGATAGATAGATAGATAGATAGATAGATAGAGAGAGGGAGAGAGAGAGAGAGAGAGAGAGAGAGAGAGAGAGAGAGAGAGAGAGAGAGAGAGAGAGAGAGAGAGAGAGAGAGAGAGAGAGAGAGAGAGAGAGAGAGAGACAGATCACTGGTCATAACGAGAGTGCTGCCGCTGGTGATATCCAATAGAGAAACGCCATGGAGGGCCATAGTGCAATAACTACAGAGTTTGTGGGAGCGCGAAAGCTGTAGATTTCGGGGCGCGAAAGCTATAGATGTCGGGGTGCGAAAGCTGTCCAGGCCCGAAAGCATTAGTTTTTGGGAGGCAGGGCAATCAGACCTGGTGGCAGCACGAAGCGTAGCTGATGCTTGCTAGAGCACCCGTGGGGTAATGTAGTGAACGCATGGGCAAAGTTCAGCAACCAGGCACAGATAAGTAAGTGCGCATCAGGTACAACCAAGTCCACAGCTCCGACCAGTGATCTTACCCATATTTTCACGCCATATATTTAGTTATGCCCGCGTACCCGCAGCTGCAGCGTCCCCTGCCCATCCATACTACACCGATGCAACACAAGCACAGTGAACCTATGCTTATGCTATACATATCTAGTTATGCCCGCGTACCCGCAGCTGCAGCGTCCCCTGCCCATCCTCCAGCTGAAGTGTCAGGTTCTGGGGGAGGCCTGGTGGGTATAACCGCGAATAGCACAACGAGGGGAGCAGCAGATAGCGATATCGTGGTCTTAGCCTGAGAATCAGGTTCCGGGGGAGGCCTGGTGGGATGTGCAGCCAGCACCGTTGATAAACTAAAATACGTGACTGCATCAGCCAGCCTCATAAGAAGGGTGACGGCAGCAAGAACAACAAGATTATCCAATAAAGGACCAGGATGCCAAGTGATTGAGGGCCTGCAAACTGGGCTACAACTTACCAAAATATACAGCACAATTGGCAGTCAATACGATGAACCGGTGACCAAATAACAGCTGTTTTGTGCTTGTTTATCACGGCAGCAAGCATGGATGAAAAAGAAAAAGCCAGTAAACAGCCTATCTCCTTTCCTCTCAAAACCCGTCGCACGGAAAGTGCTGCAATACAAGCCTTCTATCAATTCAAGGCTAAACAATCTATTGTGCCGGTGGGCACCACTTCCTATCCGCCCCATGTGTTGATGTACGAAGAGGCTAGGTCTCTCAGCGGTTTAACTTGATGAAAGATATGTGTGTTCGCAATTAGCTGTCATACGGCTCATTGCAGGTATGAACACTCACTTGAGTACTCCACTCAACCATCACTGCCTCAGTGCCTCCATTCAGTCCATTGAAATGATGAGCGACATTGGTGTCGAAAGCCCGGTACAAATATATATATGTATATGCGTAAATATGCGTATATGTGCGCATATGTGCGTATATATGCGTAAATATATGCGTGGGGCCGTCATGAGCACCTGACCCTTGCTTGCCACCCGAGCAAGCCCCATGGTCCCATTCCCACGCCTCCCGCAGACTGCAAACCGACATGGACAAACTCGTAACGGGTGTACATATAAACACATGAGTTGCGGCTGCCTAGATAACGCAAACATGTTATGACCAGCACCGTGTGCCCACCATCGTGTGTGTTTGTGATGCTACCTTCCGCACCGTGTGCCTGCAATCGGGCGTAGGGTACTACGACCCTCACCGTGTGTGTGTGCGCGAATCACGTTATGTGGTCTGTGTTTGTGTGTTTTTGTGTTTGTGTGTTTGTGTGTGTGTGTGTGTGTGTGGTCACTACAGTATAGTTTAGTGTGTGTGGTCACCGGTCACTATAGTATAGTATAGTGTGTGGGTGTACGCGCACCACCGGGTGGGGGGTGCCAGTGCGTGCGCCATTGTGTCCACTATCTAATAAGGTGTCTAATTAAGTGTCTACTAAAGTGTCTAATAAAGTGGCCACTATCTAACACGGATGCGGAAGGCAACCAGGGTAACGGGAAACACAGCTCCTGGCATAGTTTCAGGCCAGCGCCGGTTGTTTCTCTTTGACAGTAGTAGCACACTTGATGGCATCATTCATGGCTTTAAAGAAGGTATGTACCTTTGTTGCTGGCGACCATTCGAGTGGTAGCTGCCATGATTCCCGCGTCCAGGGAAGACGTTTACTTATTACTTGAATAGGCACATTGGTTGTCACTACAACACAGCAACACCATGCAAGCTATCCATTAACAGCCATGCATACTATACATAGTCAGTGTCCAGCAGTTGCTCCCAGGCCACGCACCTCTCAGGATGGCCTCCACAGGGATGCGGCCCACCCCCAGGCGAGGGTTCTTCTGCACCAAACCACCCTGGCCGTGCACCGCCACCTGGACAAGTGAGAGCCACACATTACAAAACCTCATCGCAAGTGGTTATTCGAAGCATATCCCGGCCAGGCAAACCTGACAGGCGAGCTGTCAGACAAGGCGGTCATGCTACCATGAATAATCCATGGTTCTTGTGCCAAGAAGACTTCAGTCAGGAATCTGTTGTTTACTGCTGCTACATCACTAACTATGTGATACTACTATGTATTTATATATTTATATTGTTTATATATATTGATACTAAGCTGTGTAATACTACTATGTATTTATATATTGATATTATATATATCGATACTACTATTAAGCTATGTGACCCTACAAGTATTTCTGGCATCCACAAACGCTAACGCGAAATTTCTCAGGAAAACAAGCAGACCACCATTAGTGTCATAGTAGTAGGACAAAAGGAAAACTCACCCATGTTTGAAACAGCAACTTCATCGGGGTGCACATACATTTGCCAATTGCCATCGACACACCCTATCATTTTCCTGGCTGAACCCAAATGTCCCTCTATCCCCCCACCCTTGACGCGTCAGGAAAAAAAAAAAAGGTCTGCAGGCGCAGTTACGCGTGTATGCAGCAGTGTCTATGTATCTAGTCTTCATGCCCACCAAGCTCCGCCGTGTAGACCCCATCCCTCAACCCATGTTTAGCTAACTCGACCAATCAACCATGACAAGGACTGGGCGTCCGGATTACACTCTCAAAGTGATCACAAGTTGACACCTTACAAAAATGTTACTGTACTCAGACCACTACACTATTTTTTCCAAGGCGTTGGAACGCCATGCGTCCAGGAATAGTTTTCTCACTTAGTACAAACAGGCTTGTCCTATGTCCTTGAGCCCCTTGGAAGAAAGGGAATAACCTGTCACACAGCCAGGGTATTAACTAGACGCCAGGACCCACTTTCTAAACGTGCGATGCACGTTTAGAAAAAGCCACCACAGGCAAATGTCCCAGCACCAAAGGTGCACTCACACACCAAGGATGGGACCTATAAATGGACATATACATGGACATATTAATGGGACATTTAAATGGAGGCCTAAGGTGCACTCACACACCAAGGATGGGACCTATAAATGGACATATACATGGACATATTAATGGGACGGATAAATGGAGGCCTAAACAGGCCCGCCAACCTGCCACAATTACACCAGCATTGATCACCATCGTTACAGGTGCACTCACGAAGACAAAGCGGCTGGCCTGGTTGGGGAACCGGCGCGGAACGTAGAGGCAGAGCTCATCGTTCCAATCGTTCACCTCCGCCGACCCTTTCCTGAGGAAGGGTGACCAGAATAACAAGAGAGGAGGAACAAGAATAACAAGGATGAACAGAATAACAAGAGAGGAGCATGAATAGCGAGGGAGGATGACCAGAATAACAAGAGAGGAGGAATATGAACAACGAGGGAGGATGACCAGAATAACAAGAGAGGAGGAATGTGAACAACGAGGGAGGATGACCAGAATAACAAGAGAGGAGGAATATGAGGAACTATCAAGGGGGCAACATCCGGTGGCTGCCAGCGTGGCACTAGCAGAGTAACAACACAACAGACGCCAGCACACAACAACCATGTACGGTGATCAGCGTCCGGCGAACCAGTTTTGTGGTGTGCTCTGGTCCTGCCATCCCAAAGTCCCCTAGGCAGAGCCCACAAGTGCAGGTTAGGATGTAACTGTTGATGCTGGTGCTGTGACCATGTTGTCCGCCACCAGCCCATTCCTGGCCCCAGCATAAGGCACCCCACATGACGGCCCGTTGCTGCTCCAGAGCCCCACATACCCAAAGCAAGGGCCCCCATTTTTAACGAACCAGAGGCGTTGGTCACGTGAATGCTAGCAAAGGTCTACATCAGTGGATCCCCCCCCCCCCATAATGATACACTATCATTTTGTCATCTCGATCTTGTAAGCGGTGACTTCGCATGGCAGCCATTAATCAAAAGGATAGGACCAAGGGGACCTTGGTAAGAGGAACGTGACCAAGGGTTCGGTTGCTTAGTTTCCAGCACAACAGCCATTCCAGTCTGGGTAGGATCAAAAGGCCAAACAGAGGCCATGCAAAAGTTAAGGGTAAAAGTGATTGGAGGCAATCACTTGAGGTGTACATCACGCCAGGCATTTCTTTTTTATCCATGGGGTAGAGCATGCTTAGGGGCCAGGACCCTGCGGCCCATCTCATCTCACCGGTTGATCACGTGGCTCTTGGCAAAACTCTCCACAAGCCGAAAGGTGGCGTAGACAGAGTCGCCTTTCTGCCATCATGCGCAACAAGAGCACATCATCCGCAAGTCAGGGATCAGTCATCTGATCACGGGCCGGGTTGAGAAGCATCGGAGCACCCTTGTGAGCGCTTCAGGGCCCAAGACAACGCAGCATGGGCCGCCCCCCCCCGTCCTCTTGTAGAAACATTTCAAGTTGTTATTGTGTTATCATTCGCCCTAGAATATATATACTAGTATGTAAATATTATAAAATATACTGAAAATGTGATCAACGGGCAGGTTCCTTTGTAGACGGGCGTGAAGCGCAGAAGACCAGATGGGCGTTCACGTGGCAGATGACCACCTAGAGCGCACCCATCGAATCCATCCGCATTGAACAAGGGGTTGTCCTCGTGAAGCATACCTAGCCCCCCATGCATTCACGTGCGCCGTACACAACCACCCATCTGGCATGCCGATTGCGGCTTGCACTAAGCCTCTCCTCTCCGGCAGGCAGATCCCCTCCCCTCTGCCAAATGGTCAAGCGCCCCCGCACGTTTGCAAATGCACCATGCACAAACACCTGTACAGCAGGCAAATATGGCCCTGGCTTGACCACAGGCATGCGCACAAGCACACCCACACGTCAGCATGTTCACAACCTACAAATGTCTATGGTTGCACTACCAGGCTCAAGCTGCCCTTGCCTGCCTGGCAGACCAATGGGCCCTGCGTACCCATGGGCAGGTCAGTTATGTCATCAATCAAAGTTTTATCAGCAGGAAGATGACCCTAGAACTTACCCAGATGTCGGGAGCGGGCAGACCGGTGGCGGACACCAGCTTTAGCTTAAGGATGCCCTGGAACAGGTGGGACACCAGGTCCCTGCAGGGGAGGGGGGAGTTTCACGAGAGTTTTGCAAAATGTTTTGCAGGGTAGGATTGAAGGTCGAAGGTCGAAGGTTTGAGGTTTAAGGTTTAGTGTTCTAGCCTACACAAGTGTCGCCACCAGCAGACCAGCTACTCATAAAGCGCCAACTCCAGCGAATGGATCTATCATTCACGTCGAACAACGTGGAATTTCATTAAGTTGCGGGAACACGAGAAAAGGGTACGCCTGGTTGTAAGCATAAACTGTATGTGGCAAATACTTCTACCGAACTTGGAAGTGTACACTTGGTAACTGGCTTGCTGGGTAACGAATGCAACGCTCGATCTCTCTCCCTCGTTTGGCACACGACTGTGTTATCATCTTACACCTCTTTATGCTATCATCTCACACCTCCCTGCGCCCACCTAGCTCCCATCCTCATTGGATACAGTATTCATCCACTGATAGGGTACACTGTATGGATGTACTGTATGCATATTAATACAGTATGATACAGAATACGATAATCAGATACACTCTACAGGGCTTGCCTGGCATCACCCTGTGCCACGGACACCCAATCCCACGAAACCATGCGTACAATACATGGACAAGTTTATCTGCGTCCACAATATCTATACAGACATCGCTGTCGCTCCTGGTACTAGAGACATTGGCTTTGGTCCTATCACTCCGATGGGAGAGGCTTGCCAACCACATGGAAACTCCTTGGGGCATGCAAAGGGAAAAAAGTATACAAATACGGAACAAACTAAAAGAGTATTATACAAGTACGGAACAAACTAAAAGCGGAATGAGCGAAAAGCTCATCACAAACGTTGCCCTTGCTGAATCCCCTAGATCATAAGGGCCCGTTATGTCCACTATGTGGCACGCATTTGATGTCTGTTGATTCCATGGTCGTGACGCAGATGTCTTCTGCAGGGCCCTGCCTGCTCAGTGACCCACACTTGCTCGGTGACTGCTACATCTCCCACTTGCGTATGCAAGTACGCAACACGCCCCTGTGCGACCGACCAACTGCTAGCAGCAGCACTCTAACAGGGCGCACCTCCAATATGTGAATCAAGAAAACAGTCGTGAGGTCACCAAGCAGACACAAACCCTGACCCCCCCCCCCCAACCACCACCCCTGGGTGGGTTTCACGCAACGCACTCGCCACGCGCATACTACGCGACTATCAAGACGGTGGGGCAACCCCATGGCTCGGGTGGGGCGACCCCGTGCAACACCCATGCACAGTCATCCACAAACCTCCCCTAAAAAATCTCAGCCCCGCACCCCCCACCCCACCCCCCTTCAAACTTCCCTTCAAACTGCAGGCCATGGGAACGAGTATCAAGAAAGATGGGTGTCTAATACCTAGAGGCCTTCCGAGTGTCTAGTGCCTATACACCCATTCCGATCATTATACGACATGTCAACACATTTGCCACATGTCCACCTAGAACTGCAGTGGCAACCACGTTATGGTGTACCGTGACAAGTAGAACGTCTGGGTGCCCGTGGAGTCGATCTCGCGCCATCCCTTCTCGAGCTGCCGCACGCCACAGATGAATATTTTGGGAGCAGACATGACATCGCGCCCAAGGGTAACAGTGGGGTTCCATTCCGAAAATTATGGGTTCTGAATATCAGGAGGTCGATTTGCAATATTACTGGATCTGAATATCAGGAGACAGGGGTCCATTTCCAATATTATGGGCTGTAAATATCAGGGGTCCATGTCCAATACTACGGGCTCTGAATATCAGGGGCCCTTTTGCGATGTTACGGGCTCTGAATATCAGGGTTCCATTCCGAATATGCAGGCACTAACGGGTTCATTCCGGATGCGGGTAACTGATCCTAGTTCATGAAAATGACATGACGTCACGAGGCGTTGCACTCTATACATCCGACATGGAGGTGGCGAGGACAACTGTGTGCTGTCAAGGGTAATTAAACATAGGTGAGTGTCAAGGGTAAGCCCGTGTCAGCATGCTATTGAGGAAAATAAACTCAAGCCCTGACCAGAAGACGACAGAGGAGAAACTTTCAGTTATAAATACAGCGGCAGCCGGGTCACACTTTCCAGAAGACACGTGCAGACACTCTACACTGGGCTTATGGCCCACGTGCCCGTGCGAATAAACGCAACGCCACGTCAGAGGAGTTAAGTGCTGTGGTTTGCTGGGAGGTGCGCTGGTGTGCTGAGACGTGCTCTTTCGTTGTTGGAATAATTCCTGAGATCAAAAGCTGACGACGAAACGTTAACTTCTCCCCTTGGTCCAGTAAGAGCTTTGCGTACACGAACATTTAGGTTTCTATTGTGCTGTACATGCGCACCTCGGGCGTGTTATACGCATCGAACGCAAATGTTCCCAGCAGGATTGCTAGATCTGGCTGGAAGCCGTCCTTTGTGGGTGTAGGGGTGCCGATATTGTCAGCGGCTGTTGATGCTTTCGTCACTGCTCGCAACCGTTTCGGCGGGGATTTGATATGCATGAGAAGTAGGCGGCCATTTCGTCGGGCAGACGCATCCGCCAGCGAGACGTGCTTTTTCGACGCAAATGATGCTGCAGGAATTGGCTGACGAGATCTTGCCAAGGCACTTGCTGGATGCCGCTTTCTAAGAACTAGCAATTGAGATTTGCAAATCCTACCGCTGTTTTCTCTCTGCAGGGGACATAGCCCCCTGCAGATCGTGGCCTGGCTGGCCAGATTGGACATGTGATGAGCACTTTGCTGGCTTGTCTCTCGCTAACGCACGCCAAACTGATCTGCTCCCAGATGCCCTGTACCAACGAACACAAATGCACGATGAGGTTCCCCGATACAACGATGGCGAAATTGGCTAGAAGCCTTGTGGGAAAGCCAGGCGAGGGGAAGTTTCAGCAGGCAGCAGGTTGTAAAAGTCCGGAAACACCATGTTGCAGCATGGCCACGTGGATTAGGAGGCGTCGACACGTGGACGCTTTACACGTCGGAAATCTTTTCTAACTTGCGTCACATCACACATGTCAACGCGGGAGCTCGCGGTTGGGGCCTTCAGGGCTGTCCGAGTTCCGACACCCGCGGCGGCCAGCGTGCTAGTAGCCGTGCAAGGCACTGCCTAGCTAATTGGGACGTACTAACTCGGCCATCTATTCCACGTGTCATGCGTCTGGAGCGACAACAACTTCGTTGGCATGGCAATTATCCGGTAACTCGCGGATTTATGAACACCTCGCCTTGGCATCTATAGCCGCGTTACCTTGGTGCTACAAGACCATCCACATAAAAAATGAATGTCGCTGCCATGTCCGTCTCCGCCAACGCTTCTTCTTTGTTGAAGGCTCGCTGGCGAGGAGCACCTCTGGCACAACGTTCCCAACGGTCTTTGGCACTTCAAGCCCGGCCCGTTCAAGCCTTTGCTCAGCAAGGCAACGCTGATATTAACTCCGATGTCAGTCGCCGTGCCGTCTTGTTGGGGCTGTGCTCAGTCGTCTCGGCGTTCAGCGTGAATTTACTTCCGGCAGGGCAAGGTGCGCCGTTGTCTTGGTATTAGACTGGTATTAGCATGTAGCGTCTTCCCCTGTAGTCGCCTTCGTGAGGGCGAAGGGTAGAGTACTGAGCCAGTAATACATTCCTTCAACTTGCCCTGGCGTCCAGGCGAAAGTATCGGCCATTATGACCAGTCATGTCTTGCCATAATGAAGGTGCGCGCTGCCGTAGTGTCATGTAGGAAAGCGTTGATGCATTGGCTTTTACCGTCGCGTATAGAAGCTGCGCATACCATCAGAAATATCAATAGCTTGAGCCCTAGTGCCAAAGCCGTAGCTGCGTATTCTTCTGCAAATTAACGCTAAGCAATGCGGCATTGCTTGCATTATTACTCTTAATACTCTACGAACTCTTTCCTGCTGTCCTTGTAGTTGACATAATGTCGGCTTTCTTTACATTGATCGGTCAGCGGTAGTGCCTGCGTTCCTGCAGAAAATATATGTTTTGGTCCTCTACTATATTATTTATCTTCTCCGCCGCAACAAATTTTAATGATATCTGCCTTGCCCTGTAGTCAAAGAACATCCCCCTGATTGTCCCGGGCTATATATTTTTAATGTTGGGAGCCCGTTAACAGCCAGTAATGAAGCAGCGTGTTGTCGGGCTTAATGCCCGATCCGATGGTCAAAAGGCTTAATGCCCGATCCAATGGTCAAAAGCTCTCCTTCACGCTATTTCATAGCCGTTAACCTGGGCTCTGGCCCAGTGCATTCCTCATCCCGCCAAGGCCATGCCTGGTCTAAGCACTCAAGGCATCTCTCGCGCTTCTGTCATCCCCCGTGCTGGCCCACAGGAGGCGCTGCCATCGCGGCCGATTCGTCCCCTCGCCAGGGATTCGGAAAGTATATCAAAAAGTGCGTTCGCAACCTTAAACTGTTACGGGCCCACCCTTTGGGTGCGTGGCTGCGCATACGACATGACCATGCCAAGTCGCGGGGCATACGGAGCCTCCTATCTGTTCACCCCAGCCGTGTGTTGTGTTGTGCGTGAGGAAGGGGCATGTGCATGTGTGAACGGGTGCCTTTCATTGGGTAAGGGGGACGGGGGAGGGGGGGGGGGAGGGATGGGAGGAGAGACAGATACAGGACAGAAAATCAGGAGATGTTGGAGATAGGAGTGGGGGTGGGGGTGGCATGGAGGCAGGCAGGCAGGCAAGGGCATGCACGCGATACCTTTGCAAGGTGACAGCTCCTTACGTTTTGTAGAGGCTTGATTAGTTAGAGGGGTGAGCACGGGGTGCTCTCTTTGCGCTTTGCGCCCTCCACGGTGGAGCATGAAAAGCATGGTTGCGATCTGTTGCTGGATAAATATGGATGTATATCGATTTATGGATGTTTATCCATGTATGGATATATATGGATGTATGGATGTATATGGATGCATGGATGTATATGGATATATGGATGTAGATATTTCCGGATTCGACCCCCGTACCATGCTCTTTCTGCAATACGCCCCTGCAGCCATGCGTGCACCCAAGAAGACAAAGTTACGATTCACTATCCCTGCATCTCCTCCCCCTACCCCCCATCTTCCACCAGCAGCTAAACCTCAATCCCCCCCATCCCGTGCACCCCCCGCAGGTCACTTTGGGTTACACAAAGAAAGATGCAGCTCAAAGTGCTTAGACAGATGCAGATTGATGCAGGTGTCTACCGGGGGGAGGCCAACATGATACTCTATCCGAGTGATCTATGATTGAGCAAGATGGTGCCATTTGTCACAGATCGTAGCATGGCCCTCGTCGTAGCTTCAGACAAAGGGGGCCTCGGGGGGGCTGCCGCCTGCGTGCTCTGTGGGCTCATACTCGCTGCCTTGTGGGCTGCCATGCGGCTCCCTTGTTCTATTTTTATCTTCATTTTTGTTATGTGGCCAGGAAGGAGAACGATCCCATTGAGACGTACGTGCCATCCATCCTGCTGGCGAGGAAGCAGATGCTGACCATCCGTGAGTACTTCCTTCGGCTATTAATAACTAGATAACCCTTTATCGAGCCCAGTGACAGTTGCAGGAAACATGGGTGAGTATTACTGTTGGCTATGGTTTACCCTTTACAGTCATTGCCGCGTTAAGTTACGATTATTAAGGTTACGTTCCCGCGTAAAGTTACGATGCCCAGATTTTGGCGGCTTATACCTTACTGCCCACCTTTCGGTAAATATCTGGACGGGAAAATGGACTTCGGGCGATTTTGATGCTGCAGCTGGATCGGGCTTGACGAGAGCTGTCGATTGCCGTAGAGAAGTCCCTAAGTGGAGGAGGGGGTGGGCTGCTAGCATAATTCTACCGCGAAGGTTACCTACCCGCGTTAAGTTACTTTCCGGCGTTAAGTTACGACTCCCAGATTTTGGCGGCGATCGTAACTTAACGAGGGAACAACTGGTGTACGAAACTATCTGTGACAGCCAGTACGGCAACAGGCACGATGTATCGCATGACTTGGTATGGGCATGATTACCGTACTCCAATCTTCGCTGGCATTCGACCTTCAGTTTTTTCTAGATTGTGTTGAGCGCTATTTTAGGCTGTTGTGGGGAAGTGATGTGGGTGCGTGCAGCAGGTTTCAGCACAGTTTTGTATCAACTAGCGCTGTGCCCGCCTACTTTGCCCCGCGCACAACCTGAGATGGAGCGGCCTGCGCATCGATCGCCCAGTTTTAACACATGGGCAGTTTGTTTCAAAGGTAGGATCGGTAAAAGTAAATGGCAGTTTCGAAGATATGCTATGGGCTATGCTCTTTTTTATACCCCTTTGCATAGGATTTCATTCGCGGCTCATCATCTACTCTTTGTTATGTCATCGCCTACATGCTAAGATCATTGGAATAAGAACCCCTTCAACCCCATAATCCCCCCAACTCCCTGGGGAAAAAATGACAGGTGGCATTCTCGGTGACGAGGAGGTCAGCATGACGGACATACGCCAGCTGTTGCGGGGGGGACCCGTGTCGGGCATTCGGGCCGACCTTAAAGCGGTATGTTACGCTAGCTCGAGCAGGGAGTATCGCAACTTGCTAGCCGTATAACAAGGTACGTTGGGGCGGATGCCTGTGGCAGCACCCCCTCTGTGTCGTAGGTCGGAGGACACGAGATGGAGAGCATGCAGCTGTGTGCGTGTGGATACACCACCACTTCGCTTATGGGCTCTTATTTCTTGTAGGGTTCCTATCTCTTGTATGTGATCGTGGGGACGCTCGCTCTGACTGCAGATATTGGCCTATGCCACTTGAGCTATAAACGACTTCATTATCTCACTTGAGGTTCCCGTGGGGTTCAATACCATGGGCCACCGGCACAGGCTGACAACCGTGTGGAGTGTGGACTCAGAAGTTGCTCCATCTGTTTCTTCGATCATGCTTCACCACGGGCAGCCCAGGCCATATTTCCCAATCATACTCCCCAGGCCTGCCATGCCCTGCCCTAGCAACATCTTCCATATATTATGGCAACAACTGCTGTGTATGTGCTCACTGCTGCTCCACGTGGTCGTTTTGCACCGATGTTTGTTGCTCCTTTTGCCTTCGCCTCTGTTTGTGCGCATCTCATGGCGTGTGCGTTGCCTAGATCCTCTCACGTGGCCTTTGATTTTTGACGTGGCCTATGGCCACTTATGTGGCCTCTGTTATTGTACTAAGCCCATCTTCAGTCATGTGGCATATGCTCTCTTAATGCGGCCGATTTTTCTCTTGTGTGTCATCCATGTGACACCTGTCACCTCTGTGTGCGCCACCAGGTCAAGGAGTATGCAGAGACGGTGAGCGAGGAGAGCAGCGTGGCCACGGGGGAAGCGGTCAATGCAGCCCTGCGGTTAGTGCTCCACCTGCACAACGCAAACAGTTTTTGGTGGCAACCAGTTTTGGGTGGCAACCACTTTTCGGTCCAAATTTGATACTGACCAAGGAACAAACAAGCCAGCCGTTCCTAGTCTAGACACACACACACACACACACACACACACACGCGCGCGCGCGCGCGCGTGAATAAGAATTGTGTAACCCGACCCCAGCAAAGGCGGCCCCCTTGAAGCCTAGACCCACTCAGCCTCTGATCTTTGCGGACTGGCCTGCCTCCTCACCCACCAAGTCTCCCTCTTTGCCCCTCCCTGACCACCTGCTCTCCTGCCCGCCTACCCTCTGACCACCTGGCCACCTGCCCGTACATGCCCCCCCCATTTCACCAGCTCACCCCGATCCCACCAGCACCCCCTTATGTAACCCGCATGCATTTACTGGGCAGCCAGGCATGGGGTAAACAACCCAACCTGCAACTCTTCTGCACACATGAGCATTGCCCAAACGTGGCGAGTTTTCCGATACCTCTCTTAGCTCGTGTTGGAGCTATTGGGAAGGTGCTTCTAATCAGTATGTTGATAATAACCAACACCCTTGCAACTACGGCCGCAGGCCTCTAGAAGCTGGGCATGCCTATCGAAACCTTGTTCAGAATTATTCACCACCCCCTTTCAGTTCCAGGGCTTTTGAAAAACATGCTCTCAATTACTTATTGACTCATAACCAACACTGCTGTTGCGAAGCAGGGCTCTGAGAATGTGGACGTGTCTTCAATGACCTTGACAACAGATAACCACCACCTTGTTTGGGAATGACGGAGCCTCCTTGGAGAAGGTTGAACATGCTCCAGTTGTGACTTACAATCAACACTGCTCTTCACCTTGCAGGGCTCTTGAGAAGGTGGACGTCCTGCTGCTGAACGGCGGGCGAGGATCCGCGCAGGTGTCGCGTTCGGACGTGCAGGGCTATGTCGACACTGTGGTGGCATCCATCGACAAGTAAGACACCGCTTCTAGTTGCTTCTCTGCATGTGTGTGCACATAAGACATGTATGTGTGCCATTTTCAAATTTACAACGTGGGGACTGCTTGTGATGAAGAACTTGTGGGCGTAACTCACGCGCCAGCCTGGGGCACGGCTGTAGGTGCCGGGTCCCACCACCCTTGAATGCAAAGAAATTCTGCAGTTGCCAGAGCTCTAGCTGGGGACATATCTAGATCTTGCTTTCCGGGGGTCACCCTTGCAAAGCATTGTTGATCCTCGTCCCCGCCACGGACTTGCTGCTCAAGAGTTTTAGTTTTGACTTCTTTTTTCCGGAACTTTGGTGCCTTTTCATGCGCTTCGATCATAGTAGTACGTATCAGGACTCATTTATATGATTTTTGAAAATTGACCTATTTTTTCCCCTTGCTTTTGTGGCTTTTCATGCGCTTTGGTCCCATGGATCAGGGCTCTTCTGGCGGTCCCCCCAGCTGTCATGGAGTCATCGCAGGCATTCCTTGATAGCATGAGCAGTTCCACAAAATCCAGTGACAGCGCCAGTGGTAGCAGCACCACCAGTAGTAGCAGCTCTAGTGACACGGCACCAGCACGCACATTGATTCGTGAATCTCCCAGCTCTATCCAGGAGAAGCTCTTTTAAAGTCCACATTGCCATGCAATGTTATAATAATGAACTTCTCAACTTTGGCTAGACTGCCTGGCGCTCGAGGCTCGGGCTGTTGGTCTAGAAATTAGCCCCAAAACGGAGGCCCTGGCTCTCGGCATGGCCGGGCCCCCGCCCCCACTCCGCCTCTTAGATGACACCGAGGTCAACTACCCTACTTCAGGCCGCTTCAAGCTGCTCGGCAGCTGGCTTCCCGACTGCGAGGACGACCTGACGATGCACGGCTAGGCATGGCGTGGGCGCAACTCCATGACCACCGCCGCTGGTGGAGCAACCCCGCCCTATACCCCGGCTCGTCAAGCGTGACCTCTTCAAGGTCGTCGTTCTGACGTGATCCTGACCGGCCTACGACGCCGAGACCTGGACACTGACGCAGGAGCTAGCTCAGAGCAACGCCTCGACGGCAGCGTCACCAAGATGCTGCGCAAGGCCCTTAACATCCCCTTTGGTTTGCACATTAGAAATGAGGATTTGTACGCTGATTTGCCCTATGTTCCCCGCATCATTAGGCACAGGCGCCTGGGCCTAGCCGGGCACCTGGCCCGCTCAGATCAGGTAGACACATCAGATAGACTAGCTGGCACCAGGCTGGCCCGCCCAGCCTAGCTGGGCGTTATGTCCTCACCTGGCGTGCCCCAGGCCACGCACGCGGCAGGGCCGCCACCCATGGACTTTTCATGATAGACTAGGCACGGGCATGTGCTATACCCTGGATGAGACGGGCTCACACCCGGGCAGCCTCCGGCCTAGTTTGCCGGTAAAATGGAGGCAGATGGTACGCAAGGATAGATGGCAAGCTACGGTGATGAAGGAGACCACCCCCGAGTCTGTGGGGGCTCCGCGTGTGACCGCGTACATGGCATTCATAGCGTTTCGGGCCGTGGTGCCCACAAACCTGTAGGTAGGACCTAGAAAGCTCACATCATCCATTCCATACATGTTCCAAAATATGACGAGACTGTAATGGCAGACGAGGCGGTAGTGTAGCGGCTATCCTCAGGGGCAATAACATCCACCAGAGGACTTCTACCCCTGCATTCTACCAATGGGCCGCGGGACCCGTGGGGAGAAATCAGGAGCATGCCCCACAGGAAGGTGCTTATCGCAGACGGCAGCCCATTTCTCCTAGCAGAGTACAGATAATCCCAGATGCCCTGCATTCTCAAGCAATTGTGTCACATACGTCCGGGTCGCGACCCACCACCACCATTTATTCTGATTGACCATTTATGAGTGGTGGTGGTGGACGTGGTCACTGGCCCACTGGTGCTACGTGGGCTCCTCCCCCCCCCGCTCCCCCTGGGGCCCATTACCTTTGTCGCTCATTTTTTCCCGCCCAGGTTTTCCCACATACCCAGGCTTTGCCGCCAAGGCTTTTCCCAAGACTTAATTTTAATGGCCCCCGCCAAGTTGACTACCATGTACCAACCTTAGCCGACGTGTGTGTGGGCAGGCGCAAGCCTTCTTCAACCCCCCCCCCCCCCCTTGACCCGGCCCGGCCCCGGGGCTGGCAACAAATGGCGAGGGGGGGGGGGGAGGGAGGGGGTGCACTTGCCCCCCCCTTCCGGGCGATATCTCCGGGAGTGTCGCGAATAGGCTGGCCGGTAGCTTGCATGATGCATGCACGCACATAGTTTCGCAATCGAAAATGCACTTGTGCAAACTGCATGGGTAAGAAACTCAGCTAGGCTGCGCTGGCTTAGGTCTCGACCTCAACCGGGGATCCCCGGAGAGGATCCAGGCACCGCGCTCTAGTTGTGCATGTGCCACCAGTGTACATCTAACCATCACAAGCAACAAAAAATATGGATCCAGTTGTACCTTCCCGGGACATATACCACACCATACGGATAAACATATTGTGATCAGTGGTTTTCCATTTGCGGGTATTTCCTCGTAAATGGTGGGAGAGCGATCGCAGCAATGGTGCTCACCACTAGACACTCCCGGCCAGTTAGGCTAGAAACACACGCCCTGATCAAGCATGCTGTTTCCGGCCCCACCGTCTAGGTCATCTAGTCGCTCCACACGTAAGCCAGCCATAATTTCAATGCACAAGGATACACATTTCCATCACCATTCATCTTCATCATCCTGAACGACTCGAAAACGCGGAAAAGATAACGGCAGGCTCGAGCTACCATGGTCCGGATTCTCCCGATTTCTGGCCTGCGCTGGTTGTCTCTTTGATATTGTGATCATTCCCAGAGTTCTCCAAAATTGTCATTACATCCCTCGCGATACGTATCGCACATGTTGATGGCCGACAGCAGACTAATAAACTACCATGCCGCACATGATCCTTGACCGCATGGGCCTTCTTGGTGAGATTAAGCTGGTCGCCCACCGCCTTCCCTGCGCGTGGGGTAAGGCAGGGGCGCCCCCGCTTCTTCTCATCTTTAAGAGCCCATCGGACATGCAAGCTTTCGTTTCTCAGACGCCGCAAGCGGCTCGAGAACACTCCCTTCACCGTGGACGACGACTTGACCATGGCGCATCAACAACGGCGACGGGAGCTATGGCCGACCTACCTCCAGATCCAGCAGACCAAGGCGGGACAGCCGGTGTACTGGAAGGGGGCGGCAATCTACGTCGGCCACAAGCCCTGGCACGCGACCCCCGCGACCACCGCAGCCACAGCGACTCCAGACGCCCCAGCTTAGGGGAATACAGCAGTAGTAGTGTAGACTAGTTAGACAGTGGCCTTGTACATGCACGCGCCTACTACAGGCACTATAGCAGCTGACTCATGAACATTAATTAGTCATGTACTTGTGTGCCCATGACGCACCACACACCAGATGAAGCCTAGCCTTATTTATTTAGTTATGCTGTGCCTACGCAGAGAGCTACTCTATGCTGAGAAGCCATGCCCTAGCTTCTGTACAGCCATGCTGATCTTCCACCCTATGACGGGACCCCCTAGTTGGGCTGGGCTCTGATAGATCACGGTGGTGCAGGTGCCCTTGGTGCACCTAGAGTAGGTGGCAGTTTACATTTCCCCACCTGCAGGAAGTAGCCAAGACTGTATTAAAAGCCATATGCCCCTTCTCAGGGCTATGTGCTACATATACTCCCAACGGAGTTATGTTCCTAATTAATTAATTAATGCACATGGGGCTTAAACTAAACCCATGAAAACCAAGAAGAACGTGTGCGTTTCTCGCCATGCACAGCAACTACGTACCGGCCATGCACCCGTCCACCAGCCATCATAACAGTTTTTATAAAGAGCTACCTTGCGAGCAATGCCATCCCCTGCATTTTATCTGCTGGCTTGCGTCACCACAGCCCTCAGCCCCGTGATCAGCCTCTTCGTCTCTGCCATGGCGTCCGCGCTGGACATGCCGCCGTCTTTACCTTGTGAGAGCGTTCTGAGTATCCTGTCAAGGGCCTCCAGGGACCTGAGTACCGGGGAACACATAACCACATACACGCACACGTGCACAAATAAGACACAAATGCATGTACATGCACACGCACAGGGTAACCCAGCAAAAGTGGGCATGCGACAAGAGAGATGCTCAACTTTTGCATACATCTCCGGTAGTGACAGTCACTTCTCTTTTCATGTTGATGCGAAAGTGTGGGAAAACAGGTTATAAAACAAAAGTCAAAACGCCTAGTGAATGCTCATTCTGTCTGCCACGGCGACGTAAGAACAAGTGTTATGCTGTGCCGGTGCGCATCCATTTCACCGAAGTCTGTTCAAGCGCCCTCATTCCGCCCCTCCCTTCAGCCCCTTCTTATATACCAGTATATACTCACCTGCCACTGCGCACACAGTGGTGGGTCGTCCAGGCTGTATGCGTGCACGATCGCTTGTCACGACCACAAACAATGCAGCTGGTCCAAATCATATGGAATTGCGGACAGCTAGCCGAGTCAAAGGCAAAAACTAAAAGTCGCACATTGCAATATAGGATGCAATTGACTCCCCCGACGGAGCTCCGCCGATGGAAATCTGCTAAAAGCAATAACGATCAATTCTGCTCAGTAAGAATATTCTAAGTAATCAGAACGCAGGACTCACCGCGTCACCTCGGTCGGATCCAGCACAGCAGAACCTGCTGCCGTTGGGCTGACCATCGTGTTGAGTGACCGGATGTCAGCGCGGATGGTGCCCAGGTCACCCTTGCGCAGCAGCACGCGCGCGTTTGCGTACGCGCCCGTCTCAATCAGGCGCTGCACGTTGCCCACTTGTGCGATTTGCTGCGCGGCGAGCACGGGATGACAAAGTTGCAGGAGGGGGTTGGAGGAGGTCGGGCAGAAACACCAACATGTCCGTTCATGGAAGAAGAAGCACGTGTAATCTTGACAGCACATGCCGAGAACACCATGGTCGAAGGACAATGTACCTACACAATGTTTTAGGAGCCAAATAAGAAATCAGAGAGTTTGGTTGTATGCGGTTATACCCATGCATTTCCTTTACCATTTAATGTGATCAGACATTCAGGGCAGGCAAGAATGCGCCCCCCTTCCCCTCCCCTGCGCTCACGTACCCAACCACACCAGCCCCCCTCCTCCTCCCCTGCACTCACGCAGCCAACCACACTCACCCCTCTCCCCCTCCCCTGCACTCTGGCATCCAACCACACTCAGCCCTCTCCCCGTCCCCTGCGCTCACGCATCCAACCACACTCACCCCTCCCCCGCTACCCTGCACTCACGTTTCCAACCACACTCAGCCCTCTCCCCGTCCCCTGCGCTCACGCATCCAACCACACTCACCCCTGCCCCGCTACCCTGCACTCACGTTTCCAACCACACTCACCTACCCTCCAACTCATATTTTCCATGTCCCATGGGTCGCTACCTTATCGAGAGGTGTTAGGATTGCAGACGTGGGAATGCGAATGAAACGATATTCTAGACCGGAACAGGCTTGAGTAGATGCGCGAGAAATAGCCAGATGGAGACAAACTGTGCGCTTTAAGGTTGTGCACTTTCAATCACATTCAATATGACGGACTAGGCTCATGTCCTTAGGGACTGTGCTTGACAGATCGAGATCCTCTGGTCACTTAACACCAATTCCTGACCACGGACCCACCCCCGCTCCTACTCAAACCCAACCAGACACAAACGGGGAGAGAGAGAGAGAGAGAGAGAGAGAGAGAGAGAGAGAGAGAGAGAGAGAGAGAGAGAGAGAGAGAGAGAGAGAGAGAGAGAGAGAGAGAGAGAGAGAGAGAGAGAGAGAGAGAGAGAGAGAAAGGGAGAGAGAGAGGGGGGGGGGGGGGGGGAGAAATGACATGACTTCCCTCATCCAGTTCCTTGTGATCTGGCTGCGTTGCACCCTTTAGGGTGGCGCCTCATCCGTGGGCCTTGTGCCAGGGAACATTTGACAGTTGGGAAGCACATTCATGCCTAGCTTGCTTATGGACAGTCTTTCATACTATTTCCAGAGCGTTAGTTGGGCCTTCCAACCCCCACGGTTGCACGACAAACCACTTGTCACCACGTGCCAACGATGGCATCTAAAACCGCTACATGTTCTATTGCAAACGCCAGGGTGTGACGCTCGTCAATCAAGTGCCGGCACCTTCTCCATGCGGCCCAGGATGTCCGACGGCGGCTCCAGCTGCATCTGCTTCTCATATGTCCGTAGTGAGGACATGACGGCTGAGTTGGATGCCGCCGACGCGGCACCTGGGGTGTTTCAAGTACGAAGTTTTAGGAAAGGTGCCGAAGCAAAGTGCGCGCGCATATCCGATAGCAAAGCTGAGATAACAGCGGGAGTCGACCAGCTAATTTCACATCATTACTCATGTACATGTCACGATATCAAAAGTCACATCTCCTATACCAGAAAAATCTGGGTAAAACTTGACTACTCAACTTGAGTGATTGACTACTAACAAAAGAAATCGTCGCTCGGATGGGCTCGTAACACCCACGAGGTTACGCTTCGCACATGCGTACCTGTGTCAGTGAAAGTGTCCAAAACAGGAAGCATTGACGCCGCAGCTACGAGGATTTTCCGCCTTGTTGTACAGTCCATGGCGCAGACAGTAGCGTAAGGAACATGCTGGTTGTGGACGCCAACATTGCAAGCGTTCTTAGAATTCAGGTCGTTACTCTTTACACGGGCCCCGACAACGCCTGGTATACAAAATCGCCCATGATCGGCTCTCCCCCTCATGCGTACCGTGGACGCAGCAGCCAGGTGATTTTGAAAGATAACTATCCGCATCCTCTCTAGCAAATGTTAGCCGAAATAGTCGTGGAAGCGCTCAGGGGAAATCCTTTGGTGTATACACAACACCAGCACTAAACTCACGGCAATTATATTTACGAAGTGTGTAAGAGATGTGGAAAAGCAAATAAAACTAAGTAGATTTCATTTCTGGTAGAAAGTTTGCCATTGGCATCACAGCGTGTCCTTACTGCTGAATGGATTTTTCGAAACATGCACACTTCTGTGAGTTCAGTGCACAGGGCGATTACTGCCACAGCTCCGGCTTGGGCTCTAGGTCGCTCATCGCTGACTGCAATCATCATGACGTGGCAGCTCGACACAAATCCACTTCATCAAGCACGATTTCCAAGACACGTGGCCACGTGCCTGTTTCCATGGCTTGTCCTAGACGCCGTCCATGAAATATCATGGCGCCTGTTTTGCTTTATTACTAGTACCTGTACGGAAAATCTCGAAAGTAGGGTTCGACAGGGCCAGTAGTGGGCTGGCGGTTGTAAGTTCAATTGGCTTCTTTACTTTTGGAGAACACGGCAACACGCGCTTGGGACACAGGGCCAAAAATAGCTGGCAATCAGCATGCAGACTGCATGCTCGATACGGGAGTTACCGAGTGTGCTCCAGGACTGCTCGGGAGTTTTGCTGGCAGTTTTGTGCTATGTTTAATTACATGCGCACGCAGCTAATTACATTAGGCAGTGAGATCAGCAAAGACGTCCATTAGGACAGACACAAAAGTGCCACAAATAGAAAGTGAGAAATCAGAGGAAACAGTTACACTGCCATTGTTGACCCGATGAATGGATGGAAAATAGCAGGAAAAAAGTCGGGTTTGGATAAATTCACGGTATGTCCTTAGCTCTACCCCTTTGTCAGTAGCACTGGCCAATGCAGGAAGAGGAATATCAAGAGACGTTTGAGGAAGAGGAGGTTGACAAAGTAGAGGGCGAGGCGGAAGCTGGCGGTGGCGGTGATCAGATTTATTCGGAAGATTTTGAAGAAGCAGAAGTTACCACGCCAGCTGTACCAAAGGTTGAAAAGCCGAAGCCGAAAAACCAGGGTGCAAGCCCGTTAAATGCAAAGGCTGGTCAGAAGGATGCCAAAGCAAAATCTACGCACGCGAAAAACTCGGTCAAGGACAAGTCGCACGAATCCAGGTATGGGTAATATTCGATACTGGCCATGAGAACGCCACGCGACTCATCATATAGTTCAAGCCATTTACGGCTTTCGACCTGCATGCTAGACACAGTTATTACAAATGTAACCTACGCTACGCCTGCGCTCATTGTTACTCAAGATACCCCCTGCTCCCTGTCCCCTCCCCTTTCTCCTCTCTGCCCTGCCCCTCCCTCCCCTCGCCCTTCTCTACATAATATTAGTAGACCTGAACGAGTCGGAAGCGGCTGGTACAGTGGCAGGATGGATCGGATCTTCATGGTGCAGAACCTTGCAGATGGATCGGATCTTTTTGGCGTAGAAGCTTGCAATGCAGCGCCAGTGCTGTCTGTCCCATAATACGTGTATGATGGCATTTAAGTTCTGATTGCAGGTTTGTGCAACCTTCGCATTCATTTCCTCCGCTATATTTTTATTTACCTCTTACAATACATTTTTTGTCTGTTGTGACTTCTGAGCTTGGTGCAGCCCCTCGCCAGCTAAACCACTGGCGGTGAAAACAAAGCAACCGGCGAAATCAGAGCAGGTATGTGCCACCATGACATCTGAGATAACAGTGCCATGTTTGATCTTGGTGTGTAAGGGTTTCCTTGTTGCGAGGGACGCACAGGGTGCGGTTTGCCTTGTGTAGCTACTTGGCTGCTGGATCACTGTAAGTGCTCAAACGTTAGCTGTGCTTACCTGCCGCAGTACACCGACAAAAGAAACAAGAAAATGCGCCTTTCTATCGTATGCCAGTAGTGGAGCGTATGCCTGTCATAAAGTCTACAAGCTTCACTCTTCCTCTTGATGTGGTGCGCCTTCCCATGTGAATGGCGAGCAGCTTCGAAGTCGTGGTTACCATGCTGAGCCTTTGTGCAGCCTTGTGAACAATGCTCTTGTGTGCATGCCGCGTTCGCTGCTCCGACCCTTGGCTTTCTGCTCGTACTGAGAGGAGTCAATCTGGTAGCCCACCTTCTCCAGCTGAAACCTTCCCTTGTGGCTGGCGGCTGCCTGGGCGGGGTAGAGACGATGTGGTTCCTGGTGCTGAGCACCCTGTCCAAGTGATAACTGATCATTGATGATAGTTATCCGTAGTTATTGCAATGCGGTAGAAGTAGCACGCTTTGCGCATGAGGTGAGCCAGTTTCTGTCTTGCATATCAGCTCTCTTCTGCTGCCCATGCATTCCAGCCTGGAACGCTTCCTGTCCCATTTACTCATGGTTAGCATGCATAAAAACTTTTTTTGTCATATAGGATAGCATGTCCAGCACATCGGTAGCAAGGGTACTCCTAGTGACACTAAAATGTCACTCTACGTTACACTTCCCGTCCAGCCAGCTAGCCAGCACGCGCGCATGCACGCATGTATGCATACCCTGGTGTTTCCTGCCCAAATCCCCTGCAATCCGTAACCGCCCCGCACACCCTTTAACCACCTGGCGCGTGCAGCCGAGCGCATCTTTATACGAGCCCAAAGGGGTCAAGCACAAGAAGTCACGTTCCCCCATGACGGACCCCGAAGACAAGTACATGCCCATGAGTCCCGACGGGTCAGAGCCAAAGTCACCTGTGTCACCCAGCGAGGTAAGCCTGGGATGTGTGGTAACAGCTTCCTCATCCGAAGCAGCAGGCTTGCGCCAACTTGCAGCAGATGCATCCCACTGTGAAATGGTAGGTGCTCCAATGCACTATGGCAAGGCAATGGATTTAGTCTACTATGTAAATGCCATGTCTAGCATGGTTTTATTTAAGGAGACTGATGGACGACCTTTTACTCTAGTTCTTTTTTATCCCTGACACGTGGCCATGATCTTTAGGTCAGGTTTCCAACTGCCAATGACGGCACTTTTTAATGCTCAAACTCGTTGGAGAGACAGAGGGGCATACAAGAAGTCTTCAAGCCAGCGTTGGCTGTCTCATGGATGACCCATGGTTATTGACCAAACACGATTGACCAAGAATATGACATGTATCCAACTGCATGTTAGCGTTAGTAGTTACCTTGAAAGGCTGGATCCTTTTACATCGATACATTGTAACATTTAAATGAAGTCATGTTGCGTGGCAGAGTGGGAACCGTGACAGGCTGACTGCCCATACGGGTTCCCAGAGCATGGCTTCCATGCTGACATCATGCGTGTGTGTCCATGCGGCTGTACACCTTCTCTATGATGCCATCCTTGCGGGGAGCCCCACCCATGTGCATGACAGTTTCGCCAGTCTGGACTCGCAAAATCGCAGGAACGCAAGCACAAGAAGCCTCAGGTTCCCGAGCCGCTGCCAAGTGGCACCTACCCAGAGTACGTGCACGCCTCCGCGGTACACATCAGAGCTTGCTTCTATAGGGATATAACAGCATCGGAAAGGGATTTCATTAGGATGTTTTTCTTGCTGTCATTCCTAGCTTGCCTCACTTTAAGGGATCATGCCTCCATTTGGGGCCTATGTTGCACTTGGTGTGCAAAACCCCATAGTCTACATATTCTCCGGCATGCTTTCAAATTGTGGTATGTTTGACTGACACGATGCTTTTGTACACAATCCTTGTGTTGTCTGTACTCCACCTGCCCACCTTCAGGCGCTTGCAGGCCTACCAGACGCGGTTGCAAGAGAAGGAGGACCAGCTGGCAGATCTCAAGGAGGAGCTGCGGGCTCTGCAGCGGGTCACGGTGAGAGGCACGCACATGTGTGCACGTACAAAACCGGACAGTACATGCACACACACATGCACACCAAGTGCAAGGCCAAATGAAGGGCTTGTGGCCCAGGTGCTTCATAGCGATAGAGAACGACGCTCTCGTTAGGTGCACCCTATATGTCCCAACGTTCCCTTAATACCTCTCATGGCCACTTTCTTTGCCACCTTTTTCTCTTGCGCCTAACTGCTCTTGCCCAACGCTTGTGTTTCTTTCCGGTCTCGATGGGCGCCTGAACTTCCAAGAATCTGCGTTCTTGCTAGCTCATAGCTGTCAGTATTTCCGTTTTTTCTGTCGTGCCCCGGCCACAGAGGGACCAAGCAAAGGCGCTGAAGCAAGGGGACGGCTCGGAGAGCGATAAAGCAAAGAAGGTGTTGGAAGAGGTACGCTTGACTTGACCTAGCCTGCTTAAAGCACCGAACCTTGAATCCGTCAACTCTTAGGCCTTACATCAAAGCAACAGGAAACTCAGAAGGTGTCTTAAACCCTAGCTGTATCTCACCCCATTTCAACAGTGCAGCCATCCTTCCATTGCCCCGGATGTGCTGCCAGCCATCACCACACCACGTCCATTCTGCATCACGTGCATTCCCTGACCCCGTCTCCCCCCGTCTCCCCCCCGCTCCCCAATTCCACCTCCGTCCACCTCCCCACCTCCCTCTCCCTCCCCCCCTAGCAACACACACATAACCTCTCACTCTCACTCTCGCTCTCGCTCTCGCTCTCGCTCTCGCTCTCGCTCTCGCTCTCGCTCTCGCTCTCGCTCTCGCTCTCGCTCTCGCTCTCGCTCTCGCTCTCGCTCTCGCTCTCGCTCTCGCTCTCGCTCTCGCTCTCGCTCTCGCTCTCGCTCTCGCTCTCGCTCTCGCTCTCGCTCTCGCTCTCGCTCTCGCTCTCGCTCTCGCTCTCGCTCTCGCTCTCGCTCTCGCTCTCGCTCTCGCTCTCGCTCTCGCTCTCGCTCTCGCTCTCGCTCTCGCTCTCGCTCTCGCTCTCGCTCTCGCTCTCGCTCTCGCTCTCGCTCTCGCTCTCGCTCTCGCTCTCGCTCTCGCTCTCGCTCTCGCTCTCGCTCTCGCTCTCGCTCTCGCTCTCGCTCTCGCTCTCGCTCTCGCTCTCGCTCTCGCTCTCGCTCTCGCTCTCGCTCTCGCTCTCGCTCTCGCTCTCGCTCTCGCTCTCGCTCTCGCTCTCGCTCTCGCTCTCGCTCTCGCTCTCGCTCTCGCTCTCGCTCTCGCTCTCGCTCTCGCTCTCGCTCTCGCTCTCGCTCTCGCTCTCGCTCTCGCTCTCGCTCTCGCTCTCGCTCTCGCTCTCGCTCTCGCTCTCGCTCTCGCTCTCGCTCTCGCTCTCGCTCTCGCTCTCGCTCTCGCTCTCGCTCTCGCTCTCGCTCTCGCTCTCGCTCTCGCTCTCGCTCTCGCTCTCGCTCTCGCTCTCGCTCTCGCTCTCGCTCTCGCTCTCGCTCTCGCTCTCGCTCTCGCTCTCGCTCTCGCTCTCGCTCTCGCTCTCGCTCTCGCTCTCGCTCTCGCTCGCGCTCGCGCTCTCGCTCGCGCTCGCGCTCGCGCTCGCGCTCGCGCTCGCGCTCTCACACATACACACGCACACACCACCACCACCACCACCACCAAAACCAAAACCTTGAACCCTACCCCCCCTATTGGCCCCAGGTGCGCGTGCTAAAGGAGCAGCTGCGCAAGGAGCGCGTCGCGCGCAAGATCGACGAGGAGACAATCAAGCGGCGCGAGGACGAGCTCAAGGTGCTGCGTGAGAAACTCTCCAAGCTGGAGGATCAGGCGCAGCCAAAGTCGCCGCAGGCCGAGGTGAGGCGCTAAGGAGGAACCCGTAGTCTTTGAAGTAGATTTTCTTAAGGGTTAGTAGTGTTTATGGTTAGGCAGCAAGAAGTGCTTTGTTTGCTGTTGTAGGGTTTAGGGACAAGCGAGCAAGAAAGCCACCCATTCTGTGTTATCATGTAGGGTTAGGGAGCAAGGAAGTCTCCCCGTGCTATCTTGCGGTCTAGGGTTGGGGAGCGATGAAGGCACCCATGCTGTTCTGGGGTTTGAGTTTGGTCACCATTTTGCCAGAGAGATATGAGGAAGATGTGTTTCCATGGTCAGTGCAGGGTTTGGTATATGATGTGGAATGCCAAGGCCTTGCTTGACACTCGCACAGAGGATGGTGGTTTCTGTTTTGAGTTTGTGCTGCTATGTGGCAGGGTGGCTCTTTCTATGCAGTGTGTAAATAAGGAAGACCATGTAATACCGGGAGGCACCTTGCCTAGGTCAGTTCAGGTGGGGTGAGTAAGACAGCTGCTGAATCGGGTTGGCACGGGTGTGCTTGTAATGGTTCATGGATGATAGTGGATTAGGCACAGCACACTGAACTGCCAAGCACCGCTCTGTAACAGGTCCCCTACCTGCCACTGGCAACGCATGGGCCTTGGCGAACTGACCTGTTCCTGACCTGTTTTCTGCCCTGCTTCCTGCTTTGTTTTCTGCCCTGTTTCCTGCCTATGGCACCAACTTCCCTGGGGTACAGGTGCAGCCAGAAGATGTGCAGAGACTGAAGACTGAGATCGTGGCCAAGGAGAAGGAGCTGCAGGTGAGCAGTGGACCTCGGCTTTGCCAGGCCTTTGGGGATGCCCGAATCGACCTAGTACTTACCTGCGAAGCTCACAGCTTGGTGTGCCGCCGTTGCTTCATTTGGCCCAGAAATGCCGTCCTTGTATCCCACTAATATACTGTCAGTCCAAAGCATGTTACTCTTCCCCTTACCGTTGTATGCACTCCTTGGCGAAAGCTCTCCTTCTTCTGCTGAAGGCATGTCTGCAGCGCATGCATGGGCAGTTGCCCACCTGGTGTCAGACCGTGATATTGGGATGGATGGGGTGGGTGCTCAAGACTTTTTTCTGCTCGTGGCATATCTGCAGCGCATGCATGGGCAGTTGCTCACCTGTTGTCAGACCGTGATATCAGGACGGGTGGGGTGGGTGCTCAAGGCCTTCCCCCTTAAGCAACATATGTAGGCCCAGTTTTGTCTCTATTGCTGTCGTCTGTGTTGGCTAAATGATGGCAGCAGCGGCAGCAGAAATGAGCGACTGGTTGCCACTGGGCTGTTTTTCGTCGCTGCTAATCTGCCCTTAAAGGTGAATCTAAACAGAAGCTGCATGGAATGTTGGGTTCTGACTTGCGCCTCTCTTGTTCCTTGTCGCGAACAACCTCTCTTGTTCCTTGTCGCGAACAACCTCTCTCGTTCCTTGTCGCGAACAACCTCTCTTGTTCCTTGTCGCGAACAACCTCTGCTTCCTTGTCGCGAACAACCCCTCTTGTTCCTTGTCGCGAACAACCTCTCTTGTTCCTTGTCGCGAACAACCCCTCTTGTTCCTTGTCGCGAACAACCTCTCTTGTTCCTTGTCATGAACAACCTCTCTTGTTCCTTGTCGCGAACAACCTCTGCTTCCTTGTCGCGAACAACCTCTCTTGTTCCTTGTCATGAACAACCTCTGCTTCCTTGTCATGAACAACCTCTGCTTCCTTGTCATGAACAACCTCTGCTTCCTTGTCACGAACAACCTCTCTTGTTCCTTGTCATGAACAACCTCTGCTTCCTTGTCATGAACAACCTCTGCTTCCTTGTCACGAACAACCTCTCTTGTTCTTTGTCACGAACAACCTTTTTTTCCTTCTGGTTTTCAGGACGCACAGCACAAAATCAACGTCTTGGAAAAGGCGAAGAAGACTAATATCAGGTATTTGATTGCTTCGGCTTCATTGATTGTGGATTTGTTTTGCATCCTGGTACAGCACAGCTGCTCTCTAGGCTTGGTAGAGCAGAGCTACAGGCCCATCCATGTGACGGCAGCATCGGCACTGGGAATTTCGGAAGGGGGTTTAGGTAGGTGTGCTCGTAATTCATGGGCTGCGAGTGGGGTGGCTCTTTCTTCCACTGCAGACCCTGCTCATGGCAGGTTTGCAATGTACATCTGGTGTTGCAGCCATCTGGTGAGCGGCTTTTTTGTAAATGCTGTTATCTGGGGCGATTTGATTATCTCCTGAATGTCTGGCCCAAGCCGTTGACCTTGGAAGTTGATCCTAGTCAGAGTTGGGAAGGGCATTGTGCTCTTATGGATTTTTTTGCCTCTCTCATTCTGGGAAGTGCTAGGTTTTCTTCCCCATCTGCCTGGTGCTGACGATGGCACGCTTGTCTCGTCTAGAACACATTAGAGACCGATATGCATCCCATCCTATTTGCGGTATTCTATGACTCTGCGGGATGAATTGTATATGCATGCTGCATTCTGTGCTGGACCTCTATTTCCCCTGCTTCACTCTTGCCAGAATGCAAGAGAACAAGGTCAAGGAGCTCACGAAGAAGCTGGAGGACTGCGCGCAAGAGACCGAGTCCCTCAAGGCCACCCTTGTGGAGAAGGAGAAAGAGCTGAGGCTGGCATCTTTGCAGATCAAGGAGGCTTCCCGACCAGGTGGCCCCGACAAGCGACTCCCGGCGCAAGTACCGGTACGTAAGGGACCTCAGGTCGCAGTGGTTGTGTAGTGATGCTATATGATACGCCATAGCATAGGCATCGCCTGTGGGGGTGTCAAGATGTTGTCAGCCCTTAAGTGCGTTGCTTGTTATCGTCAGAATAAACTCCAGCTCGGAAGGTCTGCCGAGTGTTCTGTCCACAGGTGCACTTGTACTGTGCGTGAACCCTCTGCAGGGTAAGTTAAATCCCTGCCATCCCCTGCTTTTTTCCCTGCAATGAATCCGCATGATACTTTATCTTACTTCTGGCTGCCCCCTTGGACCCCTTCCTCTCCTCCCCTTCACCCTTCAGCTTCTATATCCCCCCCTCATTACGCTTCCTCCCTCAAGCAGCTGGCCTTCATTTGCCACGCAATTGCGATCTTTGCTTTTCCCACTTGTCTATTTGATAACTTTCAAAAACCTTTATATTATCAAAGTGCTAGTGATTTTCGCGTGCTGACCTCCCATGCCTTGCTGTTCAACGTTTCCCGTGGCGTCTGCCTCCAGCGAGTCGCCCTGGTTGCCGCGGCGCGTAACGGCTCGTCCAACGCGGTGCCCAGCAAGCTGCCCTCGCTGGCCCCCGGCAAAGGGAGCAAAGAGGGCGGCGCAGGAGCCGTGCCCAGCGCGCCTGACAGCTCACCGGGCACTAACCCCAGGCCACGAAGCAAGGGCCCACCCTCAAGGACCCCCAGCCGGTTGCCAAACGTACGAGGACTTTTGACGACATGTTTTATGACGGTTCTGAGGAAGTTTTCGTTCCACAGGAATATCATTATTAATGATCATCGTCGATCTATGCGCAACATGTGGCTTACTGTGTGTGTTCTTTTTGATAAGATGCAACGCTCTTTCTCATTGACCTGCGTGACAATTTCCTACGAGTTGGTCCTACGAAAGTAAACCACGTCCTTGCAACCAGAAGATCTGCCCGGTTGTAGCTACACCAGGCGCATCCTTTTCGCAAACATTGTGCCGTCAACAAGCTGTCCATAAGTAGGCGGGATGCTGACGCTGCTTTGTTTGATGGATGTTCGGTCTATCACTGATGTGCTGGTTGT
This sequence comes from Mesostigma viride, assembly GCA_009746045.1. Taxonomy (NCBI): domain Eukaryota; kingdom Viridiplantae; phylum Streptophyta; class Mesostigmatophyceae; order Mesostigmatales; family Mesostigmataceae; genus Mesostigma; species Mesostigma viride. Next base: position 2,052,967 of record RPFO01000448.1, read on the forward strand.
CTCATTGATATCCTCCGTGATCCCACAGCCATCGCCGCGGCTGGGTGAAGACGCGCTGGACAACGACCCACACGAGAAGCATGCGGACGAGAAGCATGCCGATGAGAAACACGCCCATGCCCATGCCAAAGGGGAGCATGCCAAGGGGGAGCACGGGGCCGGCAAGGAGGAGAAGCACGGAAAGGGCAACAAGGGGGCCAAGGAGGGTGAGAAACCCACCAAGGGGGTCTTGCCAGATAAGAAGGGGGTAGTGGCCAAGAAGGCAGCAGGGGCCAAGGGGGGAAAGAAAGCTGCGGAGGAAGAGGCAGAGGCACCGGCAGAGGGAGAGGGTGTGGCGGAGGTGGAGGCGGAGCCACCTGCGGGTGAGGACGTGCCGGAGGAGAGCAGTGGGCTTGACGCGGGTGGTGGAGATGAGGATACAGAGGACACCAAGGAGGCAGGCGCCCCCCCCGAGGAGGTGGCCGATGATAAGGACTTGCGTGAGAGTGGCCCTCTGTCGCCGACGGTGAACGTGGACGCCAAGGAGGCAGCATTGGTGGAGGACGCGGTGGAGAGCAGGGAGGAGGAGCCTGCTGCTGCGGAAGAACCCACTGCAGTGGAGGAGGCGGTGGAGGATCATGCTGAGCCTGTGGCCGAGGAGAGCGCGGTGGAGGATGGCGTGGTGGAGGACGAGGCGGTGAATGAGCCAGGGGAGACGACGGTGGAGGAGGGAGGTGGATATACGATGGAATTTGATGAGGCAGGAAATAGCCAAGGCACGTGACAGGAGCAGGTTTTGTGGGTGTGGGTGTGCCGATTTTTGGAATGGCCCGTGATGAGTTGTTTTCACCAGAACCCTATAGATTTGCTTTGCTTGTGCAAGCATGTAGGTGCTGCTATCGTCTGTGTCCCAAAGATATTATATTTTTTCTCGTTGTCGCATTGAATATTATTATCAAGGAGACAACCAGCGCAGGCCAGACATCGGGAGAATCCGGACCATTATTATTATTATATCGCCGAGATGCAAAAACTTATACCAGCTGTAATGGACAGCAGATTATGTTGCTAGTAGCTGAGAGGACAGAAATGAATGAAGGGCTCTTACATCAGAGCCAGGAATCCTAAGCCAATCGATCGCATGATTTGGGGATTTATTGATTAAACCAGTAACCAATGGTCTTGTCTGTAACTCTCTTGTCTCTTGTCTCTTGTCTCTTGTCTCTTGTCTCTTGTCTCTTGTCTCTTGTCTCTTGTCTCTTGTCTCTTGTCTCTTGTCTCTTGTCTCTTGTCTCTTGTCTCTTGTCTCTTGTCTCTTGTCTCTTGTCTCTTGTCTCTTGTCTCTTGTCTCTTGTCTCTTGTCTCGTGTCTCGCGTCTCGCGTCTCGCGTCTCGCGTCTCGCGTCTCGCGTCTCGCGTCTCGCGTCTCGCGTCTCGCGTCTCGCGTCTCGCGTCTCGCGTCTCGCGTCTCGCGTCTCGCGTCTCGCGTCTCGCGTCTCGCGTCTCGCGTCTCGCGTCTCGCGTCTCGCGTCTCGCGTCTCGCGTCTCGCGTCTCTCATCTCTTATCTCTCATCTCTCATCTCGCAAGTGTCTCTTGTCTCTTGTCTCGTGCCTCTCGCCTCTCGCCTCTCGCCTCTCGCCTCTCGCCTCTCGCCTCTCGCCTCTCGCCTCTCGCCTCTCGCCTCTCGCCTCTCGCCTCTTGTCTACCGTCTACCGTCTACCGTCTACCGTCTACCGTCTACCGTCTACCGTCTACCGTCTACCGTCTACCGTCTACCGTCTACCGTCCACCGTCCACCGTCCACGGTCCACCGTCTACCGTCCACCGTCCACCGTCTACCGTCTACCGTCTACCGTCTGTATCGTCTAGGAACCGTCTACCGTCTACCGCTACCGTCTACCGTCTACCGTCTACCGTCTACCGTCTACCGTCTACCGTCTATAGCGGCCAGCGGCCAGCGGCCAGCGCCTACGCTCGCCTAGCGCCTAGCGCCTAGTGCATGGACTTTCCGGGATAGGCTAGGCATGGATATGTGTTACCCACGTCGCAATGGGCTCACGCCAGGGCAGCCCCCTGGCATGTCTGTTAGTCATCTGGAGGCAGATGGCCGTTCGCAAGGATAGGTGGCAGGTAGTCGATCATGAAGGAGACCACCCCCAAGTCAGTGGCCGGCTTGCCACGGGGGCTCAGCGTGAGACCGAATATGGTGCCTATTCACAGTGATTCGGGCCGTGGTGCCCACAGGCCCTGTAACTAGGTATTAGATAGCTAGCTCCATGCATCTCATCCCATCCCACTCAACTGTAAGTAAGTAAGTACTTGCGTGTCATGCGCAAAGGCATGCCACGGAGTACTATTGCTAATCTCATCAGAAAAAATAATTATTACACAAAAGTTTAAACAAATATCGTCTGCATCATTCCCCAACCATTAAGCACTAGATGGGGATGTAATCCTCATCCGAGCTGTCCTCTTTTGTAATGGCAGACGAGGCGGTAGTGTAGCGGCTATCCTCAGGGCCAATAACCTCCACCTGCGGACTTCTACCCTGGCTAGCAACGGGCCGCGGGGCCCGTGGGGAGAAAACAGGAGCATACCCCTTGAGCAGGAAGGTGCTGTATCGCAGATGGCAGCCCATTTCTCCTTGTCAATCATGCGGGCGCGGAGTACGGATAGTCCCAGAAACAGTTGTGTCACATAGGTCCGGGTCGCGCCGCGCCGGTGCTGGGCGCGCGCAAGTTTGCGCCAGTGGGTTGCTATGGGACAAGGGGACCCTGCAATCCTCAACTGTACTGAGGACTTATCCTCACTGTGTACTATATCAAGGAGACAACCAGCGCCCCCATGATAGACAAGGCGGAGAAATGGGCTGGGCAACGTCTGCGATAAGCACCTTCCTGTGGGGCATGCTCCTGTTCTCTCCCCACGGGCCCCGCGGCCCATTGGTAGAATGCAGGGTAGAAGTCCGCATGCAGGTGGCCGAAGGTTAGCGCCCCTAGCTGAGGACAGCCGCTACACTACCGCCTCGTCTGCATTAAAGTAGAGGACACTGCTCAGATGAGGATTAAATATCAATATAGGATTCTCCCCATTTCTGGCCTGCGCTGGTTGTCTCCTTGAAATATCTACCCCTCCAGCGACTACATGGTTGGGGCATGATGCAGGTCTACGATATTTGTAACTTTCGTGCAGTGTCCTTTTCTAATGAGATTAGCATAGTACTCTGTGGCGCATGCCCTTGGATGTGTATGACACACAAGGCCCGCACTTTCAAAGAGTAGATGTCGCGTTTGCATGCCATTTCATCCTGGACTGGTCATTACCGCTACTTGGAATGAATCCACTATCAGCAGTAATCATGTGTGTGATATGCCACCTTGGGCGCCCATATGGAAGAGGACATGGGGGCCCAAGGACAACCAACGCCATCGCAATCGAGTGCCTGCAGCAAAACACCGCAGGCCTCACTGCCCAGGCGGTGAAGCTACATTGCCGCCAAGCCATGCAGCCCCCGCTGGCCTGGCAGGCGATGCTCCAGTCCCCGCCAGACCTGGGCAACCATGCTGCTGAATTGGTCATACCACCATGGCCTCCGCCGTTGCAGTACAGCTCAAGCAGCAGACGCTCGACCTCCGCGAGGAGGCCGAGCTCGACAAGCGCAGCCTTAGTGGATGGGTACCACATCAGTCCGACGCCGCGCCTTGCGCACCCCGGTAATTCCCGCGCGAAATTTGACGAAATTCGGTGTGCCGTGCAATGTTGACTGAAATTCGGTGTGCACGGCTATGGTGACGCGAAAATTTATTGCGAGCTGATTACGCAACCATTTTGGACGTTATTTCGCTTGTTCGGACGGCAATTACATAAAGAAAATTATCGTACATTAAAAAACCTGAAAAACAGTTTCTTTTTTTTCTGCAGCGAGGGCACGTGGGCAGCAGGCGGGCGTTTTGCACACCAACCGGCCCGACCCGTGTGTGTGCAAGGTAAAACACAGACAGGAAAAACATGCTCTCGTTGGTTATGGACACATTCTACCAGTTCCTAACATCATTTCAAAGAAACCCAGCGATGGATTTCCCTTAATTTTGCGTTTCCGATTTTTACGCCCCTTCCGCGAAAAAGTGAGAATTATAGGAGCGCTGACAGGGGCAACACTGCATGTCGTGCTTTTAATCGCTTTTACGTCTTTTCTTGCAGCTATATGACTTACCTTGGGCGCAGCAACATCGCCCGGTGTTTATCCTGCGGGCGGGGCTTGCTGGCCCCGTCCGGAGTGTGCTCGGGGTGCGGGAAAAACCACAGCTACTGGTTTATAACGTCGACAACCCCCCATTTTCTGGTCATTAACCGGCGTATTCTTGTTGTTTAAGCTTCCGGCGACGGGCGAAAAGAGCTCTTACCATGACGGCATGCTCTGGGGAGGCGTTCCGAGAAGGACTGGGGCGGGCAGGCAAATTTACACGCGACAGTGCCCGCACGTCGCCTGCGCACCCCGGCGTACAAGGGAAAGCGCAGTGTTTCCCTCCTGGACGGCCCATCGCTGCCTTTGCCGGGCGGCATGTTGGGGAGGCGGCTCCTTCTTCCTTTCTTACCGCCCGTTTCATAGTTCATACCCCGTGAGTTTCCCAACGGAGGCGTGTTAATGATGAGCGGCTGCATGCATGAATGAACGGGTGTATGAATGAGGGAGGGGGGAGGGAGGGAGGGAGGGAGGGAGGGAGGGAGGGAGGGAGGGAGGGAGGGAGGGAGGGAGGGAGGGAGGGAGGGAGGGAGGGAGGGAGGGAGGGAGGGAGGGAGGGAGGGAGGGAGGGAGGGAGGAGGGAGGGAGGGAGGGAGGGAGGGAGGGAGGGAGGGAGGGAGGGAGGGAGGGAGGGAGGAGGGAGGGAGGGAGGGAGGGAGGGAGGGAGGGAGGGAGGGAGGGAGGGAGGGAGGGAGGGAGGGAGGGAGGGAGGAGGGAGGAGGGAGGGAGGGAGGGAGGGAGAGGGAGGGAGGGAGGGAGGGAGGGAGGGAGGGAGGGAGGGAGGAGGGAGGGAGGGAGGGAGGGAGGGAGGGAGGGAGGGAGAGGGAGGGAGGGAGGGAGGGAGGGAGGGAGGGAGGGAGGGAGGGAGGGAGGGAGGGAGGGAGGGAGGGAGGAGGGAGGGAGGGAGGAGGGAGGAGGGAGGGAGGGAGGGAGGGAGGGAGGGAGGGAGGGAGGGAGGGAGGGAGGGAGGGAGGGAGGGAGGGAGGGAGGGAGGGAGGGAGGGAGGAGGGAGGGAGGGAGGGAGGGAGGGAGGGAGGGAGGAGGGAGGGAGGGAGGGAGGGAGGGAGGGAGGGAGGGAGGGAGGGAGGGAGGGAGGGAGGAGGGAGGGAGGGAGGGAGGGAGGGAGGGAGGGAGGGAGGGAGGGAGGGAGGGAGGGAGGGAGGGAGGGAGGGAGGGAGGGAGGGAGGGAGGGAGGAGGGAGGGAGGGAGGAGGGAGGGAGGGAGGGAGGGAGGGAGGGAGGGAGGGAGGGAGGGAGGGAGGGAGGAGGAGGGAGGGAGGGAGGGAGGGTATGACTGCGTGCGTGCGTGCGTGCGTGCGTGCGTGCGTGCGTGCGTGCGTGCGTGCGTGCGTGCGTGCGTGCGTGCGTGCGTGCGTGCGTGCGTGCGTGCGTGCGTGCGTGCGTGCGTGCGTGCGTGCGTGCGTGCGTGCGTGCGTGCGTGCGTGCGTGCGTGCGTGCGTGCGTGCGTGCTACGTGTATGCATGGGTGGGTGGATACATGTGTACGTGTGTGTGTGTGTGTGGTGGGTGGGTAAGGGATCGACGTGTGTGTGTGTGTGTATGTGTGTGTGTGTGCTTCTCTGCTTAGGCGTTGGAGCACACGCATGCACTGGAGGAAGGGGGTGATGAAAACCCAGACCAACTGTCGCACGGTCCCCTCCACCTTCACCAAGCGTAAGGCCAAGCGTGCCATGGGGGTAGGGTAGCTGACGCAAGTCACCAACGTCAGGGTGCTCACCAGGCTGGTGGATGAGAAGGGGGCAGGCCCCTGTCAGATGCAGAGAAGAAGAAAAGGAAAAGGATGCAGGGCCGTGAGAACGTGCCCCCGGGTGTGGCATTAGCCACTATATAGCTAGCTAGCTGGCTAGAGCTGTGTTATTAATGCATTGTACTATAGGCATGTGCCCCCAAGTATGCCTTCCTGCATTGTAAATATGATGCATAATGTAATGATGTGTTGTTTGGAACCTTCTGTACACCAAGGTGGAATGATTGCCATGAAACCCTTGGAAGAACAATAGAAAGCTGCTTTTTCTGTGGTATTTATGCTAGCATCTGTCACCAATTTGTTATCCAACCAGCCTGAAGCTTTGTGGGCAGGCTGCATGGGATGTGTTTCGAACATGTGCCAAGTTCCAGGTCCAACTGAGTTCATTTGATGTCATTATATATGCACATGTGTGATGAAACCCTTGAAAACCATGAAAAACTGCATTTTTGTGGTATTTATGCTAGCATTTGTCACCAGTTTGTCATCCAACCAGCCTGAAGCTTTGTGGGCAGGCTGCATGGGATGTGTTTCGAACATGTGCCAAGTCCCAGGTCCAACTGAGTTCATTTGATGTCATTATATATGCAAATGTGTGATGAAACCCTTGGAAAACCCTGAAAAACTGCATTTTTGGGTGTTTATGCTAGCATCTGTCACCAATTTGTCATCCAACCAGCCTGAAACTTTGTGGGCATGCTGCATGGGATGTGTTTAGAACATATGCAAAGTTCCACGCCCAACTGAGTTCATTTGGTGTCATTATATATGCATATGTGTGATGAAACCCTTGGAAAACCCTGAAAAACTGCATTTTGGGGGTATTTATGCTAGCATCTGTCACCATTTTGTGATCCAACCAGCCTGAAACTTTGTGGGCATGCTGCATGGGATGTGTTTATAACATGTGCAAAGTTCCAGGCCCAACTGAGTTCATTTGATGTCATTATATACGCATACATGCCAGAAAGTGCTGAAAATTCGGTATTTTTATGCTAGCAAATGTCACCATGTTACCATGCTGCCGACTCCCAAAAAATTATTTGACCACATGCCACCATAAGATATCTGATTAGGCACCTTGGTGCCAAATTTGAGGCCAAACTAATCATTAGCCTATCCTAGAATAATTTTCAGGGTGGAAAAATGGCTTTTTGGAATGATGTGTACACGTAATCCTACCGGTCTATTCTATTAATTAATTTAATTAAATTATAAAATGACTTGGTTGGGAGACGTACCATATGTAGCACGTATTCCCTTGCTGGATGGATGGAGGTGGGCGAAGCCGCGAAACCTAACTAAGCAAACTTACACAATAGATCTATAAAATCCTAACTATGCCCCTTCCTCCTGGGGGGGGGGCGCGCTTGCTCACAGGGGCTGGCGTGTGAGCCTGGACAAATTATCGCCTGCCACCTCTTCTTGTTCTGCAAAGCAGTCCAAGCGAGAGAGAGGGAGGTAATGCGGTGTTCAAACTTAGCTGGATGAAAGTTATCATAGGTCGGCCGGCAACTGCTGTTTGTAGTTCATGGCAGGTTTACCCATCTTTCTAGGAATGTCCTTGGGGCCATGCCAGGGCACATGCAGGATTAATTAATTAGGAACATAACTCCGTTGGGAGTATATGTAGCACATAGCCCTGAGAAGGGGCATATGAGCCTATAATACATTCTACCTAAGCTACTTCCTGCAAGGGTGGGAATGTAAACAACACTTGCTCTAGGTGCACCAGGGCACCCACACCCTCATGGTCTATCACGCTATGCCCGGGTAAGGGGGGGGAGCATGCCTGTGAGGGGGAAGATCATCATGGCTATACAAGAGCTATGGCATGGCTTCTCAGCAGCCGGGGAGTGACTCCCTGCATGGGCACAACATTACTAAATAAGGCTAGGCATCGTCTGGAGTGTGGCTCATCATAGGCACACATGTACATGATGAACATGTACATGCACATGCAGGATGTGCCGCCCTATTTGGCCAAGCGGCTGGGGTCCGGCCAGACCGAGGTCGGTGTCAACCTGACTGGTGCGAGCAAGATGTCCTACGAATGCCAGATCCTACGCCAGCTGTCCGGCTAATCTCGTCCGTAACTATGCGAGGCCAGGTCCTTGTCGGTCCCTGGATGCTATAGGCCAGGCCGATGCAGGTGTCCACATCGTCGGCGGCGGTATATACCTGTCGGGGAGCATGCCCCCCAGCAGTTTATTAAAGCGATCACGGAACGGGACTTCTGTCCCGTTTAGTAGCAGCCGTGGCTTAATCGGCCGGCAACGGGTAGCCCCAATCACCATCGCCTCAGTTTTGACACTTATCTCCAACCCCACCCGGCCCGCGCCTCCAAGCCCAGACAGTCCAGCCAGGTTAGAATGACAGCCGGTGGCTCGGGGCGCCCGATGAGGGTGGTATCATCAAATAGGCCGGAGACAACCAGCATCCGCATACATCAGTCGGGCAGGCGGTAACCAGCCGGGCCACCGCCGCCGTGTTTGCGCTCGATAAGGATGTCAAATTAGCCAGGCTCGAGCCCCTTCAGAGCAGTATTAAGAGCACACGTGCCTGGCCGGCGCATGACGTGATCCATGCGACAATAATGAACAGATGGGGATAATTGCAGGACACAACTAACGTACCTTGCCACATGCGCCCCGTGGTGAACGCGGGGGAGTGGTGGCCGGCGGGGTGGTGCCTTCCGCAGTCCGCACTAGCTCCCTCCCTCCCTCCCTCCCTACCTCCCTCCCTCCCTCCCTCCCTCCCCCTCCCCTCCCCTCCCTCCCTCCCTCCCCTCCCTCCCTCCCTCCCCCCTCCCTCCCTCTCCCCTCCCCTCCCTCCCTCCCTCCCTCCCTCCCTCCCCCCTCCCTCCCTCCTCCCTCCCTCCCTCCCTCCCTCCCCTCCCTCCCTCCCTCCCCTCCCCCTCCCTCCCTCCCTCCTCCCTCCCTCCCTCCCTCCCTCCCTCCCTCCCTCCCTCCTCCCTCCCTCCCTCCCTCCCTCCCTCCCTCCCTCCTCCCTCCCTCCCTCCCTCCCTCCTCCCTCCCCCCTCCCTCCCTCCCTCCTCCCTCCCCCTCCCTCCCTCCCTCCCTCCCTCCCTCCCTCCCTCCCTCCCTCCTCCCTCCCTCCCTCCCTCCCTCCCTCCCTCCCTCCCTCCCTCCCTCCCTCCCTCCCTCCCTCCCTCCCTCCTCCCTCCCTCCCTCCCTCTCCCTCCCTCCCCCCTCCCCTCCCTCCTCCCTCCCTCCCTCCCTCCCTCCCCCCCCTCCCTCCCTCCCCCTCCCTCCCTCCTCCCTCCCTCCCTCCTCCCTCCCTCCCTCCCTCCCTCCCTCCCTCCCTCCCTCCCTCCCTCCCTCCTCCCTCCCTCCCTCCCTCCCTCCCTCCCTCCCTCCCTCCCTCCCTCCCTCCCTCCAAATAGTTTGCGCATCTTCGCAATTAAGCAGAAGTCCTGGCCGCAGAATCAGGAGTTTTGCGCCAAAATCCATGGTCCAATTAGTAGACACCAATGGAAATGTTCTCAGCGTGTCGACTATTAATTAATTAATTAGACTCGTGCTCCCGTTGGGGAGTCACGGAGCATTAACCCCGATGGATGGATGGATGGGTGCACACATTCCTACCGGTCTAATCTATCTACATTGGCTACATACTACATCTATCTAACAACATTCTAACTACAACATCTATCTAGGCAGCCGCACGCTGCCCTAGGGGGAGCTATCTAGCGTGCCTCCCGCGGGATTGCACACGCGGGCGCTTCCCCACTGGGGGGGGCTCGTTGTCCTCTATGACCTGGGCCCACTTGGCCTTGTCCATCATCTTCTTCCAAATCACGGAGAGGCCTAGGCCCCCCATGTCCTCTACTAGCTGTTCTTTGAAGGTGCGGGCCTTGCGGCGTCTAACATCACTGGGCCCAGCCCACGTCAGGAGGTGCCGGCCAGGCCAGGTGTCGACTATGAAGTGAGACAACTATGCCTGGCCGCATGGCGATCCAACACCGTGTTGGCTCTGCCCTTTCTTCGAACCCTTGGTTCTTCCAAAAATGGGCTCCGCGGACGAAATTTTAACGTGAACATTACAACGCGCGTTGCTTGATAATTAATGTGTGCAGCTTTTTGGGGAGATGTCAAAGCATTGCATATGGCTAATGTAATGATAGTAGTTGATGGTAGCTCCATTGAGTGTGATTCCTTGTGTTCAATGGAGAGTACTTATTTCCATTGCTCAAGGGTTATTCTTCATTGAATGTAAGGAAAGCGATCGCAGCAGTGGTTCTTTCATTTCAACTGAACACTCCTGGCCGCTAGGAAGACAAAAGCTAGGAGCAATTGAATCATAAAATCAATACGTAACGCGAATTTGAGTCCTTATGCATAGATGGCACGTTGATGACATAAGCTGTGCAAGCCTGAGAGTGTCATGCAAGGGTGGCCAGCTGAGTACAAATCTTAACGGGCTCAACCTGGGTTCCACACCAGCATGGCGATCGGCTCTACTTGTAGATCGTCCCCTCCCTCGCTTCTTTCCTTTCATGTGCTGAGGATGCAAGGACCACGCAATCGTGCCCCTTCATCCTCAATGCAACACCCCTGCCCATTCAGTCACCTGTTGCTGGGGAAAGCCGTGAAGCCCCTGCCACTTGGCAATATTACTGTTTCTTTCTTGAGTTCTGAGTACACATGGCTTGTGCCAAGGCAGGTGGCTGGGGTCAAGGGCTCAGTGTTCGACTGGCTGGTGCCATGCGCGAAAAGTATCGCTGGAATAGTTTCCACTCCTCGTGCAGGATGTTTGGCGAGAATGCGCTGCGATGGGTTGCCACAGTCAGACTAAGGGGGCCTGAAAAATTACCGAGAAAAGTATCGCTGGAATAATTACCTCTCCACGTGCAGGAGATTTGGCGAGCAATGCGCTGCGATTGGTTGCCACAGCCAGGTAAAGGGGGCCAGAAAATTACTGCTGCGTAGCCTGCTGCATAACTGCAGCGTAGACTGATCGTCGGCGGAGCGAGAGTCCGGGGAAGCAGACAGGCCAGCTAGCGGTGGCGCAGATGCCCCCTACGGAAAGAGTACTTTATTCTCTTCATTTGCATCATACATTCTTCTTTTGTGACTCAGAAGAGCTGTTTTTTACCACATTCGCCTCCTTCTCCGCGGCCACTTGCAGCACCCGTATCACTTCTTGTTCGTTCAGCATGCGCTGCTTGTTATTAACGCGCATGGTTCTGTGGGGCTTCACGGGGCATTTCCACACAAGACCCCCAGTTGTTTTCCGCACCACTTGCAGGATCATAGTGGGTTTAAACATTCTCAGCACGGGCCTTTGCGCAGCAGGCTTATCTGTCTGACGCCCAAATAACGCGCATGAAACAAGCTACCAATATCAACCGAAGTTGAGGGGACAAAGGACGTTCCGATGCAAACAATAATTACGTATGGGTTTGATCAATACACAGCCGGAATGAAAATGCTCTTTCAGTTCGTCCGTCTTCAGTCCTCACCAGTTTCGACGTGCCCAAAGCATGGTAAATAATGAAGCATGAAAGTGGAACTCGTCGGAAATTTTCTAGCCCCGGTCTGCCGGACTGCCACGCGTGAGCCTGCAGTCATGACCCATCAGTAAGGTCCACTGCCACATTGCCGCCCGCTGTGCGCATCACCGATCAGTGATCAACATGCATTCGTGATTCGCCCCTGAGGCCTGATTCGCCTAATCAGGCGGAGCCAATTTTCGGAAGAACCGTCAGGTTCGCCAGAATTGGCGAAGCTTATAAGGCCGTACACGTGAGAAAACATAGGAATAGGGGATGAAAATCCGTCAATCCATCCATACATACATCCATCCATACATACATCCACCGAATTTGTCCCGAATTTGCAAGCATAAGGGTGAGGTTCTTCCGAAAATTGGCTCCGCCGTAGAGTTTCAACGGGCAAGTTGCAAACACGCACGTTACTTGATAAGCGCTACTGTTTTGAGTTTTTTTTTTGGAGACTATATCGATGTGCACATGTCAGTTGGCTAAGCTTATGTGCTACATATACTCCCTGTTGTTAATTTTACCCCGACTTAGCCGCCTAGCGGCTAAGCTTAGGTAAGGTTTACGAAAATTTTCAAACTTTTCATTAAAATTATATTAAAATATTTAAGCGCGACGCACAGCGTCTCCACAGACATTTTTCTACCTACAAAAGTCATACAATGTTAATCATGATTCTGGCGCTGTCACAAGGTCCGGCCGGCGACTTGCGCCGGAAATGCGCGGACTACACAAAGTAATTTGGCACACGGCCACGTCCAGGCTGTTTCCTCACGTGACTTAGTGTTTTCCTGTTGACATCATGCCCATTTAATATTAATGCTGCTGTTACCCTGCTCATGACCATGCCCTGAATTCCATTCTTTGGTTTAGTGTTTTCTTGTTTAGGGGCTGGCATGCATGCGTTGCCCGGCCGTTGACATGCCATGGATGAAAAACGCCAAGAAGAGTATATGGCCCCGCTGCCACCAAAAAGCACCGGCTGGTTGATCAACCAAGGGGATAGCCTGCACAGTGAGACACAAACACAGCAGACCCAGCAAAGCAAAATTCAGGTTGTAAGCGAGTGGAGATTACTTTTGACATGCTTGATGAAGAAATATATAACACACCTTCTATTGTCACTCACCTGCTATAAACAAATAGTTGATTGATCACCTTATACACCACGTAAACATGCTAGCAGACGCGCTCTTCAGTCCAGTGAAAATCCACGTGCGAAGCCAGTCAGCTTACGCAGAAAGCACCATGAATGTAAATGACGCCCCAAACCCGTGACCAGGCAAGCATCCAGAGGGGCTTTCCAAGCCCAGTATATTCCAGAAAAAAGCATCACAGATCCTTGGGCAACCGAACGGACGTTAACGGACATTCGAAGGACCATGAAGATGGCGTCCTGCACGGCTAAGAAAATAAAACGCAACGCTACGCTATGTCTTTGCTGCGACTAGGTGGATTCGGTGAAAAGGAAAGAACGCAACCATGAAAATGCATCAGAAAGAGAGCAGGTAGTACCCCGGTAGGTAGTACGCCTCACCATCGGCATCGCCAGTTACGTCCCGTGGCAAAAAATCCAGCGTTCTTTCCAATATGATGACACCAGAAACTCGTCGGCCCCACCCCACGCCTTCCACGAACAGCAAACTGATTTTACTAGGCACCCAGTACGTAAAGCAATTAAGCATGATACTATACCTAAATTCCTATAATAGAATACCTAAATCTACAACGACATTCCATTTCCAGGTCGCCATAGCGACGCGGACCTCTCTCACGCAGGTATCACTCCGTTGACGCACCTCCAGCTCAGAAAATTTTGTACTTGCTCTTCAAACATAAAATTTTGACGTATAAAACCATGGCTGCGCATTCCCCATCCCAATTTTCTAGCGTACGTTTCCTGCCATCGCCAGCCAGCAAATTGCTCGCGGAGCACGTCACTTTGTTTTTCGTCCGGCGGCGTGGCCTGCGGCTGCGTCGTTTCGGTGGTCTTATCGATTTCGGGTCGTTTCCGTTGGATTTGTGACCGTTGGGGCCGAAGGCCGTTTGTTTTCCGTAGTTTGCTTGTTTTGTATTGGTTGTTTGGTGATTTAGTATTTGTACGGACGACCCGAGCCGCTAACTTAGCGGGTTTATCGCGTCCGTTGGATCCATCATCGGACGCTCCAGATTGTCGGCGGCTAACGTTTTAACTTTTTTCATTTTGCCTTCGTATATTGTTTGCAACGAAGTCAGTTGTGCCTACCGCCTACCGAGTACAGAGTTATATTATGCGATCTGCCTACTATTCCCTACGGTATCATTCCCCTATCGTTCAGTCGGTTTCATTTCTGAGGTCGAAGGGATGCCGCGCCGCGCTAGCGAGTGCAAGTTTTCATCGTCTACACTCTACAGGGAAGGTGCTATCTGTGCAATCTATGTACTCGCCATATCTATGTACAGTATCGAAGTATTAACTGCCTCCCTAATACAGAATTAGTTACCCATTCAAGCTATTCCAATAGGCAATGCCAATGATCAATTTCTAGTACAAACCTTGAGTTTTGCTGTCTGATCCTGGTCTGGTGGCCTTTGAGGGGAGTCGAGACTTGCCACGTGCTTTCCTTGGAGCCTCGATCGAGGTCAAATGCTGGCCACAGGTAAGGTGTGGGCCATACGGCAGGGGGGCCAATGCCTCTGAAAATGACGGCATGCCATAAGTCGTGGCGTGGCCATAACTCACGCTCAGACGGCTCAGTAGAAATCCTATCAGGGTAAAGCAAAAAATATGGTGTAACTGCGTTGCTGGCCACGTTATACTCAAGCTCCCGGCGAGTTGTGAGTTGCCCACAACGCCTGAAACACACCGTCGTTCAAAGTCTTGCATCCAGGAGCCGAATAATTTGGCTCCCTACCCGCATGGTGCTTTGATAGATTAATATTCAACTATGGCGTCACGAGCGCAATGGGCGGTAACGAGGGTTTCAAGGATGGTGGGGCTCCGCTCTTTCGGCGGAGCAGACTCTGGCTTGGGGTCACGTTCAGCTGCTCTTCCTCTACACATAGTCCGCCAGGAATCAACTGCGTCCACATCCGCAGCTCCGGAATCGCCAAAGTCGGCTGCATTGGAAAGGCTGCGGTCACGAATTGCGGAGGGGCCTAGTTTTATGGAGTTCGTTAGCGGAGGTACGTGTACTCCTGCCTGGGGCCAGACGTTCAATTATTAGAAGTTACGGATTTGTTGTGAATAAAGATGTTTCTGGCGTATTTTTTACTAGGACAGCTACATCAAGGAAGAACCTGTTTGCCAAGCCGCCAAACTTCCGTTACGAACCCATAACTGTTGTCAATGGATCTTTATAATTGGACACAGTCAGGATCTGATTAATTTTGTTCTTTAAATGCTCCCGTCGAAGTTTCGTGGCTAAAACCAAATTTTCATTTATATTTCTTTCCACATTTTAAAATGTGTTTTTGGGAAGGCGTTGGAGAGGTGTGGCGTAATGGCTTCTCGGCCCCACGCACATCGTTCGCCGTGCATGATGGGATGTTGTGCCATCTACGCGCTCGTGTTTGTCGCAGTTACTACGTAAGGCTGGCCGTCATCATGCCACGCGTTCAGACCACTGAGCGCCTGTGAAGCCCTGAGACCTTGTAAGCCCAAACAATCCCCAAGCTACCCTCCCCCAATCCCAATCCCCCAAAATTCCTCACCCTGAACCACCCGACCCCCCCACTCCCCAACCCCCAACCCTACCCCCTGACCCCCCAACTCACACCTCCACCCCTCTCCACTCCCCCCCCCCCCCCCTTAACCCCGACCCACCCCGACCCACCACCGACTCATGCCCTTACCCACCAACCCTTACCCACCAACATTTACCCACCAACATTTACCCACCAGTCCTTCCCCACCAACCCTTACCCACCATCCCTTACCCACCAACCCTCACCCACCAACCTCCCCCCTCCCCACCGCTGAATCCCTGCCCCTCATCACCATATCCCCCCCCCCTGGCCCCCTCCCCCAGAGGCCGCGTATTCGATTCCGGCGGTCCAGCCCAAGGAGAAGCGCCGCAAGCCCGACTGGATGAAGCGCACCATCCCGGGTGGCGAGAAGTACACGGCCATTAAAGCCAAGCTGAGGGAGCTGGACCTGAACACGGTGTGCGAAGAGGCCAAGTGTCCCAACATCGGCGAATGTTGGGGGGGGGGTGAGCATGGGACGGCCACGGCGACGATCATGCTGCTGGGTGACACGTGCACGCGTGGGTGCCGGTTCTGCGCTGTCAAGACGTCGCGCACGCCGCCGCCGCCAGACCCTGAGGTAACCACAGTGACCGTGTAGCTGTTGTAGTGAACACCGCCAGATCCCGAGGTAATCACAGTGACCATGTAACTGTTATAGTGAGCACCGCCAGATCCCGAGGTAATCACAGTGGCCATGTAACTGTTATAGTGAACACCGCCAGATCCCGAGGTAATCATACTGGCTTGGTACAGTAGCCATTGTAATAACGCAAATTATGTCGTAGTTATCCTGTCATTCAATTCAGCTGAACATCCTGGAGTGCATGGAGTTGCTTTCTGGTAATATAAAGAGCACGATCGTTTGTCGGCATCTTTTCCTTGCCTTGGGGCGCATGCGGGCTTGCGGCTTTGCTGCTCCATGTAATTGTACACCCATCCCGTGCCAGCCTTTGTGAGTGGACACACTGCGGCCATTTTCGCAATTCTTGTTGCCCGCTCGCCTGGGACGCCCGTTAACACCCATACCCTCTGGCCTGTCGGCCCGCCTGCCCGCCTGCCTGCCTTCCCACCTGCCCGCCCACCTGCCCGCCTGTCTGCCTGCCTGCCCATTGACCCGTTCGCCCACCTGCATGCCCGCCTGCTAGCTGGCTGACTGCGTTTGATGCTGCTTTGCCCCTCCATCCACCCGTCCGCAGGAGCCCGAGAAGGTCTCGAAAGCGATCGCGGCGTGGGGACTGGACTACGTGGTGCTGACGAGTGTGGACCGTGACGACCTGCCCGACCAAGGCAGCGGCCACTTTGCGGAGACGATCCGCAAGCTGAAGCAGCGGCAGCCGTCGCTGCTTGTGGAGGCACTGGGTGGGTTGCCATGGATAATAAAATTAAATCACTTCATACGTGCCATCTTGTACTACCATACTAAATGTAGTTCTATACTGACTACATGTTGGTAATTGGTTGCCTCACTGCCTCCGGTCCCCGATAACTCACCTGACAACCCCACGGCTGCTGTCATGGACCTGTCTGAGACGGTTGCGTCTATCTGTTTTGATACCTTTCCATGGTGGGTCCTAGTCCTCCCTGTTCTTACGTACGGGGCCGAGACGTGGACCCTCACAGCCGACCTTGCCCGAAAGCTGGACGGCGCGGTCACCAACATGCTGCGATCCATTTTTCGTGTAGGATACGCTGCTCATGTTCGCAATGAGGACCTGTACCTCGGCATGCCATATATCACAAGCACCATGAAGCAGCGGCGCCTGCAGCTAGTAGGGCACTTAGCTCGCACCAACCAGATAGACACATCACGTGGCCCCCCCGCGGGACTGCGCCCAGCTCAGCCTGGCCGGCACCTCCTTAGGTGGGCCGGGCCCCGCAATGCTCGACACCGCAAGGCCCGCACCTTCAAAGAACAGCTAGTAGAGGACATGGGGGGCCTAAGCCTCTCCGTGATTTGGAACAAGATGATGGACAAAGTCAAGTGGGCCCAGGTCATAGAGGACAACGAACACCCTCCTGTGGGGAAGCGCCCGCGTTTGCAAACACGCGGGAAGCACGTTAGACAGGACCCCTAGGGTAGAGAGCTTCGAATAGAGTTGGCTTGATGTTGTAGATAGATTAGACCGGTAGGATTGTGTGTCCCCATCCATCCATCCATCCATCGGGGTTAATGCTCCGTGACTCACCAACAGAAGCACGAGTCTAATTAATTAATTTATTTATTGGTGGGGCCTGCATGGGTGTGCCTGTGGTAATTTATTTGGTCTTCTTTTGCATGTGACGGTCGGTTTGTTGGCTGCTGCTCGTTGCCACCCCCCACCCTTTACCCTCCACCCTCCACCCTCCACCCTCCACCCTCCACCCTCCACCCTCCACCCTCCACCCTCCACCCTCCACCCTCCACCCTCCACCCTCCACCCTCCACCCTCCACCCTCCACCCTCCACCCTCCACCCTCCACCCTCCACCCTCCACCCTCCACCCTCCACCCTCCACCCTCCACCCTCCACCCTCCACCCTCCACCCTCCACCCTCCACCCTCCACCCTCCACCCTCCACCCTCCACCTTCCACCCTCCACCCTCCACCCTCCACCCTCCACCCTCCACCCTCCACCCTCCACCCTCCACCCTCCACCCTCCGCCCTCCGCCCTCCGCCCTCCGCCCTCCGCCCTCCGCCCTCCGCCCTCCGCCCTCCGCCCTCCGCCCTCCGCCCTCCGCCCTCCGCCCTCCGCCCTCCGCCCTCCGCCCTCCGCCCTCCGCCCTCCGCCCTCCGCCCTCCGCCCTCCGCCCTCCACCCTCCACCCTCCGCCCTCCGCCCTCCGCCCTCCGCCCTCCGCCCTCCACCCTCCACCCTCCACGCTCCGCCCTCCACCCTCCACCCTCTCGCCCAGCATCTTTTCAAGAACCCCACTCCTTTGTTGTTAGTCTCTATTCGCAGTACCGGGCTTCCAAGACGTGGACAAGCACATTCGCATCGTTCCCATCACAAAGCGTCTCTCACCCTTCCTTCCCTCCTCCTGTTCTTATCCATTGTTTAGACTCTGAGAATCTTCTATTTGATTACTACTATTACTACTTTGCTCCCCTTCTGCCCTGCTCTATCCATCCACCCCCAACCCCACCACCGACGTTTCTACTTGGTACCCGTCTCCCTCCACCACCCTACCCCTACCGCCACGCTTCCAGTGCCGGACTTCCAGGGCGTGGACGAGCACATTGCGCGCGTGGCCACTTCCGGCCTTGACGTGTTTGCCCACAACGTGGAGACGGTGGCCGAGCTGCAGTCGACCGTGCGCGACCGGCGCGCCAACTTCAAGCAGTCGCTGCACGTGCTCAACTACGCCAAGCAGGTCGCGCCAAAGGTAGGGCGCCGTGCTTAACTACGCCAAGCAGGTCGCGTCAAAGGTAGGACGCCATTCTAGTTTTCGTGGTGCTTGCTTGCGCACTCACCATGTAATATTAGCTAGCCGCTGACCCTAGATGGAGGCTAGCCGTAGCTAGAATCAGCTTTGCTTCATACTAACCCTTCATAGCATCAACCCAGGCGAATATTGGTTTAGAGAGCCGAAGCTAGAAATAGCCTCGCTGCATACTAATCCTCTACACTAGCAACCCAATCAAATATTTGTGTAGGGAGCCGCAGCTAGAAATAGCCTCGCAGCCCTCGCTGTACGCTAACCCAAGGTAGACAGCAACCCTTGCTAGAAGATATCCTAATTAGGCACGGATGCTAGCATCCAATTTTTTGCAGCCCGCTTCGGCTGACTTGGGTCTCTTCCATGCTGTGGCCTCCTACAGGCGTGGGCGGCTGGAGTTTGGAACCGTGCCAGTAATGCCTTGATGACGAGCACTTAGATCGAAAAATGTGTGGCTGGTCATGACCCAAATGGCCGGGTTCATGTTTTGGTACACCCTTTTGCAATTGGGTCGGCAAGTCTGTGGGTGGTCATGACCCTGATCTCGCTAATTGCCAGGCTCTATGTTCCAGTGCACCGAACACGGGGCTGTCGTGTGCGCAAGGATGCGCGTTGTGAATTTTCATTGGTGTTAGGTACCCCTAGGGCAGGGTTGGGATCTGGGACAAAGTCCCTGTCGTGTCCACCTGGCGTGTCGCCAAGAGCAGCCCTGTCAATCATTTATATGTTTTGCACGCCGCTCTGCCGGGAGAGTCTCGGGGTCCCTTCTTGCCCCGATGCATCTCTCTGGACATGGAGAGATGATCGTCCTCCTGGCGAGATGCATCTCCTCCAAATCCCCTCTCCTCTCCAACACACTCCTGGCACGCACTCGCTGACCATCTTGCTGCATGGCCATCTCGCTGACCTGACTGCTGCATTTCGCGTGCCCCCTGACACGTTTTCGTGCCACGTGCCACATGATGCCTCGTGTGCGTGCGGCCCATAACCCCGCCCATCCTGAACAGGGCACCCTGACCAAGACGTCCATCATGCTCGGGTGCGGCGAGACGCCCAGCCAGGTGGTGGACACGCTCAAGGCACTGCGGGCGAACGATGTGGACGTGGTCACGTTCGGCCAGTACATGAGGCCGACCAAGAAGCACATGGCGGTCTCACAGTACATCACACCCGAGGGGTTTGCGGATTACCAGCGCATCGCCGAGGAGATGGTGCGTGTGTGCGCAATTAACTTTCGTGTTAATAATTTAGTGTGCCATGGGTGGGTGCATCACGGCTGAGGATACGCCATGGGTGAGTGCACCAGGGCTTCCTTATTGTTGAGGGAAAGATGGAAAAGTGGGAGGTAAAATGGGCAGTCTGGGAAGGAGGGAAGACTTTTGCAGTTTTGTTTGCCAAAGCAGAGTTATGGTGCCAAAGGCATGAGTGTCGAAGGCATAGTGCTTTGGGAGTTCCCCCAAATGAGGCATGGTTGGACCAAGCACATATTGTCGTCAGAAAGCAAGCACATATGATGGACCAAGCGCATATGATTACAGACCTGTAATCTCTCTGTACGGGGGGCAGCGATGTGCGTTATTTGATGGAGAAGGAATTTAATCGGAATCTGGCAGCATCTGTTGTGGGTGACATGGGATGTCTTGTCAACACCATAACCCAGCACTGGCTGCATCCTTTGTTTTCATGCTTCTGTTTCTGCACCAGGGCTTCCGCTACGTTGCATCCGGAGCGATGGTCCGCTCGTCATATAAGGCGGGGGAGTTCTTCATCAAGGGAATGATTGACAAGGATAGGCAGCACGCGACGGCAGCTGCGTAACTTGGTTGCAAGCTGGTTTCAAGAACATTGATGTTGGTTTGGCAGATGGTGAAGTATTTCGGGCCCCTGATCAGCGTCTCCGATCACGGAAGGTCCGGCAATTTATGTGAATAACCAGGGTCACGTATCATGTATTGTTGTCTCCTTGATATATTGTCGAGATGCAGCTGTCAATAAGTAACTATGTGCGTAAATATGCACTGAAGGTTAAGGCATGCCACGGAGTACCCGAGGAGGTTCTTCTCTAAGCGGATACTGCACCCGCAAAGGCAAGTGGCGCAACTCACTAGCCCAGGTCTGGAGTTGCAGATAGAAACTCCGTGTCATCCGGAGCTGTCAACATTAGCATGGCCAAACTGACCATGGAGGTGGAAATGACCAACATGTAAATTTTTGCCTTTGCACCGTTTGCAGTTCTTGGAGGCGTTTGGAAACAAGTCAGGTTTGGTCTCAATTAATTAGTAAGCACGTGACTGCGTCACGTGGGTGCCAATACAGAGTAAAGGAGCCTTCAACCCTGTATACACAGCGAGAAGGAGGGAGGAGGTAGCTTCTCTCACTAGCTGCCGCAAGTGGGCAGAGCGCTCTCTCCACAGCATGGTGCATGTGTAGCTTGTGTCATTGGACCCGAGTGGGATCAGCGCTTTTGTGGTCACGAGGGCCGACTTGTAGTCACGAGGGCCGCATGGCCCGAGTGACTACAAGTCGTCCCGAGTGGCCACAAAAGCGCTGCGACCCACGAGTGGACAGTGATACAAGCGGCTTGTCCACGAGTGGGACAAGTGCGGAACTTGTACCACTACAGTGGGACAAGTACGAACTGGTAGATTTCGTCGGACTTGGTGGCCTCAAGTGAAGCACTTGTCCCCGAGATTTGGTCAGAGTTGGTCCAAAGCGATGAATTTTTCATTTCTCGGACCATCGTGTCCGTAGATGGACATGAAATAAAGACGTTACGGAATCTACACCCTACACGTGCCCCGACTGCGTCGGGGGTTCAGTTTCCAGGGAGGCGGGGAAGTTGCTTTTTGAACCAGGTTGCAGTACAGGTTGCTGTTGTTTGTCCGCGTGAAAAGTTCAGTGATCCGCTTGAATAATAACCGCCTGGCGGAAATAAAAAAGGGAGAATCCACCATCCTCCGGAGCAGTCCGGAGCCATGATTGAATCTTCAGGCTGCCATTTTAGTAGAGGTTGTCTCACGGAACCAGAGTGGGCCAGACAATACAGATTCCGTTCTAGAAAGTGTCCAGGCCCGGACAAAGAAGCAGGCTGCCGGCAGAATATTCTTGTTGAATGGCAACTGATCCAGGCTGACAAGTCCAGTGCGCGCCGTCATGGCGCCTTTTGTAACTGCCGCGGTTTCTTGGCCACCCCTGCACGCAACGGTTCAGCGCGCCCGAAGTCTGCCGCGGTTTTAGGGCCACCTCCCGCCCCGCCACCCCCACCCTTCCGCCTACGATTTTCGCCGCTGTGTGGATCATGACGACAAACCTCTCGTTCTGGGTTTCCGCTCATCCAGTTTAATCGTCCGATGATTGATCTACGGCCCCGCATGCGACCGCGTCAGGGCGCCACCTTTTCCATAGTTTCCCAAAAACCACCAACATTTCAAAAGTGTCACACTTTTATTTCGAACCTAAGATCCGACAGTGCAGACTGGCGGGCCGAATATCTGACGGTCAAATCTGCGAGTGGTACCAGGCAAAAAGGAATCACAGTGATCGCAGGGAATTTGGCTGTGCACTTGTCCCACGCTGTGGACAAGCCGGGGAGCAACACTGTGGATGCAATACAACCAGTGCAATACCATAGGTAGGCTGACGCATAGCTTATGCTACAAAGGTGAGATGGGCTCAATTAATTAATCAATTAATTAGACTCGTGCTCCCGTTGGGGAGTCACGGAGCATGAACCCCGATGGGTGGATGGATGGGTGCAAACAGTCCTACCGGTCGAATCTATCTATATCAGCTACCTACTACCACTATCTAACAGCATGACTACCACGTCTATCTAAACAGCATCACGCTGCCCTAGGGGAGCTGTCTGGCATGCCTCCCGTGGGTTTGCACACGCGGGCGCTTCCCCACAGGGGGGGGCTCGTTGTCCTCTATGACCTGGGCCCACTTGGCCTTATCCATCATCTTCTTCCAAATCACGGAGAGGCCTAGGCCCCCCATGTCCTCTACTATAGCTGTTCTTTGAAGGTGCGGGCCTTGCGGCGTCTAACATCAGGGGGCCCGGCCTGGGCACGTCAGGAGGTGCCGACCAGGCTGAGCTGGGCGCAGTCCTGCGGGGGGGCCACGGGAGGTGTCTACCTGGTTAGTGCGAGCTAGGTGCCCTACTAGCTGCAGGCGCCGCTGCTAATTAAATGGTGCTGGTGATATATGGCATGCCCTGGTACAGGTCCTCATTGCGGACATGAGCAGCATATCCTACTCTGAAAATGGAACGCAGCATGTTGGTGACCGCGCCGTCCAGCTTGCGGGCCAGGTCGGCGGTGAGGGTCCACGTCTCGGCCCCATACGTGAGAACAGGAAGGACGAGGACCTTGAACAGGTCCTGTTTCTCGATCTTGCCCAGGGGCTTGCGCCACAGGGCCCGGTACTGGCGTAAAGCGTGCCACTGAGGCGAGGGAGATGCGATGGTCCACATCAACCTCGCAGCTGGGGAGCAGGCTGCCCAGCACTCAGCAGCTTGACGCGGTCCCGGTACAGGACTTGAGAGCCGTTGAGGAGATAGAGGGGTGGCGGTGAGTGCATGGGTGAGCCCAACCGCCAGGGCCTCTGTACGTCTTCCTGCTGACCTGAAGCCCCACTGCGCGGGCCTCGATAGCCAGGCAGTCAAGCCATGTCTGCACGTGCCCAGTGTCCTCGAAGAGGGTGGTGTCGTCTGCGTAGATGATGTCTGCCAGCCGAATCTCCGTGTCCGCTCCGCCATGCCAGAATTTGTTAGCAACCTGCACCCCTGGTTCCCTACCCACGATGCGGGCAAATCGCTTGCGCGCCTGAATCATTACGTATTCGACCACAATAATGAACAGGTAGGGCGACAGCACGCAGGGCTCCCTGCCACACTCCCTTCTGTAAAGGGCATGGTGGCGTGGTCCCGTAAGAAGTGCGCACCGAAGTGATGGACCCTTCATACAGGTTGCGGATGACAGCAATAAGGGGGCGGGGGATCCGGAACAGCTCGAGGATGTCCCAAAGCGCAGGCCAGAAAACCGAATCGAAGGCTTTGATGAAGCTAGTCCACCAGCACAAGGTGCAAAGGGGACTCACCAGGCTGAAGGCGTTGCAGTTCCTCCACCAGTCGGCGAGTAGCGAAGAGCGCCTGTACTGTGTTCAAGGTGGGCTCAAGACGTACCGACTAAGGCGCAAGCTGATGACCACAAGGTGCCATCGAGCTAATTGAAGGTACTATTATAACGCTGTGCGCTAATATCAGGGCGCCCATCGGCGCCATGCAGCTGCTCCGCGGCCACTGCAGCTCGGATGGAGTCCGTGCTGGGGGAGGTGCCGCTCTGCGAGGATGCTACAGCTGCTGTGGCTGCCCGTCTGCGCTCATGCAGGAGGCTCCTGAGGCCATGTGCACAGCGTAGCTTGGAATCTGGGTGATTTGGTCTCGCCAATGGACAACAACATTACAGCACTAGCGGGAATTGAGAAGCCGATCGAAGTATGCAGCTGGGATCGCTGACCACAACTAGCAGAGTACTTGTGCTTACAAACACTCCTCCACTCATAGCCGGCGGCAAGTCAACCAACGTTCCGAATGTTGCGATAGGTACCTACGTCTGGGCACCAAGCGTACCGACCTTACTACGCTCATTCGATTCTTTTCTCATGCACGCGAATGCCGTTTCCGTCGGTCATGCGCGACATGTGCTACTAGTAACGGAAAAAAGTAACTGTAGAGAATTACACTAGGAAAATGCAAGAACTTTACCACCGGCACCGGCATAATGAAAAAAAAAAAAAAACTAGTTGGTATTAATGCGCAACTTGCTTCCTTTCAGGGAGCCTACTGTTGCATGCAGCATGAAGGTAACGTTGGGGTACTGTTGACGGTAACGTTGTCACCGTTCAAATAGCCCCAAACCACTTGCCGGACACCGCCAGCATGACTTCAATGGAGGACGTGGAGACCGCAGGCCGAACTGCGCTCATATCAAATTGTGATGATGGAAGCGGACAGAGGCAAATTGCGGAGCTCACAACTCGCAAGCTAGAATATAATAACGATACCCAACAATCACGCGCAAAAACTTGGACGTGCATCTCAGGAGGGTTCGTTATGTTGTTGTTGTTGTTGTTGTGTCCCACGCTGCATGCAGTCAGCAGCAAAGAGTTCTATACTGGCCGAGGGCCAGATATATATTTAGTATCGGTGGTACTATCGGGGCACTGGACATGGACGGTTGCATCATTGGATACACCCGCACTGAAATCAGCAAGCTTGGTGTGTCCTAGCAATCGATCACACGCCAACCAAGAAGTGAGCCTCGATGGAGTGGCATAGGGTGAAAGCATGTTACCAGAGACCGCCGTGACACTTCCCTGATGGGAAGACTTGGCCCCCGACCTCCGCCTGGGGACTGGAGGAGACTCCGCAATCTTACCCTGTTTTCGCACGGCCGAGCTGTTTTTTTTTGGGGGGGGGCCGGGGGGGCGGGGGAGGGGGGGGGCTTGTTGGAGTCGTGCAGGGTACATGTTCAGTTGGGTCACATAGTTGTCTCCTTGATAGTGGACATCACTGCATGGGATGACGTGGACGCGGCATAGGGCGTGTGATAGTAGGTGGGGTGGCAGTCACATTGCGGGAGGTGAACTGGGTGGGTATACTCGTGGTCCGAGGTACTGAAGTGTGTGTGTGTGTGTGTGTGTGTGTGTGTGTGTGTGTGTGTGTGTGTGTGTGTGTGTGTGTGTGTGTGTGTGTGTGTGTGTGTGTGTGTGTGTGTGTGTGTGTTTGAGGGGGGGGGGGGGGGGCCCCCCCCCCCCCCCCCTCGATCCCCCCCCCGCTTTGGCGGCCGGGTACCGTCATCATTGGGGGACATTGTTAGGGGTTGATTATGTATAGTAGTTGTGGGACGCAGTTGTCAATGTAGGCCGGTAGCTCGTGCGTAGGTCACAGGTTCATGTGAGGGGTGGGGATGCTCGGGTGGCATTGGTCAGTGGCTTGCCTATGGTACGTAGGCGTGGCTTGTCGGTGGTCGGTGCAGCATTGTCAGTTATATGGTTCATGAGTGGACAACTGGTTGGTTGCCCCGGAGGCCGGGGTGGGCGGGGTTGGTTATTATGGTTCACGTGGATGGTTGTGTGGAGTCATCGTATGTTGGGTAGCGGGGGGTGGGGTGGGCGGGGTGCAATGGTGTAGGGGAACCTCGTTGTGGGGCGGTAGGGTGGTTTAGTGGGTGGTTTGCGATGTTGGTGTGGAAGGTGGTGGAGGTAATACGGGAGGGTGGACGCATAATGGCAAGAGTAACTGCATGCATAATATTAGCAACAATATTGGACCAGCTGCTCCCAGAACATCTGCAACCGACCGGACCCTCAGCAGGCAACCGACAACCAACAGCAACTGACAATTGCCAACTGTGACAACGTTCGCAAGATGTGACGCCGGCCAAGTCCATTGGAGACCTGATGTAATTTCCGGGTGGTTCCTAGTCCTGCCGTGTACTTAACTTAATTCAGGGCCGCACACTTCGTGTGGTGCAGCAAGGGCTCATGGCCGGTATGGTGGTAGTAGCCGGTAGGTGAAGAGTGAAGAAGACCTTGATTGCCATGGATACTGTCCGGCGTGGCGGAGGGGCCGCAATTAATGAGCGAGGCACCATGGAGATAGATTAGACCGGTAGGACTGTTTGCATCCATCAGCACTACAATACGGTTCGTAGGAGACGCGAAATGAGTGAGAATGTTACCCGAGCGGTAACGAGGATTCGCACCGTTGATTTTAACATATGTTTCTTTTTTTGCGCCATTTGGCGAGCATCGACTGGAGCCTGAACCTAGCGGGGGGAATCATGCGGGGGAATCTTGCGGGGGAATCTTGCGGGAAAAATTCCGAACGTGAATTTCGCGAAGTCCTACTACATTTTGCTTGGGTACACGGTACTACAGTTTCGTCACTGAAAATTTTCTCTAGTTGCGTTGGTGTTTCGTACGTTCCGCTGAAATTTTCGTGTTCAGTGACCAGATCACAATTTGATCCGGGCGCAAAATGATTGGCTGTACGGTACGAACCAAAAACGAAATTTTAGTATCTAAGTTCCGCAGCGCTTGCTGAATTTGCCCCGGAAGCCCGAGGGCACTTTCCCCGCGAGTTTTTGTAAACATCAGACACTGATTTCTTCAGACGATGCACAAGGCTGGGCGCGGCGCAGCGTGCGCAAGGCTGGCGTGCGCAAGGCTGGGGAGTGCGCGAGGCTGGGAGTGCGCAAGGCTGGGAGTGCATCGTGGCTGGGCGCGGCGCGGCAGCGTGCGCAAGGCTGGCGCGTAAAACTGCAAACGACGTAAATCGTATCGGCTGCCTTTGGACTTAGCCGAATTTCGTCGTCGATGCGAGTGGTGATGGCCGTTTAGATCTTAGTTTTTAACCCGACGGGTTTCCTTATGATGCGTTCAAAATGGCAGCTGATGGCATGATTACTTAACATGTGGCGCGCGCAAAGAGCCTGTAGTCGTGCAGTTTACCCTCAATAATCAATCAATCTGAGTCTCGAGTCCACGTTGGAGTCCACTGACCCCCCGACTAGAATTTCCGACCCCCAATGTTGCACGCAAGCTATGCCTGCCATGCTTTTTCTATTTCCTAACACCCACAGTTGGGGGATCATAGTCATTGACAATTTCTCCCCGTTGCTTTTTATGCTGCATATCCAACTATATCTGAGTAAGAGGGGTCGAGCGGATGACGCCGACATGGTTTGCATATACCTTCATAGTGGCTTCAAATCGTCATATTCTTGAAGCGCGGTCAGTTCAGCCCACAGAACCTTACGTACGTCTTACCAAGGTACATGCACGGTGGGGACGCGGTCGGCCGGTCGGGGTTTGCCTGCTTTCTTTACCCAACCAGGGACATGTTCGTGATTTTCTTGCAGCGCTGGAAGATCAGTCCCGGGAAGAACCGCCTGCGACCCCTGGACCGTTCCGTTCCAACGATACCTGTGACTCTTCAGCATCAACGGTACGAATAGCACGAACCCGCCCACGTGCTTGGCCGCCATACCCGTTCCTAGTCATGCCATGCTCCTTCCTAGTCATGCCATGGTCGTTCCGAGTCATGCCATGGTCGTTCCTAGTCATGTCACTCCCGTTCCTAGTCATGCCATTAATTAATTAATTAATTAAAATGATAGCTCCGTTGGGAGCATATGTAACACATAGCCCTGAGAAAAGGGCATCTATGGGTTTGTAATACAATCAGGGCTACAACCTGCAGGTGGAGGATGTACAACTGTCACCTGCTCTGGGTGCACAAGGTGCACCTGCACCGCCATGATGGTTCATGCCTCCTTAACAAGCACAGGCACCCAGGGGGGGGCTTGAGGAGAGGGCCTAGAAGGCCTGCATGACATATGGGGTGGAGGGTATGTGGCTAGGCTATAGCTGGTGTACACATGGCATCTCAGCAGAGAGTAACTCCCTGCATAGGCATCGCATGGCTAAATTCTTAATGCATCATCCATGGGAGGTCCCATTGTAGGCTGGGCGCGGCTAAATACTGAAAGCATCATCCATGGGGGCCATTATGGGCGCACATGCGCGTGGGCCACGTCATGCCATACCCGTTCCTAGTCATGCCATGGCCGTTCCTAGTCATGCCATGGTCGTTCCGAGTCATGCCATACCCGTTCCTAGTCATGCCATGCCCGTTCCTAGTCATGCCATACTCGTTACTAGTCATGCCATGCCCGTTCCTAGTCATGCCATACCCGTTCCTAGTCATGCCATACCCGTTCCTAGTCATGCCATACCCGTTCCTAGTCATGCCATGCCCGTTCCTAGTCATGCCATGGCCGTTCCTAGTCATGCCATGCCCGTTCCTAGTCATGCCACACCCGTTCCTAGTCATGCCATGCCCGTTCCTAGTCATGCCATACCCGTTCCTAGTCATGCCATACCCGTTCCTAGTCATGCCATACCCGTTCCTAGTCATGCTGTACACGCTCCTAGTCATGCCACACCCGTTCCTAGTCATGCCATACCCGTTCCTAGTCATGCCATGGTCGTTCCGAGTCATGCCATACCCGTTCCGAGTCATGACATACTCATTCCTAGTCATGCCATACCCGTTCCTAGTCATGCTGTACCCGTTCCTAGTCATGCCATGGTCGTTCCGAGTCATGCCATACCCGTTCCGAGTCATGACATACTCATTCCTAGTCATGCCATACCCGTTCCTAGTCATGTTGTACACGTTCCTAGTCATGCCACACCCGTTCCTAGTCATGCCATGCCCGTTCCTAGTCATGCCATGCTCTTTCCTAGTCATGCCATACCTGTTCCTACTTCCTAGTCATGCCATACCCGTTCCTAGTCATGCTGTACACGTTCCTAGTCATGCCATGCCCGTTCCTACTCATGTCATGGTTTTTACCTGTATGTCCTCTGCCCTTGGTGCCAGCGTTCTGTGAGCACCTCAATGTATGGTCTGTCGTGAGAACAATAATGGCAGTCTAGCCAACGTCGATACGTTCGAGTTGGGCTCATAGTTAGTTGGTTGTTGTCGACCCACACAATAGCTGTTGCTTGTGTTAATTGGGAAATGTGTTTTATTGCAGCTGAACATGTATCAAGCTTCATTGCAATCTAGCTGTCGCGAACGATTCCTCTAAATCATCTTTAGTGGTGATAGGTACCATTCGAGTGCCAACGGTGGAGACGTACAGGTTCTCACATAGAGGTGGGTTAACTCGTAACAGTGCTATCAATTGCGTGCGATAAGAACGTGACTGCACCACGTGAACAAGAGACAATTATCAATATTATAATTAACAAACATCACGTGAGCATTATTAAGTTTACATCATTTGCAGGTTGTTGCTTAGCACGCTTATAGACCATGTACCCCCTCTCACGGACATTTAATTAATTAATTAATACCACGTGACTGCGTGAGCAGTATCCTCATGAAGGGAATGGATGACATGCGAAAGAAACTATCTAAGCACGGGTAGCAGGATTGTGGGCCCCGCGGCCGGTGGCACTGTGCCGACCGTAGCGGGTTACCCGAGGTGCCCCTACCGGACATTAATTAATTAATTAATAGACACGTGACTGCGTCACGTGAGCATAAGTCCTCAGTGGGAGGGGAACATGGGATGGAATGGATGGTATAAGCTATCTAGGTCCTAGTTACAGGGGTGTGGGCACCGCGGCCCGAATCGCTATGAATGCCATACTTGGTCACACGCGGAGCCCCCACAGACTTGGGGGTGGTCTCCTTCATCACTACTTGCCATCTATCCTTGCGCACCATCTGCCTTAATATTACAGACTACCGGACATGTGTTACGTGATCTCCCAACGGAGTAACGCTTCAATTCAATGCAACTAATACGTTAGACAGTATAATATTATCGTGACATGCATCACGTGAGCATAATGAATGCAATATCAAAGCGACTACCGGCGCAGGCCAGAAATCTGGAGAATATGTCAATATCAACAAGTACTAGGAGCATAGAGTGTACGCATTATGACTGTCCTGGTTAGCCTTGTACTCAGACCCTACGTGGATCATGCCACGACAAATGAGGGTCGTACACACAACTCTTGGTTTAGCTCCGAGACCATGCAGTCATTGGCAAACTTTGGAATTACCTCTTTCTCGATACTGTGCCAAAATTCCAAAACAAAAGAGGTGGTATGGACACCTGTAAAGAGCCGGTATGGACACCCACAGCTCTGCACACATCTTGATTATCCAAGCAATTAGTGTACAAGTGTTTCGCCTCCGTGGCTTACCATTATGCATCATCAGCACAACAAGTTTTAACAGTGATTGCAAACCACGGTTTTTTATGTGTCATGCAAGGTCTACCAAAAGGCGGTGTCACCATTGCATTTTTAGGCCCAAATGCATGTGTCACCCGAAATGCATCTAAACCTTAAACCTTCCTCAACCTTTTCATGAAACAATCAAAGGTTCATTACAATATCTGATTTTCTCGCCAACTAGTTTTGCCTGTTGGCTTAGCCCCCCCAACATGGCCCGGGTAGCACGTGTTCGCCGCCCTCATCAGGGGGAATAGTATCACATTTGGTCAATAGGCCATACCAAGTCATGCTTGTTGCCCCAACCAACTAGAGCATATTCTCAATGCCCATTCCCGCCATCCAAGCTATGCCTCCTGTTTACCGCCGCAACACCGGTTGCCAGCAGCCCATTACTCACTTCACCCGCCGCTTGCTACACAAGGCCTTGCCGCCTTGCCCAACATGCTGCCTGCTTCGCCTCGTTCGGCCGAATTTCGCAAGTAACCTTGCAGTTCCAAGTACCTCAGGTTTGCTTGACATTCCCCCTCCCTCACCCCCTCCCACCCCCCCTCCCTCCCTTTTAGAAGCTACATACACCGCTACGTTCAAGAAGTATAAGTATTTATCTATATATTATACAAAGTTGACAAGATATTTATCACACACTTAGTTTCAGTTGGCTAACTCGCTTTCTATGTCGTGTGCCCAAGGGGCTTTTTGTTGTGCATCGATGAATTACGCCAGACATAGGTGTAACTTTTCTGTACATGTTCTTGTTGTCGCTCTGTTGACTTGTTGTCGCTTCACAGGCAATGCACTATTGTGTGGAAGGACGCGCATCCCCTGGAGAAGATGCGACTGTACCATTTTGCCCAGCTTCAGTGGCAAATGAAGGTGAAGAATATGCGTTGTGGCCTTCTCCTCAGCTGGACGATGGAGAACGACACCGCCTTTTGGTAGACCTTGCATGACACATAAAAAACCGTGGTTTGCAATCACTGTTAAAACTTGTTGTGCTGATGATGCATAATGGTAAGCCACGGAGGCGAAACACTTGTACACTAATTGCTTGGATAATCAAGATGTGTGCAGAGCTGTGGGTGTCCATACCGGCTCTTTACAGGTGTCCATACCACCTCTTTTGTTTTGGAATTTTGGCACAGTATCGAGAAAGAGGTAATTCCAAAGTTTGCCAATGACTGCATGGTCTCGGAGCTAAACCAAGAGTTGTGTGTACGACCCTCATTTGTCGTGGCATGATCCACGTAGGGTCTGAGTACAAGGCTAACCAGGACAGTCATAATGCGTACACTCTATGCTCCTAGTACTTGTTGATATTGACATATTCTCCAGATTTCTGGCCTGCGCCGGTAGTCGCTTTGATATTGCATTCATTATGCTCACGTGATGCATGTCACGATAATATTATACTGTCTAACGTATTAGTTGCATTGAATTGAAGCGTTACTCCGTTGGGAGATCACGTAACACATGTCCGGTAGTCTGTAATATTAAGGCAGATGGTGCGCAAGGATAGATGGCAAGTAGTGATGAAGGAGACCACCCCCAAGTCTGTGGGGGCTCCGCGTGTGACCAAGTATGGCATTCATAGCGATTCGGGCCGCGGTGCCCACACCCCTGTAACTAGGACCTAGATAGCTTATACCATCCATTCCATCCCATGTTCCCCTCCCACTGAGGACTTATGCTCACGTGACGCAGTCACGTGTCTATTAATTAATTAATTAATGTCCGGTAGGGGCACCTCGGGTAACCCGCTACGGTCGGCACAGTGCCACCGGCCGCGGGGCCCACAATCCTGCTACCCGTGCTTAGATAGTTTCTTTCGCATGTCATCCATTCCCTTCATGAGGATACTGCTCACGCAGTCACGTGGTATTAATTAATTAATTAAATGTCCGTGAGAGGGGGTACATGGTCTATAAGCGTGCTAAGCAACAACCTGCAAATGATGTAAACTTAATAATGCTCACGTGATGTTTGTTAATTATAATATTGATAATTGTCTCTTGTTCACGTGGTGCAGTCACGTTCTTATCGCACGCAATTGATAGCACTGTTACGAGTTAACCCACCTCTATGTGAGAACCTGTACGTCTCCACCGTTGGCACTCGAATGGTACCTATCACCACTAAAGATGATTTAGAGGAATCGTTCGCGACAGCTAGATTGCAATGAAGCTTGATACATGTTCAGCTGCAATAAAACACATTTCCCAATTAACACAAGCAACAGCTATTGTGTGGGTCGACAACAACCAACTAACTATGAGCCCAACTCGAACGTATCGACGTTGGCTAGACTGCCATTATTGTTCTCACGACAGACCATACATTGAGGTGCTCACAGAACGCTGGCACCAAGGGCAGAGGACATACAGGTAAAAACCATGACATGAGTAGGAACGGGCATGGCATGACTAGGAACGTGTACAGCATGACTAGGAACGGGTATGGCATGACTAGGAAGTAGGAACAGGTATGGCATGACTAGGAAAGAGCATGGCATGACTAGGAACGGGCATGGCATGACTAGGAACGGGTGTGGCATGACTAGGAACGTGTACAACATGACTAGGAACGGGTATGGCATGACTAGGAATGAGTATGTCATGACTCGGAACGGGTATGGCATGACTCGGAACGACCATGGCATGACTAGGAACGGGTACAGCATGACTAGGAACGGGTATGGCATGACTAGGAATGAGTATGTCATGACTCGGAACGGGTATGGCATGACTCGGAACGACCATGGCATGAC
Organism: Mesostigma viride; assembly: GCA_009746045.1. NCBI lineage: Eukaryota > Viridiplantae > Streptophyta > Mesostigmatophyceae > Mesostigmatales > Mesostigmataceae > Mesostigma > Mesostigma viride. Next base: position 2,086,218 of record RPFO01000448.1, read on the forward strand.
TAGGAACGGGTATGGCATGACTAGGAACGGGTGTGGCATGACTAGGAGCGTGTACAGCATGACTAGGAACGGGTATGGCATGACTAGGAACGGGTATGGCATGACTAGGAACGGGTATGGCATGACTAGGAACGGGCATGGCATGACTAGGAACGGGTGTGGCATGACTAGGAACGGGCATGGCATGACTAGGAACGGCCATGGCATGACTAGGAACGGGCATGGCATGACTAGGAACGGGTATGGCATGACTAGGAACGGGTATGGCATGACTAGGAACGGGTATGGCATGACTAGGAACGGGCATGGCATGACTAGTAACGAGTATGGCATGACTAGGAACGGGCATGGCATGACTAGGAACGGGTATGGCATGACTCGGAACGACCATGGCATGACTAGGAACGGCCATGGCATGACTAGGAACGGGTATGGCATGACGTGGCCCACGCGCATGTGCGCCCATAATGGCCCCCATGGATGATGCTTTCAGTATTTAGCCGCGCCCAGCCTACAATGGGACCTCCCATGGATGATGCATTAAGAATTTAGCCATGCGATGCCTATGCAGGGAGTTACTCTCTGCTGAGATGCCATGTGTACACCAGCTATAGCCTAGCCACATACCCTCCACCCCATATGTCATGCAGGCCTTCTAGGCCCTCTCCTCAAGCCCCCCCCTGGGTGCCTGTGCTTGTTAAGGAGGCATGAACCATCATGGCGGTGCAGGTGCACCTTGTGCACCCAGAGCAGGTGACAGTTGTACATCCTCCACCTGCAGGTTGTAGCCCTGATTGTATTACAAACCCATAGATGCCCTTTTCTCAGGGCTATGTGTTACATATGCTCCCAACGGAGCTATCATTTTAATTAATTAATTAATTAATGGCATGACTAGGAACGGGAGTGACATGACTAGGAACGACCATGGCATGACTCGGAACGACCATGGCATGACTAGGAAGGAGCATGGCATGACTAGGAACGGGTATGGCGGCCAAGCACGTGGGCGGGTTCGTGCTATTCGTACCGTTGATGCTGAAGAGTCACAGGTATCGTTGGAACGGAACGGTCCAGGGGTCGCAGGCGGTTCTTCCCGGGACTGATCTTCCAGCGCTGCAAGAAAATCACGAACATGTCCCTGGTTGGGTAAAGAAAGCAGGCAAACCCCGACCGGCCGACCGCGTCCCCACCGTGCATGTACCTTGGTAAGACGTACGTAAGGTTCTGTGGGCTGAACTGACCGCGCTTCAAGAATATGACGATTTGAAGCCACTATGAAGGTATATGCAAACCATGTCGGCGTCATCCGCTCGACCCCTCTTACTCAGATATAGTTGGATATGCAGCATAAAAAGCAACGGGGAGAAATTGTCAATGACTATGATCCCCCAACTGTGGGTGTTAGGAAATAGAAAAAGCATGGCAGGCATAGCTTGCGTGCAACATTGGGGGTCGGAAATTCTAGTCGGGGGGGTCAGTGGACTCCAACGTGGACTCGAGACTCAGATTGATTGATTATTGAGGGTAAACTGCACGACTACAGGCTCTTTGCGCGCGCCACATGTTAAGTAATCATGCCATCAGCTGCCATTTTGAACGCATCATAAGGAAACCCGTCGGGTTAAAAACTAAGATCTAAACGGCCATCACCACTCGCATCGACGACGAAATTCGGCTAAGTCCAAAGGCAGCCGATACGATTTACGTCGTTTGCAGTTTTACGCGCCAGCCTTGCGCACGCTGCCGCGCCGCGCCCAGCCACGATGCACTCCCAGCCTTGCGCACTCCCAGCCTCGCGCACTCCCCAGCCTTGCGCACGCCAGCCTTGCGCACGCTGCGCCGCGCCCAGCCTTGTGCATCGTCTGAAGAAATCAGTGTCTGATGTTTACAAAAACTCCTTTCCCCGCTGAAAAAGGTGTCCGCGGAAGCGTATTGTAGTGAGTCCATCATCCATCAGGGTTAATGCTCCGTGACTCCCCAACGGGAGCACGAGTCTAATTAGGAGGCGATGGAGCGATTATGTATGTGAAACAGTTTCAAGTTTGGTACCATACCGGATTGTGTGTTGTTGTTCTTGTTGTGTCCCACGCCGCAGTCAGCAGCAGAGAGTTCTATCGGATCTGCTGGATTGTTGTGCTGGATTGTGGACTTTTTCCAGATAAATAGGTGTACGTTTATTCCAAATATAACCAGTAGTTAATCCCTTCTAATCCTAGGGTATATCAAGATGTCATGAGTGGCTAAAACGGAGCCGGCCTTGCTATACCTACAGCCTGTAGACCACGGAAGCCACTTGACTTCTAATGGGTTGTCATTGGGCATGTGGGTAAAGATCCTCAAGATCCTCTGTTTTTGCCCATGAGGTCATGAAAGATCTCAAGTGGGCTGGGCTTATCCTGGTCCGCGCCACGGTCCCAGATTTTGTTTTGTTCATTTGCAACCATCCAATAGCGTCGCATGCCAGAGTTCCATGGGTAAATGAAGCGTGAGAGAACCCCACCTTTGTCGAACACTGTGCGCCTATTGAACACCACATCATTTCGCACCGTCGAGATTGTATATAACATGCATGTGCGGAGCCATATCCACGCTTGTTGTGCAAAGGTGAGCTCAGGGCCAGGGGTGCCAGTGATGCCAAAGATCACTGATGATATGATAATTCAGTTGAGCGGGTAGACACCGGTATGATAGGCTCAGACGTCCAGGCTGCCCATAAACCAATCAACAAGGTCCAAACTCCCTGGAGGTTACACCATAAAAATCGGTGTTCCACCGTTTCATTGGGGTTGGTACATAAACATCATGTGGCAGGATGTTGAAATCGCCGGTGCCGGGAGGATCTCCCCGACCCCGATGGACCGGTGCATCCGTCAAGAGGTGCAGTCGGTCGCGCGGCGGTCGACCAGCGGGTGGTCACTGGCAGCGGCGAGGGTGATGTTGCGGACCCAGGTGTGGCCAGGCCACTCAGAAGCGCCCCAGCGTGTCCCGTCCGTCCGGGGTGGAATTGATGGTTTTTATCATGCAAGAGCATTGTGTACAGTAGCCCCACTCTGCCGTGTACTCGTAAAGGCCTTTTACAATTCTGCTGTCACCCTGATTTAGCACCCAGCCAAATTCCACTGGATCCAATCACAACATGTCAAGGCGGGTTGATCCCACACATGTAGCCAAATAATAGCAGCGTCGGGAAGGTTGGGGTGCACCTCAAGGACTTCATGTTGTTGTTGTTGTTGTTGTTGTGTCCCACGCCGCCAAGGGGCAGCAGAGAATCTGTAGTGGCCGAGGGCTTCGTATGTAGTTCCAGCGAATTCCAGCGCCGGCCGTCGTCAAACTGAGCAAAAATATCTCCAGTGACTGCGTAGTTATGCGAGCTCCTCGTGCCACGGTGCCAGCCCTCGCCTAGTAGCCGCAGTTCCTAGGCACAACTTTGGAATGCGCAGGATTACCCGCGAACTCGCCCGCGAAACAAGGAAAGGAAATCATGCCTGATATGATGGACGTCCATAGCCACATTGCCAAAAAATTATGGACGCAATACGCACGTGCCAGTGACTAAAAAAGGACGTCTAATTCGAGAAAGACCACGGCTGCTTGAATGATATTCAATGCTGTCTAACCTCGGGCAAGACACTTAAAGAAGGACAGATTGAGATAACATGCCCGTCTTGGAGGCTAGATAGTATCGATTTCTCGTTTCTGTGATCTGCGCTGCCGGGGAACATGGCAGAGAAACCTCCAGCCAAGGTTGTGGAAACGTTTCGGCAAAAGCCATCGAAGTTGGGATCGACACCTCAACCTGGTAAATGTTCAAACTGGTAGCAGACAGACTTCGAAATTCGGCTTGGGTTGGCTTGCTTTCTATTAACCCTCTTTGAGTTGTTAAAAGCCTACCTCTAAATCTTCATTCCTTGAGTTCAATGATGTCTCCACTAGCTTTTATACCTCAAAGGTTATCATACTTCTCTCATATCGCATTCCATGGCTTGGGCGCGTTTAACAGCTTGCCTGCTCTCAATAGACGGTGTAGCGTTGACTATGTGCATATCGAGGTTTGCCTAACGAGTTACTAACGCTTGATGCAGCGTCAAGCGCTGCAGGCTTACAGTTGTGACCTAAATTGCGTTGATGTCGAACTAATGCTGTAGTGCGTTTCCCCCCACGTCCTACGCTACAAGTTTCCCCCAACGTCATATGCCCAGATATCGGAAGTGATGTCTCCACAAATTTCGCCCATATATTTTTTTAACCGGACGAGGATGCCATTAAAATGTGTAATTTCTTTGAAAGCTCCATGTGTATTGCACCAACGTGTCTCCGTACACACGTATGTTTGCATATCTTTGAAGGGGAGCTCGGGTTTTGTTGAACTCCATTGAAATATAACCATCTGTCTAATTCTATTTTAACGCGTCACTGGATTATGTGCGTGCAGCTGAAACCGTCACTTTGCAACCGGGACCGCAAGGCAGTGGCTCCGCAGCAGATGCCATGGCCGCTGCAACCAGGCTTAGCAATCGCTCAAAATGGCGTCTACTTGCTGGCAGCATGCTCGCCTTCAATGCTACAATAGGAGGTGGGTGATTTACCCCATTTATCTGGCCTGCGTGATCCATAGCACGCCTACGCGCATTTTTTTTCTCGGCAAGAAAGTTTATGGATTTAGTCTCCCAGTTTTGGTGAATGTATTGGGTCTTTTTGTAGAAGTGTTTAACGTGCAGAACACGGATGTAGAATTACAGATGTGGCTTTGGTAGCATGAATCTCAAAAATCTCATTTGTGGGATGTGGAGATATTCAACAGCATGTTTTTAGCCCATGAGACACATAACTCAGATTGAGTACTGGAAGCTACATGTTAGATAAAAGAAAGCATCTTCTTTCTTGAAGCTCGTTCTACCCTGTAATTGGCGGGATGGAAAGACCGCAGTAGTCAAATTTGTTCACATCAACCCTGGATTTTCCCCCAATCTCTGGCTTTTTCTAAAGTGGTTTATCCTCTGGCCCACCTTCCTTTGCTTCTTCCGATTTCTGCGGCGCTTTACGTGCAGTGTTCGCGTACTACCGCTTCATCAAGAACAAGCCCGGCGTCCCTGCCGAGACCCAGAGTGTCAATGGCATTAGCACCAACGCTAGCAGCAGTAGCAGTAGTCATGATCGAGATACGCCTCCCCCCTCAGGAGGTGTCGCTCTGGCCGGTGCGCTCCCGGGATCAGGTTCCCTAGCCCCCTCAGTCTCCAGCGCATCGGTCGCCCCAACATCAACGCACAGGGTCGGGGCCACGGGGACGTCCTTGATCTCGTGCATGGACGTCAAGCAGCGATTCACGCATCTGCAGGCACAGCTGGCTCAATGGCGTGCGGTCAAACCGGCATCGCCGGTCGAAAAGGAACGGCTGAACGCGGAAAAGGCAGAGTTGAAGCAGCAGCTCGACTCAGTGGCCGTTCTACTGGCGGACGCGTGCGACCAGATGTGACGGGGCGGAAATGTCAATAAGACAATCAGCGCAGGCCTGAAATCTTTTACTGGATGGGAATGCTTGCAGTGATGCTATTTGTGGATCTCAAATCAGGCAGTGCGACCGTGTGTCGACTGTCGAGAATGACGATGGCAGGGAGAACGGGGGTGCTGGCGATGCGGCTGCTGGCAAGGGTTGCAAGGCAGCGGATGTGGCTTGAGAGTTCGCCAGTGAAACCCTCCTGGGCCTCTACGGTTGTAGTGAGTCCTGGTCAGTGGAAACGACTGTGGTTTAGCGAGCGACAGGTGACCCTCCTAGTGGTTAAGGTGTTTCATAGGTTGCAAGGGGACCTGAATGGTTCGGTCTCGCACACATCGGTAGAGCCGTGCTGGCAACCAAGGGAATGCCGTCCTCGCGTTCGAGAGGGTACTAGATGGTGGTTAGTGCATTGGCGTTACCACGCCCGGGCTACCCGGGTTGCGTTTTTTTCTAGGGTCTTGTTTATTTATCCCAGCTTTGCTGGCTAGCTGCCGACCTGCTAACCTGTGCTGTCTTGGCTGCCCTCTTGAGTCTTATAATCAAGCATGCATGGCTGGCAGCCTTAGTAGTGCCTGAATTTGTGAGTTCCTGGCAATGCTATGGTCTGCGCATGCCCAATAATGGAATGGCAGCAAGGTTACCACTGTGACTATAGGCAAAGTGACGGCCTCAGCACTTGACAGTCTGTTCAGGATGCTTCCCTATTGCCATGTTGGAACTCCGCCCCCTTCAAAGGTTGGCTGGACATTCTTCCAAAGTGTTTCGGTCTTGGGATTGATGAGTCCTTGGGAGGTCACAGACATTGTCTGCCGGCCCATGCAGGTGGCCACACTTGTAATTATTAGGACTTCCTCGTAAGTGACATGCGTTCAGGGCGCTGTACACCTGTTGTAGGTCTTTTCTGAACAGCGTTCTGTCATAATTATACAATTGATCAATATGATGTATATCCATGTGAGACAATCTCAAGGAGATGTAACATATCTTTTATAAAATTGTATGTAAGTGCATCCATTAAATTCATACTACTATGTCAGTGCTTGTGCATGTGTATTTTATAAACTATTCAATCATGCACTCATCCATGGTTATAGATCTAACGTGATGACTAGCTTGCATTCCCATTCGACCACAGCAGGCATGTGCATGCACACGCAATAAAAATTGTGAACGCTCATGCATGCACTAGACCAATACTGATAATTAAGTGAGACAACTATTCCTGGACGCATCGCGATCCAATTAACGCCGTGGAAGGACTAGGGTAGTTGTCTGAGAGGAAAGACGCGAAGACCGCGGGCCGGAGCCACATGGCTATCTGTATAGGAAGACCTGCATGCATGCATTATCTTTATGAATTTACGTAGTACACATAGAATGATCGTAAGGGCTGGCCTGACTAGGCCGTTCATGAAGTGCGAGCTCGTAGTCTTTACGCCATGCTCCACCATTCAAAAAAGCCAATCTAAAGAGAATTTATGAGAAATCTTCTCCAATAGAACTATAGTTACATCCAATATTGTGCATATTCACTGTGCATGCTTCATGTCTCCCCAACTGCCATCAGGGCCGGTCCGCATGCATCATCACGGTGTGTGCGCAACGTGTTGTCTATGTGATGACTGCATCACATTCATGAGCACTGGGGATCGACGAACCAGATCCTCATATCACAGCAAAGCTTTCGTGCCCCCCGGCCCCCCTGGCAGGGACATCTCCTGCACCAAGTACATGAGCTCCGACAACATCATTGCGGTTGCGCCCCACACGACATGCTCTGACTCCTCACCAGCTGACACATACTCAGCATCGGCACCAGATTCAGACCGCCCCTCCGCTGCCGCCACCGCTCTCCCATGCTTGCCATCTAAGACACCCATAACTGCCGTATCCGCGCCCGGTCCACGCACGTCTCCACGTGCCACACCAGCCACCCGATCTGTACCATCAACAGCCACTGCTGCGTCTATCCCTGGCTCAAGGGTTACCTTGGCCTTTCCTGACCTATCCAGGTCCCCTAAAAGTATTGCTGTCCCTGCCGCATCCCTATCCCTGCCCGTGTCCCTGTCCAAATCTTCATTCCTGTCCATGTCCCTGCCCCTGTCCCTGGTCACGGTGTACGCGGGCACCTCAAGCGTGATCACGCGACCGTCCCTGAGCCGCGTGTCCACCTGGCGCAGCTGCGGCGTGAGCTGGACCTCAGTGGCATCTTCCATCACGCCGTCCTGTACGTGGGTGCCATGTGCAGCATGCATGGCAAAATATAGGGCACATAAGGACAGGAAGCCGAAATGGAATCGGGGAGCGCAAGTGAGCAGTTGTGAAAGTCCTGTAGGTTATATCTACAAAGACAGAATGAACATGGCGATGCTGAGCTCCATCATGACAAGCAGGGGTGGGAAAGAAAAGTGGAGAAGAAGTGGAGGACAGAAAAGGGTGGAAGAGTTTTAAGCCTGTGCCTGAAGCTGGTGGAAGCACGTGAGTGGCTCCAGCAGATTGCTGTGAACGCGTGGGTGGGAGCATGTGCACACTGAATCCAGAATATATATTCACGATGGTTCAAGCAAGGGGCAATTACATTAACTGTTATCATAACTAACCGTGCCAGTAGTCGCATTTTTCAGGGGCAATCACCTTGCCACCTTTTCCCCTTGTTAATTGTCAGTAACCGTACCGCCCGTTACCTTGCCGTGCGCAGATGGCCGCCGGAAGCTCCGACTGTGCTGGCCCAGCAGGGTGTCCACGGCCACCTCCAACACCTCAGCCACCTCAGATGGCGCAGGCACAAACTTGGGTGCCCCGTTGCGAAGGTAGCCAACCTGACGATGAGGTTACAACAACAACAACAACAACAACAACAACAACAACAACAACAACAACAACAACAACAACAACAACAACAACAACAACAACAACAACAACAACAACAACAACGACGAAGACGACGACGACGACGACGACGACGACGACGACGACGACGACGACGACGACGACGACGACGACGACGACGACGACGACGACGACGACGACGACGACGACGACGACGACGACGACGACGACGACGACGACGACGACGACGACGACGACGACGACGACGACGACGACGACGACGACGACGACGACGACGACGACGACGACGACGACGACGACGACGACGACGACGACGACGACGACGACGACGACGACGACGACGACGACGACGACGACGACGACGACGACGACGACGACGACGACGACGACGACGACGACGACGACGACGACGACGACGACGACGACGACGACGACGACGACGACGACGACGACGACGACGACGACGACGACGACGACGACGACGACGACGACGACGACAACAACAACAACAACAACAACAACAACAACAACAACAACAACAACAACAACAATAATAATAATAACCGGATAGTAAACAAAATAATTATTTTAATTTATATACACAATTTATATATATTAATAATCAACAATAACAGTAACCACAATAGTAATACACAATAATACGAACAACAGTCATAGTAATACGTTATAATAATAACCACGTTATGAGAAGATGGATAGCATAGATTTTGGATGTCAGACAAGTGAGGATAACAACAGAATTTGAAATGTCTCCAGATCAGTTACATGGTCAAGAACGAGTAACAAAAATAGCGAGTAAACTTCCAAACCAAGAAAAAGAAGGTAACCAGTGATAAGTAAGTAACCGGGGGAAAAGGAAGGGAACTATCAGAGCAGGCAAAAGTAAGTAATAATGACACAGGCTCTGAACTATCCGACCTTGACTGTCCGAACGAGTCTGACAGGACTGATATTGAACGAAAATGACTATGTGAAGTGATATAGCTGGCGCTTTAATGTTCCTGCCACTTGCTGATGTGTTTATCAGGCTCACCCCCACCCCTCTTCCATCCTCTCACACCTCCCACTTGCCCCTTCCATTCACAACCGCCAAAGCAAAATGCCTCAGCAGCAACCGACGCCCCACGTGCCCATAATGACAAGCACAACCCGCAACATACCCTTCCCGTCCCAGTTGAAGCACGGCCTGTAGGCAGCATGCCCATACAGCGCCCCCAGCACCACATCATCACGATCTTGAGAACAAAAAGGACTAAGTGTCATCTCGACCACGAGCATTCCTCGCTGGGAGTCCAACTGAACAACGCAAAGACCGGACTGCACCTTCAACTTCGCAAGGCAACCGCTTTAATGTTGGATTAGGAAAATGTTGACGCAACATGCAAAACAACTCCACCCAGAGCCCACCATAACTCTCATACCACAGCTACATGCACACCACGACACCCACGACATGCAACCACTTCACATCCCACCAACGGCGACCCAACACGATCGAGTACAACGCACCACAGGGCGGACCAGGAAGTTGCTGGGGGGAATGTAGATGTCGCTCAGGTGGCCCAACACGACCACATCACCACGAGGGATGCCCAGCTCTTCTTCTGCCTCCCGCAGAGCCGTGTGCACGAGGTCAGGGTCCCCTGGCTCCACCCTGGAGGGTGTGGGGGGGTAAGGGTTGAAGGGGGAAGGGGGGTATGGATTAGATCGAAAAATGGAACGGCAAAAGTGTGCACGCGCACTCACAAGTCCTCTTCAGTCCTCATCACGGAGTTGTTCTACAAGTGCAGAATTGTTTGAAAGTTTTGATGCAATAGTGCACCTATCTAAAAAATGCTTGAAAGTGGGCACACGTGTGCACAATTGGCTATCCCAGTGTGCATGTGACCCTCGCGGAAAAGGTTGTAACTTCCGAAGAAAAAATGCAGGGGGATGGGTGGGGTGGAGAAAGGGGGGGCCATTCAAGTTGTGGCATATCTCGGCGCACTATGTACTGTGATTGGACACTGCAGATGCGGACACATGCCACAAAACATAAACGTCCTTGGGTTTGACAAGGTTCGAGTCTCGAGTAGGAGCTAGCCCGTGGGCGGTTATAACTGATCAAGTCTTGTTATCGCAAGGCCATACCTTCCCCCAGGAAAGCAAATCTGGCCGCTGTGGCTGCCTCCTTCGGTGCGCCGCATCAGGCACGTGAGCACGGCGGTATCTCTGGCATCCACCCCTCTCTCGTACAACAGGATGAGGACCGCTGCGTGGCAGCAAGCGAAAAAAACGCTCCAACGAGTACCAACGTGAAAACGAATACAGAAACCTTAAATGGCGAGCGTTCATTGAAACTAGCACAAAAAAATTATGAAAACCAGTAGAAAAGCTGCTTGTGATCACCAATGTGGAGTCCAATATGGAAACCATCCCAATATGGCCAGTGTCACATGCAGGGACAAGGGCCGAGGTCATA
>RPFO01000448.1:2102046-2239670 GCA_009746045.1 Mesostigma viride
AGCAAGGCTGGTGGCGCCTCGTCCCGAACTGATGACACGGACATTGACGAGTTGCTCAGCAAGATGAAGAAGAATCTGGGTTTGTAGCGGGCATGTCCCTGCCAACCCGGTGCAACTGGTGTTGGTTGCTTGGAGGCGGCTTAATTTATTAATTAATTAATCAAACTCGTGCTCCCGTCGGGGAGTCACGGAGCACCGAAGTGCTTTTAATCCCTGTATGTGCACAACAGGAAGGAAGGGCAGAGACCCCCTTTCTCCTTCATGCCAGAGCTAGGCATGCCACAGCTGAAATCGGACACGCTAGATGATCCAGCAGAACATGGGCGTAGCATGGTTGTACAATGGCTGAGCTGAGGCTATGGCTGTGTACCGTGTGTTAGCGGTGCACGTGACTAGGTATGACCAGTGGCACAGCTAGGCAACATTCTAGGCATGGCTGCCATGGCGTCAGTGACTACCAATGAATACAAGCTAGGGCTATATTCTAGCCCGCAGGGGGCGTCCACATCTTGTGGTTGATCATCAGGTCCCCGCCGGTCCCTCCAGTACACCTCAATTGGGCTTCTGGGGGTCCTGCCTGTTGCGGAGGTATTCCGGCCACAGGTCGCGTCGATCGCTGCTGCTGCTGCTGCTGCTGCTGCTGCTGCTGCTGCTGCTGCTGCTGCTGCTGCTGAGCAGGGGTCAGGTCATCGTCCATGCAGCGTCCAGGTGAGGTCGTGCAACCGCTTGCATGCAACGCGATGAGAAAGGAACCGCTGCTTGTCCTCAGGGGAGGGGAAGGTGGGCAGGACTGGTGGGGGAGCCGCCTTGTCCCGTGAGTGGGGAAGGCGGTGGCACCCACGCATGCAGTTCTACCTCACCTACCAGGCCCATGAGGGTAATTAAGGAGCCGGTCCTTGAGCTCAGGAGGCGGCTTGCGCTCATGGCTGTGCCATGCATGCATCCATTAAAAGGAATTATAAATTATAAATTGTAACATGCCTCCGTTGGGAGATCATGTAGCACATATTCCTTGATGGATGGTGGAGTGGAGAGAGCCGCATAATCTGACTATCCTAACGCTAATTAATCTATCTAGTCTAGAAAAATCCTAACTACCCTACTCATCAAAACGCCTCCTCCTCTTGGGGGGAGGTGGCTTGCCCACAGGGTCGGGCGCGTGTGAGCCTTGACAATCTTCTGCCACCGCGTCTTGTTCTGCATGGCAGTCCAAAGAAGGTCCCGAGAGAGAGTGGATCCATGCGGTATTCAAACTGGGCTGGGACCAGTAGGTCATCAGGGCCAGCAATGCAACATATGGGTGTAGTTCGTGACATGTTTCCCTACCCTTTTGGGAATGCCCTTGGGGCCAGGCCAGGTCAGAATATGCCGCCCTGGCTGGCCAAGCTGCTGGGGGCCTGCCAGACCAAGGGCGGTGTCGACCTGGCTGGTGCGAGCAAGGTGTCCTACAAATGCTATCCTACGCTGTCTAATCTCGTCCGAAATACGAGGCATGCATCCATGGCTAGCGAATAATTTCCAACTCTTGGCAGGCTGCACAGTGAACTCTTGCTAGACATGCTGCACAGTGAATGGCTAGCTGTGGAGGCAATTTTGTGCACGTGGGTTTAGCAGAACGAGATCTCATGCAGACATTCAAGCATGGGGAGTCCCTCTATCAAGCATGGAGAGTCCTCTATCTTATAATTGAGATGTCCAACATTATGAATATGTATATTCAATCACATGTATCGCACATCGCCGGGTTGTGTTAGCACACAGGTCTGGCTGGCGTGGTCACAGTATACGATGTCCGCGGCAGTACTTATTTATTGATTTAAATTAATAAAGTCAACTATATGGCATTTGGATACATGGGACTTGCCCATGCCATGGGATATATGTTGCATGTATGTTCTGATTCTGATTTGGGACAGTACATGAATCCTTTGGAATTCAGAAAATGTATTTGCCGCAGCGTCTGCAGTAAACTACAGAGTGTGTGGGAATCTGCTGACAGACATTGGTTGCCCGCGCGCCACGCTCTAGCAACGGTATCAACGAGATGGTGGCAGCAAGAGCAAAGAGCCGCCAAGAGCCGATAAGTTCTGGACACGAGAATCATCCTTTTGGGGTCTGACAGCCTCCTAAGGTGTAGTGGTGTTGGGTGGGGGGTGGGGGGGGCTGCGCAGGGGTAATACAGGGGCACTATATACACACCCATGCCTTCTCCTTCCTGTGCATGGGGCACGCATGAACGAAGCCACCAGCACAGGCCGCGTGCACCAGGCATGGGCCGCCTCAGGAAGCTGGCCCAATAGTCTCCATGACCCCACAAGAACATAAACCAGCCCCTTTCTAAACGCATCAAACATGGTATATTGTCTGGTTGTCTCCTTGATAGTGCGTGTGCCCCCTCGATCCCTTCTTTCTCCCCATTCCGCGATTCCCTGAAGAGACACATTTGCAAATACAGGCGCGAAGGCCTGGGGGGCTCTTCACATGGCATCAACTGCCCATTTCTCGTCCACCACGCCCTTCCCTCGCAACTCCATACCTCCTCCTTCCTTTCTGTTGCCGGGCTCATCTTTACCCTCCTGCATGCCCTGCACTCCATCCTCCTTCCATTCCCCCTCGGGTTGCAGCAAGCGTAGTTTCATCACAGCCGCACCCAGGCCTCTGAAGGCGCGACCACCATCGACACAGCCGTTCACCACCCCCAAAGTCTCGCCTCACAGAACGCTGCTACACTACGGGGGGACAGAATAGAGCCCCCCGGGGTTTGCGAGCAAGCGGGACAACTCACTACAAACAATGCCTCGGCAGTTGGCCCTCGCCAACGCCGACACGAGCACCGCGGTCAGCAGGTAACTAACTACGGAGGAGTCCGCAGCACACACACACATGGGACTTGCTCCATCATGACTCTGACGACATGCTCCGTCATCGAGCGCGGAGGGTCCTGATAAGCCAGTGTCCGCTGACACCGTGCTGACACTGTGCTGACACTCTGCTGACACTCTGATGACAGCGACAGCGGAGCGAAGCGTAGGTACGTAGACGGTTGGCCCCAAGGGACAGACACATCCACCAGGTGGTCAGGATCTACACACACCTGCACACGCCGTGGGTACCACACCTTGTCTCGTTACTATCGCCACAGGCAGGAGCGGTCTGCACCAACGGGGCACGAGCGCGCGCTCCATGCACTCACATCCCCAGGAGGGACATTCAGAGCGCGTCCGATGACGCAGGCAAACAGACATACCCGTCTCAGAAAGGAAGACGTGCATCTCAGCAGGGAAGATCTCACAAAATGTGCATGCGATGGAGGCAAGCGTGGCGCATGTCCCTAGACATGGAATCGATGCCCACGCATCCATGGAGGTGCCCTTAGATTCAGGGCCCCTAGATGCAGTGCCCTTTGATGTACACGTGGTGCATATCCCTGGAGTTGAATGAAAAGGGCGAGCATGCCCTTATAACCAGAGGCACACACGCGCATGCTTTACATGCACACACGGCACATGATTAAGATACACGCTCGGCGCATGCCCCTAGATGTACACACGGTGCACGTCCTTGGGCTTGAGCTTCTCACGGCAGGTCGGGCACGTCTTGCTCTTGGACAGCGCCTCGCCGATGCAAGGTGCGCAGAAGACATGCCCACACCGGGTGCTGCTCATCTGCTTGATCACATCCAGACAGATGCTGCACTGGACCTCCAACCTCTTTGCGCTGTCACCGCCGCCGCCACCACCACCACCACCCGCATCGTGGTGTTTACGGGGGGACGCCGCAGCCCCTGCGGCCGTGGATGTGGATGAAGGGTGCCTGCGCTTGCCGCTGGTGGGCCAGGGGACAGGGCGGTGGCGGTCGCCAGAGGCAGTGCTGGCGGCGACGAGGAACATGGGCCCACCGGGGGGCATGTGTGGGTGTGTCGTGACGAGGTGGACGTCGTCGTCGAGCTCGATTAGTGTCTCGCGGGGGCGGGGGGCGCGCGAACCCTGGTGGTGGTGGTGGTGATGGTGGTGCTGAGGGGGGAAAGGGGGAGGGAGGATGGGGCCGGGGAGACAGGGGGTGGGGGTGTGAAAAGGCTGCGCTGAGGCGAAGAAGGAACAGAAAGAAAAAAGCGAGGGAGGGTGAGGGTGGTTGGATAAGGAACGGGGTGGGAGGGGTGGGGAGCCAGGCGCTGGGGCGGGTGGGTGACAGGGCAATGTAAGCATGGGAGGGTTCACATTCCAAAGGGAGGCCAGAACCAATAAATACTAAAGAAATACTACTAGTAAACTAGGCTAGAACCACCATAGAACCACCATAGAACCACCTGGCGACAATAGAACCACTATAGTACCAGTATCGAACCACTATAGAAATAGGTGTACGCTAGCATTGAATCACTACAGAACTAGTAAAGAACCACTAGAGAAACGGTCGTATACTAGTATAAAACCACTATAGAACTAGTATAGAAACACTACAGAAATTGTAGTATACTAGTACTACTATAGAAACAACTAGTCCGTCAGGGGGAGGTCAGACTTAACAAAAGGGAATGAGAAGACAGGGAAGAGGTGCTGAGGGGCGAGGATAACGGTAAGAAGAGTATCATAGCAACCGAAAAATGTTGTAGTAGCATTCAAACGTCTTAACTGAGGAAGGGAGAATGGCCATGGAACGGGCATGGAATGGGCGCTGGCATGGACCAGAGGGACGGGAACGACAGCAAAAAATGGCACTGACGATGGGCATGCCGATTGGGATAGGGACGGAGATGGCAAGAAAGGGCCATGGCAAGGGCAGTCCCACCAAATACGCAACAAATGTGGGGGCGTGCAAGGGAAAAACTTAATAATTGAACAAAGAGCTGACAAATTGCTATTGGACAAAACTTTTGCTAAAGCTATGGGATGAAACGATCCTAATAACAGGGAAACCACTTACTAACGCCATCGACGAAAACCGTCAATGACTTGCAGCCTGCACAGGACAGAGAGGTGGTTAACGCTAAGGACAAAAACGCGGTTCATGCTGACTTGGACCTACCGTGGATCTGCGTTGCGGCGGCGGTGACACAATCACGCCGTCATCAGGCCCCGTGAGGTCCACCGGGTTGGCTGCGCTGGTGCCCAGGTGCGCCCTGGCCCCTGAGGGGTTCGAGGGAGGTGCCGCCACCGATGCAGTGCCATTGGAGGCGCCAGCATTAGAGGGGGCGGCAGCGGGGCGCGATGCACTCCCCCCCCCTGTCAAGGATCTCAGGTTGCGTACCATGGAGCTTATGCTCTCCGTGGCTGGCAGGTGGCGAGCAGGGGGGGGCCGGGAGGGGCAGGCAGGTTGACACCGTGGGCACAGGAAGCATCGTCATGAAAGCAAGGGCATGTCGTCGAAAAGGGCATACGACCACATTTGTGAGGATTGTACAATATAGTACAGTATGATATGAAGGGCACACTACCGTCAGCATGAAGGGAGTGTTGCCACATCATGGTCCCAGTGATCCTCAGTCTGCGTGATCATTGATGAAAGGTCGCCGGGTAGGAAGAAGAGAAGGGTCGCTGAGGCTGTGCCACACAGGCCGAGTCGGGAGCGGTATTCGCAAGAGAAGAATGGAGCACGGGACTGATGAAAGCACGGGAGGGCATCTCAATGGGTACCAACAAAAGGACCATAGTTCCCTTTAAGCAAAAAGGGAAGGGGGGCGCACTCGCACTCGCTCCCACTAGCTTTTCTAGCGGCCTCAAGCGGGCAGGCCACAGAGGACTCTCTCTGCATCATGGTGCAGGCCCGACTGTGGGTGCATTGCAACAAGCAGGCTGACTCGTTCGTTAGCTCGGTCAAACGGGGCATGCACTTGATGACATGCACTTGCCTTCCTATTTATTTCGACTCGCGTACCTATATATTTTGAATGCAGGAAGCCAACAGAAACTTTCACTAGAGATTCCAGCAGCCCGAGAGTGTGCAGGAAAATCCAGGAACAGATTCTGACGTATTAATCTGAAACCAAAGTCTGACAGGCTGACACATAGGACAGCTAGCCTGCCGGGCGGAATCCCCGGTTATCATGACATATATGTGCCCTTCCCTATCTGTACCATGCCCTAAGGGCAACCACTGACTTTGTGACAATCACCCCACCGTGTGACAATGACCCCACAGTCACGATTACCCCATCGGCATCCATGTCACCACGCCATACATGTGCCAAAAAAATCTAATTTTAGAAGATTTGTACGCCTGGCAATCACACAAGCTGCTGTCACAGAATCTTGCTTGCCAGGCACGTCTAGGTTTTGCTTTGCACACAGGCAGGCATGCCTTTGAGACCGGGCTTGGTGAATAGCAACCAAGCTGAGGGTGCAAACCGTCCAGATGGGTTAAAGACACAAAGCATGAAGAAGGCCGAAGCATACTTGTTTCCATGTGTTTATATGAACTTCTACATGTGGTTACATGTGTTTATGGGTGCACATATTTGTGTACACGCGCACCTGATGTAATTAAGAGATATCGACGTGCCACAATATATCGGGCTGGGGAAGTTTGGGTTGGGGCGGGCTGCGTGGTGTCTCATGCCTACTGAGCCGTGAGAAGCTCATTTAGTCAGGCCATGATCCCATGAGGAAGTGAAAAGCTTACCAGGGTTGGACCGCGCCAGCTC
Source organism: Mesostigma viride (assembly GCA_009746045.1). Lineage (NCBI taxonomy): Eukaryota > Viridiplantae > Streptophyta > Mesostigmatophyceae > Mesostigmatales > Mesostigmataceae > Mesostigma > Mesostigma viride. Next base: position 2,108,687 of record RPFO01000448.1, read on the forward strand.
TACAAGCCGTGTGAAGGCATCACTGGCCGCTTCAGGGACCTCCAAAATAACCCGCTGGGAGGCAGGGAGAAGGAAGAAAAAAATCAAACAACAGAAAGTGCGGGAAGCACAGGAAGTAGAACAATATAAAGAAGTTAAAAAATGTTGAGTATGAACCAGCATGGCGTGTCGAGTATGAACCAGCATCGAGCATGGCATGTCACCATCGGCATGCACAGGGGTGCAAGGTCGCCTTGTACCGAGATGCGGGAATCCAGCGAGAAAGGGGACAATCATGCTGGCATCCACGGTTACGGCTTGCAAAACGCGAGCGCTGACTGCTAGGCTCAGCAGCCACCTTTCACGACGAAGGAATGAGGGATATGCACATGGTGGCAAGACGTACGCTGTTCCGACGGGATCCTGAAGCCGCGGGGCTGTCCACGGGAATAGCAAGCCTAGCCTCCGATGGTGTCGGTACTTCGCAGTGTCTGCTCCACGCATAAGAACGTGTGAAAAGCGATGAGCTATGTGAATGTCTTAAAACCAAAGGCCACACAGACCTTCTACCTGTAAAGATGCAAAAGAACGCATCTGTCACGCAGTGCTTACGTACGTTCGTAATCCGCTGCGAGGCATGCCGAGTGCAAATTTGCTGATAACCCTGAGTATCGAGTTGCCGGGAACTTCGAAAAGTGCAGGCTTTGTTGCCGTCCTTGGCGGCAAAAAAGGAGCTCAGATTGGCCTTACTCTTCTAATGGGCGCACGCCTTGCCCACAATCCGGTTTACTTCAAATGGAATTTGAGACAACCTAAAGAAAACTCATGCTTAATACACCGCATGTCGCAGGTGAAGAAGCGTCAATTAAAAACTCTTCACAAAGAAGTCTAGAGACAACCTTCGGCCAACGCCGAGTCGCCGACCACACCTACGGCATGCTTGAAAGTTATTACGCCTTCAAATTACTTCGAGCCCAGGTCCAACCTGTTAATTAATATTTTCCCCAGGTTTTTTCCCTCAAAAATTGCGCAGACGGCCACGTGCAGTCATGCACGTTCTCTCCAGTTAGGAGATTCCGTTACTCGTCATAGTACTCTCAAATCCATGCTTGCTTTCTCTTGTAGAGCGGAATAAGACTACGGACATTAGATACACCTCAACGCGGCGCGCGGACGTGGCATCCTACATCAGCGAATTTTACCGCCAATTTTAACACCTACAGAGCCGTACTGAAGCATTCGCGAAAATAATGCGTCTGGCATGCCCCATGCGTCTGGAAGGAAAAACTGAAAAAGACCAGCTCGATCGAGGCTTTTTTGCGTGTGGCAGCCTGGCAGGTTGCGCCTACTGTACAGTAGTTGCGGCGTCGCGCACCAGGTGCCGAGCGTTGACTCGTGAGTATAAGGCCTTGGGCTACCTTTTAAAAAACCATGAATTCATTTGGTAGGTAGACACTCGCTAGACAGATTTTCTACTCGCTCTCTAGAGCATCAGGTGCACTTGCTGCGTCTGACGGTTCGCCGTTTGCGATGGCGCGCGCGCCCGTTGACCATGATTACCTAGAAATGCGAGCCGCGGCTCAATTATTATTTTTTACGAGATCCATCGTAGAGTCGAAAACTGTGTTCTATGTGTGAGAAATGCTCTTATAAAATTAAAAATTGCAGGCAAGTTTCCAATCAGCAGCTGAATTACAACGCTGTGCCGGACAAGCGTTCTTGTTTGGAAGCCATTCTCTGTTTTATTGGCTTGAAATTTCCACTTTACGGTAACCTTCCGTCATGATGACCTTGAAGTAGTAGCAATAATATTGACGAGTAATCTAATTGACAAAAGTTGCTGATCAAGGCTGTCTCAAAGATGGCGTCAGCAGCAGTTTCACAAACCGAGAAAGCTGCAGCTGGCGCTCGTCGAGCCAGAGCAGTTGCTAAGGCTCGGGAGAATGCTGCAAAGAACAACTCGGCTCCTGTGCTTTCTCCCGAAGACCAGGTGAGCATGCTTGCCTTTGTCTTGCGCTGCGTAGCCTGAGCCTGACTTCATAATAGGAAATTCCGTGCGACGCTCACCTTTAAGAAGCTAGTGGTGAACGCCACAACGCCTGAACAGGCGGCCCATAATATGCACGAAGGGTTCTCGGTTCCGCGGGCATGTCAGCATTCCATCGAGCATGACTGCCTCTAAGCATTTCCTACATTCTTGAAACCATGCACACAGCGGCGTCCGCGTCTGCTGTTCTACGTGGCGGGTCGCCTATGTTATTTGGATAGAACGCGAGTGTCATTTCGCTTTCTTGACACGAGTATGGATTGACACAGCACCGGGCATCCGTATGCAGATCCTTAAGAAAATTTGGCCCCTCATATTTTATATAATCCCAGGGGCTCTTTCTTATTTTGCCCATTTTATCAGAGCCCATTTGTTTCTGGGGCGACGGCATGGAGGCGTTCTTCAATTGCTTACCACATACGCGTAAAACAGGCAGCTGTACCCCCGCCTGCGTCATTTGAAGATACCAGGTCGTGCAGGGACTCGTGCCTGTGTGACTTTATGTGCTAGAGAGCCGAAAGCTGGCCGTCGGGCGCATCTGTCCGTGATGCTTGCTCATTGGTCCGTTACCTTGGGCTAATAACTCCATTCTTATGTCTGTTGTCTAAGTTAAATCCCCTACGCTTCGGGAGGGCGACCCCTATCCCTCTAGTTGCTCGCGGTCGCTATAGCTCTTCTCCTGGTCGCTACATCTCTCCTCCTGGTCGCTATATCTCTCCTCACGGTCACTATATCACTCCTCGTGGTCGCTATATCTCTTCTCGTGGTTGGTTGCTGTATCTCCCCTCGTGGTCGCTGTATCTTTCCCGAGGCTTGCATGTGCCATGCATGGCGCCCCTCGTTGGCAACATCAGCGCTGAAGCTGAAGACATTATACTGAGTACCATGACGGGGTGTCTGGGCCAGAAGTTACAGCTGGTAGGCAGCACCTGAGTGTCACCACCTTCGCCTGTGCATCGATTGTGTGAATAATCCTACCCTTGTGGATTGCAGCTACGTGTAGGGTTGGAGATGAATGGAGAAGTTTTGAAAAGAGCAGATCCGCATACTAACCTCGTGGTGTGTCCGCAGTTTTCCCCTCCATTCACCGGTACTTGGAGGGGATGATGATCCCCAGCCACCCAGCCAGGCAACTGAACGAACGGCCAGGCATTCCTCGTTTCGTATCTGAGGACTGAGGATACGCTGCCCCGCAGACTTACTGATGCTTTGCGGAGCTTACACAGTAAACCGTGACAGGTGCCAGGTACATTATGTTATTTTAAAGTAGCAAAGGAATGCAGTAAGATTATTTATAGGCAGCAACAACGGGCCTCTTCTTTCGCTTGCCACCTCTCACCCTAGTGCTCTCACACGTGTAATGATTATTATTTTCGTTATTAATGTTATTCATTCTTAATATATTGCCTGTATGGCTGATACCAGACTGTATGATTATATGCACCCTCGTGGAACACTGTCTCTCGTCAGCACGCTCCCCCGTGTGTGCATGTACACGACCACTCATCAGACCCACCCACCCACAACCATCACGCCCCCACATAGTGTCACCCATCATGAGCTCATATGGCCACACCCATGACACCCCCTGCCCCACCCTTCTTCCCTCTTCCCGCTCTTCCCCCACCACCACCACCGCTCCTCCCGCTCATCCACCGGCCCCAGGCGGTGGTCGACAACGCGTTCGCTCGCTTTGACAAGGACAGCAACAAGATGCTCCAGATGTCGGAACTGCGCGAGTTCATGAAGTACCTGAACGACGGCATCTCGCCGACGGACCAGGAGGTCCACTTTGTCATGGAGCAGGCGGACGCCGACCTGACAGGGACGATCAGTGCGGCCGAGATCAAGAAGGTGGTCACAGTCTGGTACTTGTCGTGCGAGGCCAACCAAAAGTCCAAGGGTTGCACTATCCTGTGATTGAGTTCCCGCATCATCCAGCAAGATCAGTTCACAAGTGGCCTTGTGATGAGGGTCGCGCTATATATAGGTGGTATGGTCCTGTGACCAGCTGTCATCGAGGCCATTCCAAAAGTCCAATGGCTGCTGCAATTTGTGATCCAGTTGGCTCATGATTAAGTTCCCAAGTGAAATCTTGTGATGAGGGTTGCGCTATACATAGGTGTGCCATCCTGTGACCAAGACTTGGACACGGGTATAGCGCTATATATAGCAATATGGGCTGCACCTTTCTGTGAAGGAGCTTTCTGTCGAGGAGCGATATCTGTGTGGCGGGGGGCCCATCTTGTGATGGGCAGTTTGTTAGCATTATCGGAGGCCATCCCCTTTCTAACATGAGTCGCCTTCCGCAGCCATATGTTGTCACTCCTCTTGGGACCAGATCAGTGGTCTGAGGAGGGGGAAGAAACGGATGGTTTTCTTGCGAAGCGATCGACCATGGAGTGTACCTTGCGGTGCTGCACCAAAGTGCGATGAAGGCGTGATGATGTCCTGGTGCTGCAACCCCCCACCATGTTGTAGCTGATGGATCCGTGCTTTTAGGCTGCACCACCCTGATGGTCAAGGGGTCCACCTTTGGGTGCAGCGCCCTCGGGCGAGCCCAAGCGTGTGCGTGCGTTGCATATTTGATCCTGCAATGAAGGACTCGGTTCTGTGGTGCCACATGACATGGCAAGAATCGCACTGCATGACATGGCGAGAATCGCACTTATTTGGGGGGCTATGGCTTTCTGCCGACTTCATCAGCCGCATCGTTTAGTGACGAGCCCATGGAGTTTGTTATGTGATGATGTATATAGTCTGGTAGCGACCGTGGCTGCTTTGCATGGCCTCATATGCTGAGGCCTGCACCATGGGCAAATCAGGAGACAAGCGAGGGGGGAAAACGATCGTGGGCATGCATGCCACAGTGTGGTGGCGGCGTGCGGTTAGGGCACCTGTCTGGTGGGTGGGCGATGGCCTTTGTTTCGACATGCAGTGAATTCAAACACGCCGCATCTCAGAACCAGACTCTCTGATTGCATAGTAAGTGCTAATGGCAGTTGCTGACCATGGCTGCCTATCAAGTGGGCCTTTCGTTAGGTATTTTTTCAGGCCTTTGGTCTTGTCCCGGGGCCATCAGTGTACATGGATCCCCTGTCCACAGTTTTCCATGCAAGCACGATGCTGTATTGTGTCAGGCTCTGGACATGGGTTCAGCTGCCCACTCCGCACCATAATTCTGTTTCCGTGATGGTGTTGTAACCGCCTGGCGCTCCAGCTGGAACGGGTGGATGCATTGCATCGCCAGTTACTGCCACTTGTGCCAACTTATGTTCAAAAGCCAGCGGAAATGAATGAATTTAGTGCTTCATCCAGCGGACAGAAGGCGTGCGGTTGGCTGTCAAGAGCTTTGGAGGGACGAAAGTAAGGTCATGGGACCTCTAGCTGGGCTGGTCGGAGGCTCGGAGCTTGGGAGTCCTAACCCAAGTACGATCTGGCTCCTGTATCTGCACCCAACTAAGGCATGAGCTAGACAAGACCCCTAGGGTCGCGAGCACCATAGATATAGAATAGGATTGTTTTGTAGATAGCATGTAGATAGCTTAGACCGGTAGGATTGCGTTCCATCCATCCATCGGTTTTAATGCTCCGTGACTCCCCAACGGGAGCACGAGTCTAATTAAATAATTAATAAACCCAGGCAGTTAAATGTCGATCTCTTGATCAATGTGGTAGTCTTTCTAAGTGAATTCTTTACGAATTCTTTTGATACCATGGTGTAGAAAGTTAATATTAACTAATTAATTAAAAGCACGTAGACTGCGTCACGTGCGGGTACCAATAAAGGAACCTTCAACCCTTGCCCCAGAATATACGCAGAATATACGCATCGAAAGCGAGGGAGGGCGCCCCAGCTTCTCTCACTGCCTTACGTGGGCAGGCCACAGAGGACTCTCTCTGCGTCATAGCACTTGCAGGCCGGCCAAATTGTGGGTGTAACATACGACAGGAAGCAGCAAAAGTACTTATAGTGGATGCAGTGAGGCTGCCCCATCGATGGTCCAGAGGCCACAGATAGCTAGGCGCTTGTAACTCATTGAGAGCTGCCGGTTTGGGAGAGTATGTACAGGCCTCTCCCGGAGCCTCTTTGAGAGCCCAGCGGACAAGATTTCGTTTCTCAGACGCCGCAAGCGGCTCGAGAATACTCCCTTCACCGTGGACGACGACTGGACCCTGGCACAGCAACAACGGCGACGGGAGCTATGGCCGACCTACCTCCAGCTCCGGCAGACCAAGGCGGGCCAGCCGGTGTACTGGAAGGGGGCGGCCATCTACGTCGGCCACAAGCCCTGGCAAGCGACCCCCTCGACCACCGCGGCCCCAGCAACTCCAGCCCCAGCCTAGGGGAATACATGGCAGTAGTGTAGAATAGTTAGACAGTGGCCTTGTACATGCCCGCCTACTACAGGCACTATACCAGCTTAGGCCTAGCCTTATTAGTCATGTACATGTGTGCCTATGATGAGCCACCCTCCAGATGATGCCTAGCTTTATTTAATTATGCAGTGCCCATGCAGGGAGTAACTCTCTGCTGAGACGCCATGCCCTAGCTTTTTTGGTATAGCTATGCTGATCTTCCCCCCCATGACAGGCTCCCCCTTCGCTGGGCATAGCTTGAAGATCATGGGGATGCAAGTGCCCTGGTGCACCTAGAGCAAGGGTCCTTTACATCCCCACCCTTGCAGGAAGTAGCTTAGGATGTATGATAGGCCATGTGCCCCCCTCTCAGGGGCTATGTGCTACATATACTCCCAACGGAGTTATGTTACAATTCAATTCAACAATTCAATTCTCCCGGAGCCTCAGGGTTCTTAGGGGCCAGTACACCCAGGGGTCACCCACCTGCAACCCCATGGTGTAGAAAGGTTTTTTAATAGTATATGAACTACATGTGCACCACACAAAGCGGAATAGATAGCGGCGAGTGGTTTTCGCCTGGTAAATAGTAACGGACCCAATTGCCCGAGTGGCAAAAGTTTCCGTCACTATTTATATATAGTAACGAAAACCTCGTACTTGTCGGGGGTTCGAATCCCCATTGCAACACGGGTATTTCCGAATACCGGAAGGAGTAAACACCAAAAGGCCAAACGGAAGCGCCGGAAGGGAAAATATGCCCGGTTGAACTATCGTTAAGGCGATATTCGGTACTGCAGTAGGCATCAGCGGTACGAGGCTCTCGAGGCCCGGGCTGTTGGTCTCAAAATCAGCCCCAAGACGGAAGCCATGGCCATCGGCCTGGCCGCCCGGCTCCCCCCCTGAGCTCCGCCTGTTATATAGACGATCACCCCAGTGCCCTTCCCCGCTTCCGGTCGCTTCAAGAGCTCTGCTCGGCAGCTGGCTCCCCGACTAGCTGCGAGGGCGACATGACGACCCGGATTGGTATGGCCTGGGCACAGCTCGATCACGAGCACCGTCGCTGGTGGAGCAACTCCGCCCTGCCCCGGACTGTCAAACGCAACCTCTTAATTCAAGGTCGTCGTCCTGACGACCCTGACCTATGGAGCCGAGACGTGGACGCTGACGCAGGAGCTGGAGCAGCAATTCGACGGTGCGGTCACCACTGAAGATGCTCCGTAGTGCACATGCTCAATGTACCATTTAGCCTGCACAAGTTAGCCATGAAGATTTGTATGCTGATTTACCATTTGTATGCTTCCCATATTATTAGGCACAGGCGCCTGGGTCTCGCTGGGAACCTCGCACGCACAAATCAGGTAGACACGATGGATAGCTCAGCAGGCACCGGCCAAGCCCGCCCAACCTAGCTGGGCGTTTTGTTCTCACATGGCGTGCCCCGGGCCGAGCGTGGCCAGCCGTGGACCTTCGATCCGGGATCATAGGCTAGGCATGGATATGTGCTAGTAACCCACGTCGATCGCAACATGGGCTCACACCAGGTCACTGAGGTCAGCCCCCTGGCATGTCTGTCATCTGGAGGCAGATGGTTCGCAAGGATAGGTGGCTGGTAGTAATGAAGGAGACCACCCCCAAGTCAGTGGGGGCTCTGCGTGTGACCAAGTATGGCATTCACAGTGATTCGGGCCGTGGTGCCCACAACCCCGTAACTAGGTCTTAGATAGCTAGCTCCATCCATCCCATGTGCTACACTAGACGTGACGGGCTCACACCCGGGCAGCCTCCTGGTTTGTCTGTAATATGGAGGCAGATGGTACGCAAGGATAGATGGCAAGTAGTGATGAAGGAGACTGGTCACCCCCAAGTCTGTGGGGGCTCCGGACGCGCGTGACCGCGTATGGCATTCTTCATAGCGATTCGGGCCGCGGTGCCCACAAACCTGTAACTAGGACCTATAGATAGCTTAATACACCATCCATTCCATCCCATGTTCCCCTCCCACTGAGGACTTACTTATGCTCACGTGACGCAGTCGCGTGTCTATTTATTAATTAATTAATTAATTAATTAATTAATCCATCCATCCGCCATCCCAGTGATCCCACTCGACTGTACTGAGGACTTATGCTCACGTATAACGCTGTTACGTGTTACTGATTAATTAATTACTAGCCGCTACACTACCGCCTCGTCTGCCATGCATTACAGTAGACGACAGCTCGGATGAGGATTACATCCCCATCTAGTGCTTAATGGTTGGGGAATGATGCAGACGATATTTGTTTAAACTTTTGTGTAAATATTTTTTCTAATGAGATTAGCATAGTACTCCGTGGCATGCCTTTTTATTGCGCATGACACGCAAGTACCTACTGACTTAATTAATAATCGATCAGCGGTACAATATAGATATCGGCCCCCACACTATGACGTTTTAGTTACTATAAATAGTGACGGAACCTTTTGCCACTCAGGCAATTAGGTCCGTTAATACTATTTACCCGGCGAAAACCACTAGCTCGCCGGTATCAATTCTGCGCCATGCACGTTCACGTGAACTTAACGCGGAATATAGAAACCGGCGCCGGAGTGGTTTTCGCCAGGTAAATAGTAATGGACTTATATGCCTGAGTGGCAAAAGGTTCCGTCACTATTTTAATATAGTAACTCCCTGTAGCTTATCAATAGTTGTCGGCGAGGGTCTCATTATTGATAACAATTAACATCATCGTGGACTAAGCCCATAAGCACAGATGTTGTCTGTACAAGAAGCTCTTGCGCGGTTATGACGAAAATCCCCTGCCGTACGTGCATCGGTGGGGTATAGTGTTAGCCGTTCAAGGGCATGTGACCAGGACAAAAAAACTCTGGGTATTTACAAGAAGTTACCGCCCTGCGCGCAGTGCGCGGTGCAATCAATGGCCGGCTGGCCGCCGACAGCCAATAAAGCTCTAACAATGAATTATTTATAAACTACACTTTACTATGTCAGAGCTCAACGATGCCAATGTCCCATAACTGACATATATATAACATATATATATAGGTTCCTCCCGTTAGGCGTTTCCATTGGTCTTATCGTAGTATAGAGCTTTGACATGGCTCTGTATATAGGTTTATAGCTGGGCGTTTGCTTTGGTTTGAGTGATTTCACTCTGCTGTAAGTAATTATATTTTTAATATATATAACATTCTAAATGATTCAATGTATAACTGTCAAACTGTCGATCAGAGTCCCGGCTAGTTAATTATAATAATTAATTAATTAAAATCGTGCTCCCGTTGGGGAGTCCATGCGGAGCACCGAAGAAGTGCTTTTAACCCTGTATATGTGCACATGCAACAGGAAGAAAGGGCAGAGACCCCCCGTTCTCCGGAGGCCTTCATGCCAGAGGCATGCCACAGCTGCCATCGGACACGATCGATAGTAGACGATCCGGCAAGTTCTGTGGGTGCAATAAGAGGCCTATGCATGTGAGCATATATCATAACAAGGAGCGTGGGCAAGTAATCTGATCATAGCCAGGAGTCGTAGCATGGCTGTACTAGGGCTAAGCTAAGGCTAATAATGGCTGCATGGTTGTGTACCGTACGGTGTTATAGCTCGGTGCACGTGCCGGACTAGCTAGGTATGGTGGCACAGCTAGGCAAACATTCTATAGGCATGGCTGTCTGCCATGCATGGCGGCAGTGACTACCAATGAATACAAGCTAGAGCTATTCTAGCCCGCAGGGGGCGTCTACATGTTGTGGTTGATCATCAGGCCCCCGCCCCGCCAGTACACCTTCGGGGCTTCTGGGGATCCTGCTTGTGGCGGAGGTATTTCGGCCACAGGTCGCGTCGCTGCTGCTGCTGCTGAGCGGGGGTCACTGGTCGTCGTCCAGCGTCCAGGTGACTAGGCCGGTCGTGCAACCTCTTGCCGTGCGACAGAAAGGAACCGCTGCTTGTCCTCAGGGGAGGGGAAGCTGAGCAGGACTGGTGGGGGAGCCGCCTTGTCCCGTGATCGAGTGGGGAAGGCGGTAGCACCCACGCATGCAGTTCTATTATACCTCACCCACCAGGCCCATGAGGGTAAGGAGCTGGTCCTTGAGCTCGTCGGCAAGGGTGGTTGACGTCTCACCTGGCTTCTGGGCCGCCCGGGAAGCGACGCAGCACCACCTGGCACTCGCAGCGCGAGCGCGGTCGGTGGCCTCCCGTTGTTTTGCCTGGCAAAGGTCTTCAAGCTCCTGGAGTTTCGTAGCAATGGCGTCAGTGGTTGAGGCAGTCGCTGTCCGCAGCAGGTCCGCATAGGATCGAGAGCTAGGGGCGGGAGGTCGCCAGCATCCTGCCGGGGTGGCTGGGATGCGATGGTGGCCGTCTGCTCCGCTATCTTTGGGACCTGTGTGGCCACGGCGTCGGTGTGGGCGGTGATGGCTTCAAGCTTCTTCATGAGCACGCCGCACTTGCCCTCCACCTGGTTAAGGCAAGAGACAAGTGCTGCCAGCGTGCGTCTCAGATGCCTGCGCCGCGGTGTGCAGCGCCGTGAACTGAGATTGGAGTTAGCCAACTTGTGGATGACCTTGGTTTCCACATTGGAGACCCGGGCCTCTGGACACTGTGTTGAGCGTTGTGTTCAGCAAGGTCAGCTTCTCGGCCAACGACCAGGTCACGTGCTCCTGAGTCCAGCACTGCTCGGATGTCATCCTTGGAGAGGGAGGGAGCCGACGTGGCTGCCGGCTGCGCAGGCCGGGCTGGGTTGCGGAGCTTAGCGACGATGTCGGAACAGTTAGCTGGAAAAAGCTGCTCAGGATAGCGAGGCGGTGGTCTGGCCGGCCTGCATGGCGAGGAACGCCTCCATGTGGTCGGCGGAAATGCCATTCGGGGACGCTGGGCCCAAAGAGCTTGCGTTCCTGTGCTAAGATCTGGACTATTTCGGCGCATTCTTCCTTTGACAGGGCCAGCCAGCGAAGGAAAGAAAAGAATCCGTGGCTTGGGAGGAAAGTTCGCCATTTGCCGTCGTGCCGGCAGCAGGGTTTCTTGGGATCTGACCAGTGAGGCGCTTGGCGATGGTTTTGCTGGTGATGGGTGATTTGCGGGCGCCCAGACGGCCCTGGGAAAGGACGATGGTGAGCGGGGTCATGGGCTGGGAGCCGGAAAGCTCCTTTTCCAAACCTCGTATTGATTTTGGAGTCGTCATAGCTGCTTGTCACGTGCGTAACTTTTTCGATACTGCGTTTCAGCCGTAACTGATTATACTGGCGAGTGCGTCTTAAAAGGCGCATCGAATGCAAGTGATCTGACTGGATTTGGGGCTCAGACGCAAAAGATCTGAGCTCCGCCGTCAGCCATACCGCCGTCAGCCATCCGGCCCATCCCATCAGCCAGCAGCACTTGGAATCCCGGCTTAATTCCGTGTAAACTCCGAAATGTGCTCCACCTGAAGGTCATTACCGGTTTTCAGCGACAAGTGATCCGAATATGTAGCCATTTCCTGATAACGACTCGATCTGTCTATAGATTAGCAGGCGCGGGGATGACTATAGACTGACTAGATGTTGCCAACAACTATGCCTGGAAATGAACTTGCCAGCTGCCTGTAAGTATGTTTTGCCTAAAGTTACTGATCTTTTGCGGCCGTTTAGTTTTTCTCACGCAACCGTCGCATCGTAGTACTTTCGGGGGTTGATGCCACAAGAATTTGAAAATATCTAGTACGACTCCAGATGCTGCGGTGTACCGGCTCACAATTGTATTGCATTTGTTGCCTTAGCTAGGTATATAGCTGGGCTGTCGATCAACCATGGATGGGCAAGCTAGTATTTACTTGTCAGTGGAGCAGTATGGAGAGGAGTTTTGAGCAAATGGATGCGGCCACTAGACAGTCTCTGTGTTTGGCACAGGGGAACTCCACTAGTCAAGTCAACTGACCTGCCCTCTTCTTAAGGTCACTCAGGGCGAATCAAAGCCCACGGACGCCCCTGTCGAGGGATTCACATCGGCAGAACAAGCATGGCCGTGGCTGTATCTAGCTGATCAGAAAGAAAAATGTTGCATGATTTGCCGGGCTCAGGTATACGACCACCGGTTGACCGCCCGTGTAATAATGGCTACTAATCAAGCTTGAATAAATTGGATTATATTTTGACTTGAATTGAATCGAAGTAAGGATGTGGTCGACCGCTCGAGTACCACTTGCATGCGGATGACAGCAATCAGGCCAGGTCGTCTTAGAGCAGAAGCGTTGCAGAAGGGCAATCAGGCCAGGGCAGGTGAGCAGAAGCGGGCGCCCAGCTGCCATGGCATGTCGAGGACCTCCAGCAAAGGTGCATGACGGTGGAATTTCGTGCAATGATCGTCTCGCTCTGACAGACGTGTGGCGTCGTGTTACTTGCAATGCGTGCAGGAAGCCTCCATGGCCCCATGTCAGGCATCGCTCACCTAGTAGACAGACCCGGCCCGATTCCGGGTGATGGCTAGAGATTATATCATTAAACATTTCATACTGTAAGCCATTGGAATGCGCAGAGTACATCATACCGTGCGGGCACTAATGGATGTGGAACTCCTTGTTGTCACATCACTGCCCCTTGACGTCGCGTCGCTGCCCCTTGCTGTCACGTCGCCACTCATCGGTACGGGCTGCTGGAGCCCCTGGATGGCGTCCACCACTGCCCGCTGCAGCTCGTGGTACTCCCGGAAGTTCTCCTGCCCAAGTGGCCACGCATCGCCCGACCAACACAGGTGGTGATGCCCATGCATGTGCGCATGGTCAAACATGTACATGTGGTGGCAGTCAAGCGTACAGACGTAAGCTCGTCCAGGTGAAAGAAGTCATGGTTTTCCCAAAGGGGTGATGTTTTCACATAATGACAGATAACTTTATTATACCATACTCGGATCATGATATCTGGACAGGGGGTTTCAAACTACCGTGCTCACATCATATAAAGCACGGCGCTACGAATGACGCTAGTTGCGGTGACATGACTGCGGCCCCTTAGTGTGCCAGCAAGTGCACCCTTGTGTCTTCTTTCTCTTAGTCTCCTGAATATCAATGGCTGCGATGAATGCACAGTATGTTCATTTGCATATATAAAGTGAAACGCATGTGGGAACCTGTGGATACCCTCTCGGAAGTCATCCTGGAGCTGAAGCTAGTGGCAGAAATCGAATGGATTACTTGCAAGTCGATGACTTATCAACGATGGCTTATCATCGATAGACTGTGCATATAGTAGCGACGATGCAAACCATGGATGACGTATCATCGACTACGGCTATCAGTCGGTGGCGGACGGGAAAGAGCACCATGTAGCTAGTATTCGATGCGTTTAGGCTAACCGGGGCATGGATTTGTAGCTTTGTGCTCGTGACCAGTTGGTAGCGCTCATATAGCCACGATGACAGATATATATTCTGGGCCCGAGAGACCAGCTCTGACACAAGAAAGCCGAGTTTACGACAGGGTTAAAGCCAAGCCCACACTCGGTGAGGGCTCAGCTGTACATGACCTTCATTTGCATGGCACATAGTACTCAAGCACGCACACATGTGCGAGCGCGCACACACACACACAAACAAACAACCAAACACACACACAGACAAATAATAATAATAATAAAATTAAAAAAGGACCCACACATACCCACAACGCACCGAAAGAGCCTCCGTCACCTAATAGCATTTAAACCCATCCATGCAATGTAATGCGTATACAGTCCACATCAAGCCACCGCGCACCTGAAGCGCCTCCATCGTCTCGTAGTACTTGAACAGGGTGTCGCGCGGCCACAGGGTGTCATGGGGCACTTGGGCGATGGCCGCATTGAGCTGCTTGATCAGCGACACCCTGCAGGGGAGGACACAGTGGCGCAAGGAAACTTTGAGTTTAGCAGACCTTGGAGAAGGGAGCTTGAAGTACTGCCGAGCACCAAGTGACAAGGAAGGACAGCTTATATTGCATACCAAGGTCGGGTGCATGGGCGTGCAGGCCAGCCAGGCATAATACCGCAGCAGTTCATGTTAACATACAACACATACATATCGACATATACGTGAACATACTGTCCTAGCCACCAGAGTGAGTCCTAAGCATAACTTCTAAGCTAACATCTCGCTAGCAGGAGGGTCAACTTCCTTGGGCGTAGACAGAAGCAATCAACAGTCCGGAGAGGGGTTAAGATCCCTTCCTAGTTGCGCCCATTCTCCTTATTAGAACTTCAAGTGTATTCAACCCCCCCACAGGACACAACGAGTACTTAAAAAAGACTACCCATGCCCCCTTCCCTATTCTCTTACTCCCAGGTTCCCCTCTCACGTCACACCATTTGCCCCAGGAAACCAAATATGACCGCCATTCTCAGGCTGCATCATGGATAGGGGGCTGCTGAACTCACTTACCTAAAAACACATGTGGCTTTGTAATGACTCGCACGGTGGGCTAGAACATGCTCACGAGCCCAAGGAGATGTGGTCGTGACATCACACACACGGACACACACACACATGAGGGATCATGACACACGTCTCCCCTATCAGAAGGCCTAGTACACCTGCCGCAAACGGCACAGAGCATCAGCCCATGTCCGCAGCCTAGAGGCTACGACCTAACTCTGCAGTGAGGGGGACGGGACACACACGAATTTTTTTGGCGCCAAAAAATTCGTGCCGGTACCGAGGTACTCTGGACCACAAAGTTTTGGGTGCGTGCGTGGGAGCGTGTGTGCGACGAGATAATGGCGATCGACTACGTGGGCGAAGAGTTTGAAATCGGGTGCCAACTGCTCCTTTATGGATGGCAATGCCAAAGTAATTATGAGCACTTCCATCTGAAATCCATTTTGCACAAGGATTGGTTGATTGCCAGCGGGGCTGCGGGCCAGAACCATCCCACCCCCCCAAGAGTCTCGACGACAGCCCAAATATTTTTCGCAATGCAGCGTACATGAGGTTTGCTGCGTTAATGGGGAGGCGGGATGATGATGGCGGGGCTAGGGAGTTGCCCGCCAGGGTTGTCGAGATTATTCGCATGCGCTGGCCTGACCCAGGGGCGAAGTACGTCGGGCTTAAGTCGTCGGGTGAGCGGGCCTGGATTTTCTGTTTAGTGCCACGAACAAGCGATGCCCAGTAATTAACGGCGCAAGCGCGGGCAGTGGGCCCGGCGTTCAGCGGAGATCACTGCAGCGTGGAGGGGGAATGAGAGTAGCTCTGAAGAGGAGCCGAATCCTGCAAGGGGGCCTGGCAGGCATCCGGGCACAACTACGCGAAAGGGCGGTCGTCCACGGACGAGCGAGCGCGTGGAGACAGTTTGGGTGCCGAGGAGCAGACCTGGTGAAGGGCAAGGGCAGGCGACGGTAGGGGTGCAGGGGCAGGAAGGCGATGGCGTCCAGCAAGCGCAGGAGGGGACGCCACCTCGCGCGGAGCGACACAGAAAACCGCCGAGCGGATACCGACCGTCGCCCAAGAAGCTGCTGAAGAAGGGTAAGCAGGTTCGCTGCGTCTCTCCGCAGCCTGCTCCTCCTCCCCCTCCTGTTGCCGACGAGGGTGTGCCACTCAGTATGCCTGCGATAGTGGCTGATTCCCATGCTTTGGAAGCCACGGTTGCCACATTTCCATGCCCATGATGCTATATGGCACCATGTTGAAGCTAGGGGTCGCTGAGAAGCCTGCAGTCGGTGGAGCAGGTCCCCCCCCCCGAGGTGGTGCTGTGGTGAACCAACCCTTTCTGCCGCACCGATGCCAGCGATGCTCCTGATGGGAATGCTGAGGGCGCGGGGGCGCCTGATGAGCCTTGGTGGATGCCATTTCCCCTCCTCGAGCACAACACAGTCAACACTGAGCTCAGGACAGGTGTCAAGCGTAATGCAAGCACTAGCTTGATGGCTACTTGTGCCGTGCTGTTTGCGCTCACGCGTGCACAGGTGCTCCGCCTTGCCTCGGTGCTAGGTATACAGTTTCCCCGTGGTCACCGCACGTTGGACAAAGGATGTAGATGCGGCGACGTCCAGGTGATCGAGGAGCATCTCAAGGAGGTAATCATGAAGAACAGGGAGAAGGTGAGGGAGTGGGAGATCAAGGGAGAGAGGTTCGTGATGGATGGGCAGGGCAGGCAGGGGTGTCGGGTGTCCTTTGATGGAAGCTGGGCGAACAAGGGGTACCGTAGCCTGTGGTGGCAACAATTGATCATCCACCAAGGCACTGGGCTAGTGATAGGCTTCCACGTGAGTGGCAAGTGGTGTTCCACGTGTGAGCAGGCCAGCAGCAGTACCAGTGTGGTCCCGGAGCATGTGTGCAGGAGGAACCACACGGGCAATAGCAAGGCCATGGAGGCACTAGGGGCCATCTTCCTCCTTGAGGACCTCATGTCACTGGATGCAGGGATCAGCTTTGGGCAGGTGGAGCAGGTGAGGGAGGGGCCCAAGCTGCCCAAGCCCCTAGAGCAGCGGTTGTATGCCCACCAGGTGGTGTCGGATGGCGACACCACTTGGTTCGCCCAGGTCAAGAAGCACGAGGGGATTAAGGCTAACGGGAACATTCCTGAGAAGTTTGAGGACATCAATCACCTAGGCATTTGCTTGCATGGTGCACTGCTAGCAGCACGCAAGGAGCCCTTATCTGGGTTGCCCAGGGTGCTTACTGAGGATGTGATCACGCACATGTGCACTAGCTTTAGGTACTGCATCCACATCAACCACGGGCAGGAGGGGGAGTGGCTGTCACGTGCCATGGCCAACCTGAGAGCACACTACTTTAACACATATGACAACTGTGAGAAGTATGCCAATCTCATACAGGTGTTGGGGGTGAGCGCCAAGGAGGTATGGTGTGGTGTGGTGAACAGGAGGAGTGATGAGCCCGGCTGGACACCAGTGGGGGGGCGGCGGCTGCCCAAGGCAGAGGTGAACAACAAGGGGGTGACTGTGGATGTGTGGGGTGGGGTGGAGATTGCATTCGCCAAGTACTCAACCCCTGCCCTACTTGAACATTGCAACCCTGGTTCGTCATCCAACCTCAACGAGTTCCACCACTTGCAACAGGTGGACTTCGTGCCAGGGGGGAAGTGTGAGTTCGCTGGCCAGCAATGGCCATACGCGACAGCCATGGACATCCTAAGGCCCAAGAGGGGGAGGACTTCTGGATGCCCTTGGCTGGCAAGCTGGACATCGCTGTCACAGCCCCGGCAGTCACAGCCCAGCTGGACATGCTGCATTCGGAGCGTGCCCGCCAGAGGGCACTGAAGCCGGACCACGGCTGGAATCGTGCCAAGAAAAAGGAGGTAGTCAAGAAGGGCAAGCACTGGAAGGAGAATAAGGAACACAAGGGGGCCACGTATGGCAGGGGATGTGGGTATGAGGAGGGGGTGGGGCAGGGGGTGGGGCAGCTGACAGACAGGAAGGGGAAGGGGCCAGCCAGGGAGGAGAAGGGGGGAAGTGCAGGGGATGATAGCAGTAGCAGTGCCAGCAGCACGGGCAGTGGCATTGCAGCAGCTAGGTGCATCAAGCGCTTGGGCTGCGATCACAAGGAGGCCAACCCCTTCCTCCTGTGTGAGGCAGGGGTAGGCAGGGAAGAGCATGGTGCACACATGCTCTGCCTGGGCCTCAACAAGAAGACCATACCGGCGGGAGCATGGTTCCGTCCCAACTGCGTGGGGGATGACCAGTCACACGATGGCCAAACTGTCTCCACGCGCTCGCTCGTGCGTGGACGACTACCCTTTTGCTTTGTTGTGCCCAGATGCCTGCCCGGTCCCCTTGCAGGATTCGGCTCCTCTTCAGCTACTCTCATTCCCCCTCCACGCTGCAGTGATCTCCGCTGAACGCCGGGCCCACGGCCTGCGCTTGCGCCATTAATTACTGGGCATCGCTTGCTCGTGGCACTAAACAGAAAATCCAGGCCCGCTCACCCGACGACTCAAACCCGGCGTACTTCGCCCCTGGGTCGGGCCAGCGCATGCGAATAATCTCGACAACCCTGGCAGGCAACTCCCTAGCCCCGCCATCATCATCCCGCCTCCCCGTTAACGCAGCAAACTTCCTGTACGCTGCGTTGCGAAAAATATTTGGGCTGTCGTCGAGACTCTTGGGGGGGCCGGGGGGATGGTTCTGGCCCGCAGCCCCGCTGGCAATCAACCAATCCTTGTGCAAAATGGATATCAGATGGAAGTGCTCATAATTATTTTGACATTGCCATCCATAAAGGAGCAGTTGGCACCCGATTTCAAACTCTTCACCCGCGTAGTGGATCGCCATTATTGCGACGGACACACGCTCGCACGCACGCACCCAAAATTTTGTGGTCCAGAGTACCTCGGTACCGGCGCGAATTTTTTGGCGCCAAACCAATCGGGTGTGTCCCGTCCCCTTAACCTGCATGACAAAGCTTTTATGGTTTGGCATTTATATAACTTTATGGGACATGCGCGGGTGCGGTACATGCTTAATAATTAATAAGCACGTGACTGCGTCACGTGGGTGCCAATATAGGGTAAAGGTACCTTCATCCCTATATACACGCGGGTGGGGTACATGCTTGTGCCACCCATCATGCCATGTTGTACCAGGCATGTGGGTTGCCAGCTGTGACAATGATGAACTATGGTCAGACTAGCTCAGAATGACCTGGGATGTCGTGGCAAGCTCGCTAACATCATAAATAAATAATCACACTTGATTTGGCCCAGGTTGTTGTGGGCATGAGTATGTTTTGGGTGATGTTTGTGCTTTAACAATGGCTTTGCACGTGAACATCCATCAACATAAGTAAACGTGGTCAGAATGCGCTGCAAACTTGGGAGTTGGGACAGTGAAAATCTCACATTGGGCCATTTGTGAATATAATATCTGACCCATTGCATGTGTCTATGATTTGATTAATTTTTTTAGGCACCTAAAAAATACATGTTTTCACTTAGCTCCATCAATCAGTCTAAACATGCTTACTTTTGTGGTCCTGAGTAGCCAGTATTTTTTGCAAGGGTGGGGATTTTATGGGAATACTAAGGTCACAGTTGGCTTGCCCTTTCTCGTAAGGACAATAGGCCCAAAATAGCATATTTTTCTATTTTTAGCACATAACGGGCACCGGATGGGGGGTACTACCTTCCCCAAGTGGTTGGAAGTGTATTTTTAAAATCATATTTATGGTCCCCAATCATCATTGGACTTTTATCTCATGCATAGATATGCTTGCCAGAAAAGTGCACGTTAGGGGTGTCCCATCCCTTAATGGACCAAAGTCTCCATGGATACCAAAGCAACGTGGTGGCGCGTCATGGCACGAAAGCATTCAATCTATGACTCGCACAGCACGTACCACTTTGCGCTTCCAGGATGGTGCCACGCGGGTATGGCGGCGGCGCGCGCCAGATACGTCGCGTAGGGCACGGGTCCCTGCTTACCCCTGCACACGCAATCCCGTCGAGTGTGGCCCAAAACCAAGGCACGCGTGAGACAATTCGTATCGTGACTAGTATGAGAACAGCGCCATATGAACCGCTTGGGCCAACACGATGGGAGATCTTTTGTAACTAGCAATGCAAGTCCGTGCGCCCGCCCTTGCAAAAGAAAAAATAACGAACAGGCAACACATAAATAATCCACAGTCCATTCGGTTCTTACCTACTAACATCATTTTAACAGTTCTTCTTCTTCTTCTTCTTATGATTATGATTATGATTATGATTATGATTATTATTATTATTATTATTATTATTATTATTATTATTATTATTGTTATTTTCATCATTATTAGCGATGGCTCACAGTACCACAAACCAAGAATCTGAAGTATTGTATATGAATCAAAAGTGTGGAAGTGTTGTGAGTTTGGTGACCACGCTCAGAGAAAAGGCTTTGGCACTCACCAGCCCAGTGGGGAGGATTCGGGCCATGACTTGCCCCCCCCCGGCACATCCTTGTCCTCAGGCCCCTTGCCCCCTTGGCCCATCCCACGTCCCCCCCCCAGCCCCTCATCCGACGAAGGGGAGGGCTCCCTCCAACGCTCCACGGGGCTGCTGTTGGGGCTATAGCCCGGCCCACCGGACCCACCCGGTCCACCCGGTCCACCCGGCCCACTCGGTCCACTTGGCCCACCTGGCCCACCTGGCCCCTTTTCCTGGCCACCGGGCGCTTGGGAAGAACCCCGGCGCGGTGGGGTTCCCTCCATGAGGAAGTCGTCATTGATGGGTTCCAAGCCCACCTCGTTGCTCTCTGATGTGTAGCCTGCTCGCTTAGGATGCCCAAGGGAGAGGTGTGGCAAGGTGGGGTCCAAACAGCACAAGGAGGTGACAGCCAGGAGCCACGAAGCAAAATTAAGGAGGTGACGGTCAGGAGCCATGAAGCGAGGCTCATGCTGTCAAGAGTGATGGGGTCAGGATGTCTACGGAGGCGCATGACAGCGGCCGATGCGGGTGATAACAGGCACGTTGGGGGCCGGTGGAGGCTACACCATGTGAGTGGAAAAACGACTTCTGCTAGCATAACTAAGATGGCGAGTGTGTAATTTGAAATCCCACCACCGGATGATTTGTTGCCTTCAGAGCCCTAGTGTATTTATATCCTGCCATGCGCGTCCGGGGCAGGCTCAATGCGAGGCAGGCTCAATGCGACAGCCAAGGACAGTCCCATCAGTCCGGATCGACTTGAGCGGACCACACAGAGATCCACCATGCATCAACCTACGGTACACAGGCTGGTGGCTGGGCAGCAGAATCATTAGGGATGGCAGGCAGGCAGGTGAAACCCTCATTGCACCTCAAGCCCTAATCCCAGAGTGAACCCTCCATCTCGGACTGATAAAACACAGCCTAATCCCAATAAGGACCCTCCACCCCACACCCCATTGATGCCCCCCATTCCTCATCCACTTGTGTGAGACTATAATTCATGAGATTCTATGATTGAACATTCACACTGGTCACGCTCTTATTTTAATGTCCGTTCCGACTGTACATGAGGTCTTAGAGGGTTGTGATCTGTAAACCCACTTGACAACAATGTTCTGGCATTGCCAACTACCAACAAGGAGGACAAAGCCAACATACTGGACGTGGGGCCCTCCTGCGGTCAAACATCGAAAATACACCCCCCACCTCCCACCCACTTGACACGAGGTTGGTGTACCCTGTTGCCTAACCCTTCGACCCTCTTGATGGCATGCAACCATGTCAGTTCTAGCCCACTAAACGCCATGCCCTCATGTCAGACCTATTCTACCCACCCACTTGGTATGAGCCTCCATCTGTGTCCAACACTATCACACCCCCAACCCCCTTTCTGGCCTTGCCAAGCCGTACCCCATCTCCTACACTCACTTACACGATGCTCCACGTATCCTATCCTATTGCCTAAACCCCCTTTACACAAGGCCCTCATGTGCATCTACTGTAATGACGTTTCCCGCACCCCCTACCCACTGGACGCCAAGGTCCAAGTGTATCCTAATGCCTTAGCCCCCTTGACGTGACTGGCCCTCCTGTGCTCTAATATATACTAACATGATAATATTCCACCCCCCTACCCACTGGACGCCAAGGTCCAAGTGTATCCTAATGTCTTAGCCCCCTTGACGTGACTGGCCCTCCTGTGCTCTAATATATACTAACATGATAATATTCCACCCCCCTACCCACTGGACGCCACGCTCTAAATATATCCTAATGCCTTAGCCCCCTGGACGTGACTGGCCCTCCTGTGCTCTAATATATACTACTATGATAATATTCCGACCCCCCACCCACTTGACGCCAGGCTCCACCGCGAGCTGGGTCTTCGGGTGGCCCACGTCGCGTCCGAGACCACCGAACTGCTGTCGTCGTCACGCCCGTCGAACTCGTCTGTCATCACCGTGCTGGCAAAGCTTCCCTGCTCCATGCGGCGCGCGGCGCGCAGCGCGTCCGCCTCGGCCGCGCTTGCTGCGGCTGAGGCCTCGCGCGCGGCCACGGTCGCGGGGGTGTCGAGTCGCCGTGACTTGGTCATCTGCCTGGTGGGTCCAACAGAGGGGTCCCAAGTGGGGCCCAAAAGAAGGGTCCAATAGAGGGTTCAAGTCACGGGGTCCAACAGAAGACGGAGGGAAGGAGATGTTGAGGGATGGAAGAGGGTGGAAGAAAGGACAGCGAGAGGGTGCGGTTTGATAGAGGATGAGGTTCAATTGACGATGGGGGATGGAAGAACAGGACCAAGAACGAGGGGCGGGAAAAGACGGACAAGGATGAGGGGCGAAACAAGGATGGGTTCCGCGAGGAAGCCTAGCGCGGGGGGTAGAGTACAAATGGCAACGCGGCGCGTGGGGTAGAGTGCAGAGGGAGGGCAACGCGTCGCGTGGGGTAGAGTTCAAAGGGAAGGCAACGCGTCGCGTGGGGTAGAGTACAGAGGGAGGGCAACGCGTCGCGTGGGGTAGAGTACAAAGGGCAGCGCGCCGCGTGGGGTAGAGTACAGAGGGAAGGCAACGCGGCGCGTGGGGTAGAGTGCAGAGGGAGGGCAACGCAGCGCGTGGGTAGAGTACAAAGGGAAGGCAACGCGTCGCGTGGGGTAGAGTGCAGAGGGAGGGCAACGCGGCGCGTGGGGTAGAGTGCAGAGGGAGGGCAACACGGCACGTGGGGTAGAGTACAAAGGGCAGCGCGTCGCGTGGGGTAGAGTACAGAGGGAAGGCAACGCCGCGCGTGGGGTAGAGTGCAGAGGGAGGGCGACGCGGCGGGTGGGGTAGAGTGCAGAGGAGAGGAGGGAATGGGGGGTAAGGAGGGGGGTCTGGTGCAAGGGATGGGTGCTACGCAGGGTGGTGCAAATGCAAAAACAGGTCGAGGATGATGCAAACCTAAGTAGGGGATGGTGCAGGCATAGGAGAGAAGGGGCAGAGGTTCTTAAGGAGGGGAGGGGGGGTTGCAAGGAGGGGGGGAGGTGGTGCCAGGGAGGACAGAGGGTTGTGCAAGGGAGGGGGGAGAGTCTCCATGCCATGCCAGCGAGTGAGGGGATACTGCTTAGCAGGCATATGGCAGCCGTGGCCACTGGCGTGGCCTAATTAAGCCAAACGTCTGATTCCGATCTTAGCCACGTTCATGTGTGGCTGAGAGTACGGAAGACGCCTCCTGAACATGCCTACGTACCGAGGTTGTGTCAGTCCATGTTGGCCAACACCTTTGAAGGAGGTAAATAAAGGAGTGATGTCGAGTGCGACAGCAGTGCCAAGGCTGTGTGTCATTGTCACAAGGAAAATACATGTAGATGGTCCCTTGGCCCCCTTGATGTAATCTTTCGGGTGGGCCGCTTGCTTCTCCTTGATTGGCCTGCCTGCCCGCACTATCTTTTGCTTCCTACGCTGCCTGCCTGCCTGCCTGCCTGCCTGCCTGCCTGCCTGCCTGCCTGCCTGCCTGCCTGCCTGCCTGCCTGCCTGCCTGCCTGCCTGCCTGCCTGCCTGCCTGCCTGCCTGCCTGCCTGCCTGCCTGCCTGCCTGCCTGCCTGCCTGCCTGCCTGCCTGCCTGCCTGCCTGCCTGCCTGCCTGCCTGCCTGCCTGCCTGCCTGCCTGCCTGCCTGCCTGCCTGCCTGCCTGCCTGCCTGCCTGCCTGCCTACCTGCCTGCCTGCCTGCCTGCCTGCCTGCCTGCCTGCCTGCCTACCTGCCTGCCTGCCTGCATCTCAGCCCTTTGCTTGCATGCTGCCTGTTTGTGCAGCTGTTGCAGCTGCGTCAGGTTGCTCCAGCAGCCAGCCACGCCATACCCTCTACAATTTTTCTCTCGACAAGCCAGCCACGCCATACCCTCTACAATTTATCTCTCGACAAGACAGCCACGCCGTACCCTCTACAATTTATCTCTCGACAAAACAGCCACGCCGTACCCTCTACAATCTATCTCTCGACAAGACAGCCGCGCCATCTGACCTCTGCAGCTTCTTCTCAGAGCTCTCGCTGTTGTTGGAGGAGGTGGCGGCGCTGTTGGTGGAGGAGACGCGCCCCAGACTGCTCGCTGACGCCTTGCCGGCGATCTTCATCTTGCGACAGAACTGGCTGGTCAGGGACAGCTGCAACAATGGTCCAGGAGCGCAGCCGCAAGCAACACACACAAATCCACTGCCTACCGCTTGGTTTGCTGGCATGAAAGCCCATGGTGAATTCATTGCTGCGGGGGCATGCAAGCCCAAGGTTGTTAAGATGTATGAACTTCATGTATGCTATTTGGAAAAATAATCATTATGGATGAATATATTCTACTATGTATCCGTATCCTATTGTCAGCAGCGGCTGCCCGTTGCTTTGACAAGGGCCATTGCGGATTCGTTGTTCCGCTGTACCCGGGCTGACTTTCTTGCTAACCAAGCTTCCTATAGATCGTTCAGTGGGGGGCTGGAAGCTCGCTGGCCTTTTGATAAAGGGCAATTTACGTGTAACTTGTACTTTTAGCGGTGTGATATTTGTTGGTTGGCTCGGATTTTCAAGCTTCTCTCGTTCGTCTGTAATCTCTGCATTGTGTTGATGACGTATAAAAGTATTCACTATTAATTACTACTACCCAATAAATACGACATATGTGATAAAACCCCTCGGAGCTGGTGTGCTGCGGACAGCCGTGACTCACCTTTATGACTTGATCATGCACCCTTTATAATTATTGAAACATTATATATTATTGTATCACCTGCTGCTTCACCCCATATTGATGTAGCACCCTGCACAGGAGATCACCACAATCTGATCAATTCTCTCACCTTGACATTGACAAGCTGAAACACTTGCAGGCTCTTACTAAAATCATTGACATTGCTTCATTGATAGCAGCATTGTGATTATCCTTAGGCCCCCTAATCAATTAACCACCCCCCTAATGCTGATGTTGGCACGCTCCAATGTCTGCAGGTCGATATTTACATATTTACCTTTACCAACCCATTTTCAGCTTCATCGGCGAATCATTAACGTCAATTTTATTTTGGCACGCTGCAGCGCCTGCAGGTCCTTAGTTCATTGCTAACGAGTACTTAAATGATTACTATTAGACCATATAACTGTACCCCTCACCTCGACATTGGCGCACTGCAGCGCCTGTGAGTCCTTGATTAGCTTGTCACCATGCATGATCATTTACTTGGTTCATCAGAATCAACTACTTTGCCCCCCCACCTTGCCGTTGGCGAGCCTGCTGGTCCGTGATTCCATGCTAGCTACTGCTAAGTGGGTACTAGAAGACAATGTAGCGGTTCCCCTCACCT
Source organism: Mesostigma viride (assembly GCA_009746045.1). NCBI lineage: Eukaryota > Viridiplantae > Streptophyta > Mesostigmatophyceae > Mesostigmatales > Mesostigmataceae > Mesostigma > Mesostigma viride. Next base: position 2,134,249 of record RPFO01000448.1, read on the forward strand.
TGACGTTGGCGCGCTGCAGCGCCTGCAGGTCCTCGGCCAGCGTGCTGAAGTTGCGCACCATCACGCCCACGATGATGTTGCGGAACACAAATGCGCCCACCCAGATCCACGACACGAAGTAGAGGAGCGTCGCCACGGGGGACACCTGGCCGGGCGGGAGCAAAGCACATTGGTTTTGATTTGTTGCCAGGCAGGCATGGAGAAAATCCCCATGAGACTTTGAGCGTGTATGCGCCAGAGATCAAACGCAAGAAAAAAAATAGTAATATCCATGCGTTGGGAGGGTACAACGTACAGTTAAGTGTTTTTCAGCAGCTAAATCCCATGAGCACAACTATAGTTAATGACCCATTCCTATGCTATAGAAGAGCAGGGCAGCCGACAATGCACCTCCTGAGTGGACTACCCGCCACTCCCATGGCTTAGCACCCTACTCGCCCCTTGCATGGCCCAGTACCCTACCCGCCCCTTTTTAGTATTATCCTTGTTTCATTCATGGGTTCATTCATGTGGTGCATGTCTTTCTTGGGAGGGTTACGGGGTACTAACTGCTTGAGTAGATGCTTTCTATCCTTGATTTATAAGCGACAACTGTCAACTAGTGCAACATGTACTCATCACATGGGTGGCCTCCTGCTCCAGCGAGTACCCTATACCCACCCCTTGGCTATATTAGTAACGTACTGCTGGTTGCCTCACTGCACACCCACCACTTGGATGGCCTCCTGCTCCAGCGAGTACCATTGGTCCAGCGTGAGGAGCTGGAACAAGGTGGAGAGGGCGTTGGGGATCGACTTGAACTTGTACTGCACGCCGGCACGGGCCACGCACCGCCGCCGCAAGAGCACCAACACAGTCAGAAGCAGCAACACAAACGCAGCCACGTTGGAACATGGAAGAGATCGAGGTTAGCGATGGAAGGGTGAGAATGCCGGGAAACGCAGAGGAGTGCAGAGGAGTGCAGAGGAGTGCAGAGGAGTGCAGAGGAGTGCAGAGGAGTGCAGAGGAGTGCAGAGGAGTGCAGAGGAGTGCAGAGGAGTGCAGAGGAGTGCAGAGGAGTGCAGAGGAGTGCAGAGGAGTGCAGAGGAGTGCAGAGGAGTGCAGAGGAGTGCAGAGGAGTGCAGAGGAGTGCAGAGGAGTGCAGAGGAGTGCAGAAAAAGGCAATCTGGGGTTTGATTTTGTGCTGTCATCAGAGGTTGCGAGTAGAGCGCTCCAAGGAGCATGGGAGAAGTCATCATTTATGATTGTTGCGTGATTCCTGCATGGCTGCCGGAGTGTCGCACAGGCGATGGAATGTGAGCGCTGTCACGTCTACGTGATAACAAGGCAAGGTCGGCCCGACGCACCGTCTGGAGAAGCGCTGGGTTGTCGGACAGGGTGTACGACTCAAATAGGTAGAACCCGAAGATGGCGTAGATGTAGATGACCATGACTGTGGCATGGGGGCAAGCAAGGGGTAAACCGGTCAGGCAATGATCGATGAGCACTCAGACAAACTCCAAACGCGGGAGCAAACTGCAAAAACTCTCTGGGCTCTTGTAGAAATGAAGAAGCGAGTAACTGGTCAGTCGGCACAGAACACATGTGCTTGCAATTCCTTGCACGGAAAAGGAGCAAGGATGGTTGGATGAGATGATGCAGTAGAGTGGAAGTGAGTGAATTGACCGCAGGCACTGATGCACGCCCGCTGGTAGAGTGAAAGGCAAGACGCGGTGATCAAACTACTGTTTTAAGTTTGACACTAACGCCCCCTTTCTTAAGACACACTTCTTGATGTGACAAAGCGACCTTCAGAAGACATCAGGAATACTCTGAAAAGTGGTCACTCCAAACATGAGGGTGGCAGTGCTCAGGCGTAGCTGCAGGGAAAAAACACCGCTGCCATCGTGCATATACAGGATACTTTGCAACCATGCACACTGAAAAGCAAGCCGAGGGTCCGGCAAATGCATCACCCACCCAGCAGCAGCATGATGGATGCCATTTATTTGAGAATAGCAGGTAGACCCTTGCCAATATAGCAACACCCACTGGTGTGCCAACCTAACATGGATACTGGCAGGGGCCGGCATGCAAGCATGCACCCACCCAGCAGCAGCATGATGGATGCCATGGAATGGAAGGCCTCCAGCAGCGTGTGGATGATGATGCGCAAGCTCTGGCCGCCGCCAACAATCACGAGACCACATGCGGGGTGGGAGGGGGCGTTAGCGTGAGCGTACGCGAATGTGCATGTCCATGTGCATGTGCATGTGCATGTGCACGTGCATGTGCACGTGCATGTGCATGTGCATGTTCATGTGCATGTGCATGTGCATGTGAATGTGCATGTGCATGTGCATGTGCATGTGCATGTGCATGTGCATGTGCATGTGCACGTGCATGTGCATGTGCATCTGCATGTGCGTGTGCATGTTCATGTGCATGTGCATGTGCATGTGCATGTGGATGTGGATGTGGATGTGGATGTGGATGTGGATGTGGATGTGGATGTGGATGTGGATGTGGATGTGGATGTGGATGTGGATGTGGATGTGGATGTGGATGTGGATGTGGACGTGGATGTGGATGTGGACGTGGATGTGGATGTGCATGTGTGTGTTTGTGCTCTTTTATATGTTTTTGTGTGCATATGTAGTGTGTAGTGTGTAGTGTGTAGTGTGTAGTGTGTAGTGTGTAGTGTGTAGTGTGTAGTGTGTAGTGTGTAGTGTGTAGTGTGTAGAGTGTAGTGTGTAGTGTGTAGTGTGTAGTGTGTAGTGTGTAGTGTGTAGTGTGTAGTGTGTAGTGTGTAGTGTGTAGTGTGTAGTGTGTAGTGTGTAGTGTGTAGTGTGTAGTGTGTAGTGTGTAGTGTGTAGTGTGTAGTGTGTAGTGTGTAGTGTGTGTGTGTATCCGGTACAGAGTGAGAGAGTGAGAGAGTGAGAGAGAGAGTGAGAGAAAGAGAGAGAGAGAGAGAGAGAGAGAGAGAGAGAGAGAGAGAGAGAGAGAGAGAGAGAGAGAGAGAGAGAGAGAGAGAGAGAGAGAGAGAGAGAGAGAGAGAGAGAGAGAGAGAGAGAGAGAGAGAGAGAGAGAGAGAGAGAGAGAGAGAGAGAGAGAGAGAGAGAGAGAGAGAATGTGTGTGTGAACATTCAGGGCCAGCGCTAGCAAAGATGGGGCAAGTCAGCAAGCAAGCATCAAGAAGGCCGGGGTGATGACATTCTGGCATGGGGAACCCGTGTCGGCATGTGTGCCCTTCTCAGGAGGGTGCTCCATAGTCAAGTCCCCGAAAATGGGACCTCTACAACAAACGTAGCCACCCATCCGCCCAGCAACAGATAGCAAATGGCATGCAAGTACAGTAGACAAGAAAAAAAACAGCAATAGGAATATCATTTGGGGGCGTGAGCGTGTTACCAGAGTCCAGAAGTCTAGTTCTGCCTTTTGTGCGCTAGAAAGGCCACCATCGCCTCTCTAGCGCCAAGGCAATCAGGGCAATGAGCATTTCCCCACAGACAGTTGGGAACCCTCAAAAGGGTCGGGCAGGTAGCACTCAGCTGAAAACCCTTGCACTTGTATCAAGTGCGATTGTCCTTGCCATAACCCCAGCTGTTTTGAGGGTAAGAAATCCAACGAAAGAACTTCCGCAAGGCGCCAGCAAGACGATGCAACATCAGCTCGCACGTACCTGGAATCGCGCGACCATGCGCAGAATGCGGAGAATCCTCAGCACCTTGAGCTGTGGGCGAGGGACCAGGACCATTCCCTCCTACCCACCCACCCACCCACCCACCCAGCCACCCACCCACCCAGCCACCCAGCCACCCACCCACCCACCCACCCACCCACCCACCCACCCACCCACCCACCCACCCACCCACCCACCCACCCACCCACCCACCCACCCACCCACCCACCCACCCACCCACCACCCACCCACCCACCCACCCACCCACCCACCCACCCACCCACCACCCACCCACCCACCCACCCACCCACCACCCACCCACCCACCCACCCACCCACCCACCCACCCACCCACCCACCACCCACCCACCCACCCACCCACCCACCCACCCACCCACCCACCCACCCACCCACCCACCCACCCCACCCACCCACCCACCCACCCACCCACCCACCCACCCACCCACCCACCCACCCACCCACCCACCCACCCACCCACCCACCCACCCACCCACCCACCCACCCACCCACCCCCACCCACCCACCCACCCACCCACCCACCCACCACCCACCCACCCACCCACCCGACCACAACATACACACACACACCGACCACCACCAATCGCCGACCACCACCAATCGCCGACCACCACCAATCGCCGACCACCACCTCCCAACCACCACCCACCCGACCACAACATACACACACACTCACATACCACCCACCACCAATCGCCGACCACCACCTCCCAACCACCACCCACCTGACCACAACATACACACACACACACACATACCACCCACCACCAACCACCAACCACCAATCGCGGACCACCACCTACCCACCACCCATCCGAGGTATGACAGTAGGGCGCGTAATGTTAGGTGAGTGTGAAGATCTATGAGATGCAGGCAATTGCAGAGGCTCTGCGTATCTGCCTACTTGTCCCCACCTCTTCCCGTGTAGCAAAGCAAAGCATCTCTCTGCCTTACTCTGCCATGATGGCTTCACACTTGTACTCCCTTCCCCCCACGTCTACCCACTGGTCCTCACTGCACCTTGCCAGGACAAAGGAGGGGGCGGATAAGAATAATGTCACCGTTTACTCAATCATCGGGCTAACTTAGACAAGTGACTATGTCGTGTCAGGCTCTTTAAGGAACATCAAGAATCATACAGTTAGGTGGTCTCATTATAGATAGCTCGCGTCATCATAGCTTGTGTACGCCTAAAAGGAAGGAGAAGGAGGGAGCAAATAGAGCTCTTTGTTTAATGGCATACACTTTCATCTTGACCCACATCTGACAGCCAGGAAGGGCCAGGAGGCAGGCATGGGCTTGAGAGATAAAGAGATCATGATATTTATATATTCCTCTACACCATATATATTACACATAGATCATATGCAACTCGTACTCGTAGTATTTATTTTACAGAGATTGTATAATATGTCGAGTGACTAGTAACAAGTACATCCCAGGTATATCTGCCGAAGATTATGATGAGATGGACGTGCCATGGAGCAGCAGCAAGAGGTGCTCAAACATACACATATGTATACTGTAATTAGGAGAGTGTCATTATGGCGCATGTACGTACGTCTGCCAGAAACGATGTAGACAAGGACGTGCCGTGGAGCAGCAGCAAGAGCAGCTCGGGGAGCGCGCTGCATGCGGTGACGATGAAGTCGAAAACGTTCCACCCTTCGGACCAGAAGCCGACAAAGGAGGCGGTCCATTTGAGGCCGATCTCCGCTAAGAACAGGATGGTGACCACGTGGCTCAGCGAGCGCAGCACCTGGCGGGCAGGCAGGGCGGGAATTCGAACAGATGCCGTAAAAATATGGCGTCACAGTGTGAGTGCGGGCTGCAGGTCATGGCGATGCCTGCTTGGTTGCTACATCGTGTGGGATTGTGGGCTTTACAGACGAATTCCCTATTGGCTATACTGTCCAGGCCGTGGATGTCACAGGGCAAACGCTTTACGGTACGGTGTGACTGGTCGACACAGTGGGCACCCTGTACAGTGCAGACAGACAGTGTGACAACTACTCGCTGTGGTGTGCATGCAAGTGTTGGGCGCATTCCAGGGTTGGCGACAGTCACATATAGCGTGTGTCGCAGTACCCTGAGCAGCCGCAGATGCAAGAAGAGGGCAGGGGCACCGTTTGATGGCAAAGGCGGGGTGATTGTCACATGACAGTGTTGATATGATGGCAAAGGTGGGGTGATGGCCCCATGACAGTGTCCATACGACGATCACGGCTAAGGTGGGGTGATTGTCATATGACAGTTTTCATACGATGGCGAAGGCGGCTTAAATGAACTACAATAGATAGTATCGTGTCGCATCGCATCGCATCGCATCGCATCGCATCGCATCAGATCGGATCGGATCGGATCGAATCGGGTCGGATCGGATCGGATCGGATCGGATCGGATCGGATCGGATCGGATCGGATCGGATCGGATCGGATCGGATCGGATCGGATCGGATCGGATCGGATCGGATCGGATCGGATCGGATCGGATCGGATCGGATCGGATCGGATCGGATCGGATCGGATCGGATCGGATCGGATCGGATCGGATCGGATCGGATCGGATCGGATCGGATCGGATCGGATCGGATCGGATCGGATCGGATCGGATCGGATCGGATCGGATCGGATCGGATCGGATCGGATCGGATCGGATCGGATCGGATCGGATCGGATCGGATCGGATCGGATCGGATCGGATCGGATCGGATCGGATCGGATCGGATCGGATCGGATCGGATCGGATCGGATAGGATAGGATAGGATCGGATAGGATAGGATAGGATAGGATAGGATAGGATAGGATAGGATAGGATAGGATAGGATAGGATAGGATAGGATAGGATAGGATAGGATAGGATAGGATAGGATAGGATAGGATAGGATAGGATAGGATAGGATAGGATAGGATAGGATAGGATAGGATAGGATAGGATAGGATAGGATAGGATAGGATAGGATAGGATAGGATAGGATAGGATAGGATAGGATAGGATAGGATAGGATAGGATAGGATAGGATAGGATAGGATAGGATAGGATAGGATAGGATAGGATAGGATAGGATAGGATAGGATAGGATAGGATAGGATAGGATAGGATAGGATAGGATAGGATAGGATAGGATAGGATAGGATAGGATAGGATAGGATAGGATAGGATAGGATAGGATAGGATAGGATAGGATAGGATAGGATAGGATAGGATAGGATAGGATAGGATAGGATAGGATAGGATAGGATAGGATAGGATAGGATAGGATAGGATAGGATAGGATAGGATAGGATAGGATAGGATAGGATAGGATAGGATAGGATAGGATAGGATAGGATAGGATAGGATAGGATAGGATAGGATAGGATAGGATAGGATAGGATAGGATAGGATAGGATAGGATAGGATAGGATAGGATAGGATAGGATAGGATAGGATAGGATAGGATAGGATAGGATAGGATAGGATCGGATAGGATCGGATAGGATCGGATAGGATCGGATAGGATCGGATAGGATCGGATAGGATCGGATAGGATCGGATCGGATCGGATCGGATAGGATCGGATAGGATCGGATCGGATCGGATCGGATCGGATCGGATCGGATCGGATCGGATCGGATCGGATCGGATCGGATCGGATCGGATCGGATCGGATCGGATCGGATCGGATCGGATCGGATCGGATCGGATCGGATCGGATCGGATCGGATCGGATCGGATCGGATCGGATCGGATCGGATCGGATCGGATCGGATCGGATCGGATCGGATCGGATCGGATCGGATCGGATCGGATCGGATCGGATCGGATCGGATCGGATCGGATCGGATCGGATCGGATCGGATCGGATCGGATCGGATCGGATCGGATCGGATCGGATCGGATCGGATCGGATCGGATCGGATCGGATCGGATCGGATCGGATCGGATCGGATCGGATCGGATCGGATCGGATCGGATCGGATCGGATCGGATCGGATCGGATCGGATCGGATCGGATCGGATCGGATCGGATCGGATCGGATCGGATCGGATCGGATCGGATCGGATCGGATCGGATCGGATCGGATCGGATCGGATCGGATCGGATCGGATCGGATCGGATCGGATCGGATCGGATCGGATCGGATCGGATCGGATCGGATCGGATCGGATCGGATCGGATCGGATCGGATCGGATCGGATCGGATCGGATCGGATCGGATCGGATCGGATCGGATCGGATCGGATCGGATCGGATCGGATCGGATCGGATCGGATCGGATCGGATCGGATCGGATCGGATCGGATCGGATCGGATCGGATCGGATCGGATCGGATCGGATCGGATCGGATCGGATCGGATCGGATCGGATCGGATCGGATCGGATCGGATCGGATCGGATCGGATCGGATCGGATCGGATCGGATCGGATCGGATCGGATCGGATCGGATCGGATCGGATCGGATCGGATCGGATCGGATCGGATCGGATCGGATCGGATCGGATCGGATCGGATCGGATCGGATCGGATCGGATCGGATCGGATCGGATCGGATCGGATCGGATCGGATCGGATCGGATCGGATCGGATCGGATCGGATCGGATCGGATCGGATCGGATCGGATCGGATCGGATCGGATCGGATCGGATCGGATCGGATCGGATCGGATCGGATCGGATCGGATCGGATCGGATCGGATCGGATCGGATCGGATCGGATCGGATCGGATCGGATCGGATCGGATCGGATCGGATCGGATCGGATCGGATCGGATCGGATCGGATCGGATCGGATCGGATCGGATCGGATCGGATCGGATCGGATCGGATCGGATCGGATCGGATCGGATCGGATCGGATAGGATAGGATAGGATAGGATAGGATAGGATAGGATAGGATAGGATAGGATAGGATAGGATAGGATAGGATAGGATAGGATAGGATAGGATAGGATAGGATAGGATAGGATAGGATAGGATAGGATAGGATAGGATAGGATAGGATAGGATAGGATAGGATAGGATAGGATAGGATAGGATAGGATAGGATAGGATAGGATAGGATAGGATAGGATAGGATAGGATAGGATAGGATAGGATAGGATAGGATAGGATAGGATAGGATAGGATAGGATAGGATAGGATAGGATAGGATAGGATAGGATAGGATAGGATAGGATAGGATAGGATAGGATAGGATAGGATAGGATAGGATAGGATAGGATAGGATAGGATAGGATAGGATAGGATAGGATAGGATAGGATAGGATAGGATAGGATAGGATAGGATAGGATAGGATAGGATAGGATAGGATAGGATAGGATAGGATAGGATAGGATAGGATAGGATAGGATAGGATAGGATAGGATAGGATAGGATAGGATAGGATAGGATAGGATAGGATAGGATAGGATAGGATAGGATAGGATAGGATAGGATAGGATAGGATAGGATAGGATAGGATAGGATAGGATAGGATAGGATGGGATAGGATAGGATAGGATAGGATAGTGGTATGACAGTAAAAAGTAACAACTGTACTTCTGGCATCTGCCCAGTACGTGACGCACCAGCATGAACGTGGGGTGATGCGCGGGCGTAAGCTCTGACTCCAGACCGATGGTGAGCGCGTTGAGCAGGATAAGGAAGGTGACCCCGCTCTGGAAGCGTTTATGCTGACACAGCCAGCTGGCCCATATGTCCACCGGGACCTGGCCAGGTGGCAGGTTTGCACAGCGAGGAACAGCAGAACGTGGAACAGCACGGCACCAAGTGGATGATGGGGGAAGTGATGAGCTTATACATCGAATGGATGGTGATGGGGGATGGATGGTGATGGGGAATGGATGGTGATGGGGAATGGATGGTGGTGGGGAATGGATGGTGGTGGGGAATGGATGGTGATGGGGAATGGATGGTGGTGGGGAATGGATGGTGGTGGGGAATGGATGGTGATGGGGAATGGATGGTGGTGGGGAATGGATGGTGGTGGGGAATGGATGGTGACAGGGAATGGATGGTGACGGGCAGTGGATGGTGATGGGGAACGGATGGTGATGGGGACTGGCAAGATGAGCTCACGTTTTGACGAGTGGACGCGTTTGTATGACAGCACAGCACTGTGTGATGATGCACCATGGCAGCGGTTTCAAAATTATGGAATCCCACCCCTTCGGACAAAGGGTCGCGCTCACAAAGACTATGTTTTTAAGAAACAACAAATAGATCTTTAACAAGTAGTCAAGACTATCATGTTTTTCTGAGTAGCCAAATCACGCGCCTCCACTGACCGGGCACATAGCGACTGGTCCTCGCAAAGGGGTTCTGTGTTTAAGAAAGACGCTAATTATCGATACATGCACATGAATCACCGATGGCTGGACTGGCAATGCTACTAACCAAACGGACAAGTGATAGCTGGGAGGGTCAGGGGGGACTTCAAATTAACATCCACGGGTGGCGTGACAGGACCACAATAAGGGCCAACCACATAACGAAAACCGATGAGCACGAGTATCTGGCGATGACCTGGGCCATGTCACTCGCAGGCTTGATGACATGCGTTTGGTGCCACGGCCACACAGGAAGCATCTTAGAGAGCATTGCCGGTGAGCTCTAGTGTAGGACGCTGTGTTATATGAAGCTCTATCATAGGAAGCTCCATCATAAGAAGCTCTAAGCTCAATCATAAGAAGCTCGATCACAGGAAGCTCTATCATAGGAAGCTCCATCATAAGAAGCTCTAAGCTCCATCATAAGAAGCTCGATCACAGGAAGCTCTATCATAGGAAGCTCCATCATAAGAAGCTCTAAGCTCCATCATAAGAAGCTCGATCACAGGAAGCTCTATCATAGAAAGCTCCATCATAAGAAGCTCTAAGCTCCATCATAAGAAGCTCGATCACAGGAAGCTCCATCATAGGACGCTCTATCATAGGAAGCAGTGACTCGATTAAGGTTTTTGCGCTAAGCGCCATGTGGCATATTGAACTTCGGAAACTAGCTTTGGCTCGGCCAATGTGTGGCTTTTAGCCAGTAAAAATTGGGCTGGGCACGGCCACGTGTGGCGACTGGCGGGCGGGCGAGTCAACTGGCTTCCCTGGTCACGCAATGCTCCCTTCTAAACCTCTCACCTGCCACTCGCTGGCGGCGTTCCGAGTCAGTTGTCACAGCCATCTCGTGTCCCGAGGGCACAAGCTTGAAGTATACTATGGCGCGGGGCGGCGCTTACTGGCCAGTCAGCTAGTGAGCGTCTGGCGACCATCGCACGCGAGCCGATAGCCACGGGGCACTGGGCCATTGTTGGCTGGTGGACGGAAGCTACTAGAAGAACTGTACTACTAGGGAGACTTGCGGCGGAGAGCCGGCTGGAACTTATGTTGACACGGCCAAGTGTGGCGTCACTAGGTAGTAGCTTTGGATTCAACACGGCCATTATGTGGCAACCAGCGACTGCCAAGTAGCACAGCATCGCCACTTTGTGGCGTCTTGGGACCTGTCATTTGGGGGTGATATCGCCACAAATTGCTAAAACTGGCGCAACACCGCCACATTTGGCGAGAAAACGCCACTAATCGAAACACTGATAGGAAGCTCCATCAGAGCACAGCATCCATTGAGTCCTGGCGCGGGACCACCCACCTGCATGGTCTCGCGCGTGCGGCCTATGCAGGCACAAGGGACATGAAAAGCGGGCATCTACAAGTGACACGACAGCACCCACCCGCTTGATCGCGCGCGTGTGGCCGAACCGCAGCTTGAGCGCGTTCATCACATCAAACAATGAGTGGGAGCGCGGGGGCAACATCAGCCCTCGCTGCTGCTGGAGCATGTTACTTCGGGCCGATCGTCGCGCTGCCATTGGCGGCAGCCCTTCCCCCCCCCCCTTCTCCTCCTAGTCCTCCTCCACCGCCTCCTTCTCCGCCGTCGCCGCCACCTCTACCGCCGTCTTTCTCTCCGCGCATCTTTGATGCCTCGCCATTGCGCCGGCTCGACGCCTCGCTGCTGCCCGCACCCTGTCCGAGCAGCAGGGGCGTCGCCAGGCTGCTTGCGAGCTCGGTCGCTGTAGCGGTGTCGCGCTCGGTCACTGACGCGGGGTCGCGCTTAAATATCTTGAAACTGACCAGCTGGTGCGGCATGTCGCGCAGCACCGAGCGGAAGGTCTCCGGTTCCAAGCGGACTTGGGTGCTGGGGTAGGGGGTGGGTGGGTGGGGGTTGGAGGGAGCATGGGCACGGGGTGGGGGCGGGGTGCGGGATGGGTTAGGATGGAGCAGCAGCAAGTAGCGACCAAAACCAACCCCTGAGTGATTTGCCCTGCAAAGTCGTAAGGAATGTCTTGGCAGGTTCCAACCGCACTGGTGTGCTGCGTGTGCGGTCAGTAGGGTACATAGGGGAAGAGCGGAGCAGTGAGTTTGATCTTGCTGGGCGAGGAGCTAGGTCTGTGATAGTGCTGGTGGGAGGCAAGATGGGTGAGGAGGGGTTGGGACTTTGCGGGAGAGAGAACAGCGGGCAGTGAGAGGGGTGCGCATGGGTGGGAAAAGTGGGGAGGGTTCGAGACGGTAGTGGTGGGTACGGTGGGCGAGTTGAGGGGGTGGAGGGTGCTGTGGCAGGGTGGGCGTAAGGGGGAAGATGCACGCCGCAACGCTGCAAAGCTTGGCCTCAGGTATTTTTATGGATGGCACCAAGGGGTGGATCAGAGTTGATTGTTGATACATTCCCTCACCAAGCCAATGCATGTGCTTCTATCGTGAGATGGTGAGATGGTGATCGTGTTCACAACCATCATTAACATGCCATACATGTCTGCAAGGCAGCCAAGTAAGCATATTTTTTTTGTCAGAGGTCGTGCACACCAGCACATGTCGTTGCAGGTTACAAATTCATAGCAGAGAGTGCCTATTTGGCGGTTACTTCTCGGCTATCCAGTGGCAAGGGTGGTCTCCTGGCAATTTACTGTTATCTATTGGCGAGGGTGGCCTACTGGCAATGTACATATGGCGATTTACTATGACCTACTGGCTATTTACTGTCCCCATGATGCTGGCCATCGCCTGTCAGCTCGACCAGAACAAAACAAAGAAAAACAAATCGGCAGATCGCTAGGTTGCACAACGCCCTTCGGTAGGAAATTCGTCATCGATGAGCATGTCACTACTCCACAGATCACATGCTGGCTTTGCCATTGTGTCTAATGCTGCCGCTGGCAAGCCTGTAGGTCTTATGCTGGTGTGTCAGTGTCTAAATGTGTGTACATGAGCCCAACAGGATGCATAAACTTAGATTCCACCATCATGTGTGTAGGTCCCACAGCCGCAAACAACAGGTCGTGCGCCGGCGTCGTGCCAGGTGTCGCCCACCTGGAGCACACGGGGCGCACCGGCAACCCTGAGAGCTTGAGCAGGTTGTTGTCCAGGTGGAAGGCGTCGGTGAGCCGTGCGTGGAATAGCTCCTGTTGACGCAAACACGATGAGAGCAGGGGTCAATAGGGAAGGAACGGGAAGAGTGTACCTCTAAATCAACCGTATCATCCACACAAACACTGCCGCATCCATCAACGGAACACCCCACCATGTCCCAAGGGATTGTGTCCATATAGATTTAACCAAGGGAGCCTGTCCAGGTAGATTGAACCAAGGAAGCCTGTCCATGTAGATTTAACCAAGGAAGCATGTCCAGTAGGAAAAACTAACACCTTGTGGGCCCATGCACTGTGGTCTCTACGAGCAGCGAACAGAGAGCGCGGGGCAAGCGTGAGCTGCTGTACTTCGAAGAACCGGGCGAGAGTGCAGGCTAATAAAGATTGCACATAGATGCAGAGGGTCTAGGGCATTGTGCATACAGATATTGGCAACAAGAACCCCTCGCATGATGGAGAAACCCAGCCACGTGCTATGCCCAGCTGAATAGCGGGGGCTAGCCAGGTAGTAACGGATGTGTGGGGTCTCATAATACTAGTCTCCGCGATCGCTAAGCATGGCATGTGCGGTTGCCAAACAATGGCTCCCGAGTATGGTGGTCACCATCATGTAACATCACTCATGTAAGATACATGGCTCCTGGTGGCCATTTCTTACTATTTTCACTTCTGGAAAGAGGGAGAAATGGGAATAGCGATATACATTAACTCGTGGCTCTTCGTTTCCCCAATTATCTCGGATGGTAGCGGAGCAGGTCCAAAGTACTGTACACTCGTAATGTCCAGTGTATACTTGATGGCGTATACGATAAAGATATCGCTGTGATCAATTTGAAGTCCACACATAACCATAGTGCCGTGCAAACGTACCGCCCGTTCCGTGAACGAGTCCATTTGTCCGACACAGCACAAGAACGGCAACCGTTTGCAGGATGAATCCGGCGGGGACAGGAGGGCAGTAAGGAGCGACCCGCTGTCAGGCATGCACAAGATGCGGCATTGGTACGCTAAACGATATTACTATCAAAGTAGCCATGTTTGGCAAGCTGCATCTCAGCTAAACACAGACACATTGCCAGCCAATCCACAGTGTCATCTGCGGTCCCACCGTCATAAATGGCACAAGCGCACGTCCCGACTCGGCCATAATTTTTCTGTACACAAATGCTATAATTGCATGCAATATCAGTATTGGTAATTTGCCATGTGTATTATTCTGCGTGATAGGTGGGGAGCCAACACAACCATCGGCGTGGACCATGGGGCGCTAGCTGCACGAGAGCTTCGAAGCGGTGTATCACAAATTCCCACTTCGTGTGTGACAAGATGCACATTACTGCAGTCTGCATGTGAGGACGTACACGTGGCTACCTAGCTTAACCTCCATAATCACCCCACCAAGGAATGAAGATGCCAGTAGAACTACATAGTTGCCACGCGTTGCCACGCGGCATGGAAAGCGCGGCGCGGCGCGGGTCTGGCGGGAAGGCCGCACATGGGCAGGGCAGGCGAGGAAGTAGCAGGGTAGCAACTAGCAACATGCACGTTGCATGACCGCTGCGCATGAGATCTGCACCTCGGAGATGAAGGGGGGCCGGGGGGGCAAGGTTCAACACGGGCATATGTGACGTCGACAAGGCCTGAGGAACTCGTCAAGCGGCTTAAGGGGCACTAAGGATGCCTGGGAGCCTGAAACTTTAGATTGCGGTAGCTAATTGCCTGACGTAGAAATATGGATGCGCAACGCTTATTGAAGGTTAAGGCTCTTACTTTGCCCCCCAATATTCGTTGGTTGCGATGAATTGTACCGCTTCAAGCTGCTTAGTAGCTATGCTTGTCGAATACCCTATGGTACTGATGGACGAATTTACATGAGCCGCTGCAGGGGTTTCTAATACCAGTTGGCGATACTTGGGGTCTCCTCTTTCCCTTTTACAGTTTCTTTCAAATAATGCTGCAATCCAGCGTCAAGAAAATATTGCGTTGGTTATGGCCCCCTCTAATCATAGGCGTTTTATACATTACGGTACGCTTGGCTATTGTTATGCGGGAGCACAACTACGACTCCCGGGCTATCGCAAAGTTCATGGCGTCCGTGTTCGTTTTGCTTTCCTTCCCGTTGACCTTCTATAGCGTAACGCAACATCTCAGCTATTTCTCCAAGCCAAAGCAGCAGCTTCGCATCATCCGCGTGCTCTTCATGGTCCCGATATACGGTGTGGATTCCCTCCTGGCGCTGTACTTCAAGGAAACTGTCATCGTGTTTCACACGCTGAGGGAGTGCTACGAGGTATAGACCTCTGAATCCCAGGGTAACCCATTGATTTCGTGCCATGATTCTTACCTCATGCAAGCGAATAGTTTCATTTACCCAACATACCGTTGTGCAAGAAGAATAAAACCTGGGCAAGAACCATGTGTACCGTCTTTTCCTTTCGCAGGATCAATGTCAGTATTGGGGGATCCAGGGTAGTTCTAAATTAAAACTAGGAAACAACAATTAGTTAGCACGTGGGGCCGGGGAGAGAAAGAAAGCAGGTGTCTACCGTTATCTTATGAAAAAAATAAAAATTTTTATGAAACCTGCCCCTTTCCACAGTTCCCCCTCACCCTCCTGCCACATATTGGCCGAACCTGCCATCCGTGACCCCCCTCCGCCCCAACCCAACCACCCCCCGCTCCCAGGCCTACACCCTGTACAACTTCTTCGAGTACCTGCTGGCGTACCTGTCGGAGTGCGGTGACGTCGGGAGGCTGCTATCGACCCACCTGCCCACGCAGCGCCACCTGTGGCCGCTTCACCGGTTACGGCCTTGGGTCATGGGACCTGAGTTCATGGCCGGTTGCCGCGCGGGCATCATGAATTACGTGATCCTGCGCCCCGTCACCACCATCACCACGCTCGTGTGCGTCGCCGCCGGCACGTACGGGCACGGGCAGGTGCGTGCGGTCTACTGCCTTGCAAGGCATGGGCGTGTGCAGATGTGTGTGGTGCATGGGGGACACCAATACATGCGCGGTCTGCTAGCAGCCTAGACTAGGGCACTTCCACCGGGCGATTTATGAGCCTGGTGTACGGGCACGGGCAGGTGCGTGCGGTCGAATGCTTGGCAAGGCCAAGACGCTCCTTTGGATTCCGATGTCTAGCTGGGGCACTGCCTCCTAACTTTACGCTGGTTTGGATGCGCGCCAGCCAGTAACTGAAAGTAACCAATAGTAGTAAATAATAGTAGAAGCAATAGAGGGAAAGTAAACCATTCCAACGGCTTCGCAAGGCAAACCCCTTGTTGTCCTCCCCGGCTCCCTCACACCACACCCACTTGCCCTGCGCAGCTCAACTTCCGGGTGGCGTACCCGTACCTGGCACTCGTCAACAGCCTCTCCCAGAGCTGGGCGCTCTACTGCCTCGTCCTCTTCTATGCGGGCACCCGCAGCCTGCTGGCCCCCATCCGCCCGCTCGCCAAGTTTGGCTGCATCAAGTTTGTCGTCTTCTTCTCCTTCTGGCAGGGGGTAGCGCTCTCCCTGCTCGTGCGTGTGGGAGTGATCAGGGACCCTGGCCCGCTCAGCGCGTACGACCGCGAGGACATCGCCGTGGGCATACAGGTGCGTGTGCCAGGGGGTAGGTAAACAAATAGTTACCATTTTGCGTGTGTGGGTGTCCATGTAAGTAAGTAGATAGGTAGTGTTTCACGAACTAACAAAGTAAGCAAGGGCTTGCCTTCCTGGTATTTGGTGGGCATCCAGGTAAATAAAGTGAGACAGCCACGAGAGGTATGTGGGTATTAGGGTTGCGGGACCAGTGCCAATGCCACTGCACGCACACATGCGCCAGGTAGTACATTTAATTGCTACTATCATCTGCATCCATCCACCGCACCTTGCTTGCCCACACAGCTTACCAGCACCTTGCCCACACCTTGCTACCGTCATCCGCATCCATCCACCACACCTTGCCCACACCTCGCCTACACCTTGCCCACACCTTGCCCACACCTTGCTGCTGTCATCCGCATCCATCCACCACACCTTGCCCACACTTTGCCCATACCTCGCCGATAGCTTGCCCACACCTTGCCCACACCTTGCTACTGTCATCCGCATCCATCCACCACACCTTGCCCACACCTTGCCGACAGCTTGCCGACAGCGTGCCCACACCTCGCTACTGTCACCCACATCCATCCACCACATTTTGCCCAAACTTTGCCCACAACTTGCATCTGTCACCCACATCCATTCACCAACGACTCCGCGTGTTACCGCCACGCAGGACTTCTTGATCACGTTTGAGATGCTGGTCGCCGCGGTCGCGCACACATACGCCTTCTCGGCCAACGAGTTCAAGAGCGAGCAGCTGCAGGGGCGGCCGTGGCGTGACAACTGGCGCGACGTGGTGGTGCGTCGCAAGCATATATTTTTTTTCTTCATCTTTAAAGAAGACAGGAACACAATCAGCGGATTCTCACGTATGGCTATTCTTTCTCTGCATGCGCTCTGACATGTGAACTTGGTAATGGCAGCTGGATAGGCTGACAGTCACGGGGGGTGGGGTGGGGGGAAAGGGGGGGGGGGCGCTCACACCTGGCGCCCGTATTGCGGTCAGTCGCATGGAACAAGTGCAAAAGTCAGTTGATTTTTTGTAAACGGTCATTGCAATGTGCATACCACGCATGTGTGCATGTCCTGAGTATACTATACACTCTATATAAAGTCAGGTCAACCTGTCACTAGTGAAATAAATGGAGCTGCACATTTTCTATCTGCAAGCTGAAGGAAACCTGAATCACGTCTCCATAAGATAATCTCCGCCCGGTCGCTTTGTTATGAGGACCTGATACTACTATAATTTCAAACTACAAGCAATTCTTCTAATGCTATGCGCTGTGCGCCCCCATGTGCGTATGCAGCATATTGCGGATGTCCGGAGCGACGTCTACACCCACGTGGTATCCACCGTCGTCACCACGCACGGCAAGATCATCGTCGCGTCGTCAGAGCTCGTGTCGTCCGCAGGTATCGTGGGGCCCCCCACCGTGTGGCAGTTTTGAAAGGCTGTGGTATCATGGCCCCAACATGGCAGTCTAAGGCCCAACTGTGCTAGGCGTAACCTAGCAAACGAGACCCCCATGCAGGTGTGTCACATGGCCAATGTTCACAGCATTGCAATGAATTAAGGCCGGCCCCACTGTTGTGCACAACCGTATATGGCCCCCCTGCGCACAAGTCCAATAAGGCCCCCCTGCACACAACCACATACGTAATGCCCCACTGTGCACATCCATATAGCGCCCCGCTGCGCATATGTCCATCTAAGGCATTGTGCATTTGGAGCTGTGATCTATATCATCTCTACATCTACCGGCCACCTGCACTGTCATGTATGCAGTGGTATGCATGTGTGCTTGCTGAACTTCAGCATGCCCTTAATAATGCATGCACGCTGGCTTTCAACTCAAGGGTGACCCCGGCAGTTTCGTGGCACGTATGTCGTCGCATGTGGCGCGCATATGCTTGCAGGCAGGCCTGATATGACTTCAAAGCGCATCCCGGCCCACCATGCATGTCATGACCTTGTGCACTGGCAGCTGCATGTCTCTTTCTTTGACATGGCGAAGGCATATACGCGCTGCTGCTCCATTTTTATTCTCATAATATGGCAGGGGAGCTACTGGACACCCAACGAGCCAAGCTGTCCAAGGCGATGGGCAAGCTCGTCAAGAAGGGGCCCTGCCGTGCTGAACCCGATGCGGATGGTAGCACGACAGAGGCGGCTGCGGGCAGTGACGATCATGAACGCCAACAAGATCTGCCAGAGCCGACAGAGGTGGAGATAATAATGACCACAGCCCTGCTGGACGGTAGATCCAGGCAGGAGGCATCTGATAGCAAGGAGCCAGAAGTAGCTCGTATCGTGGCGTTAGCGGAGGATGAGGAAAGCACGGACGAAGGCAAGGTAGAGGGTGACAATGTGCACAATGAACCGCCGTATAGCTGAGTCTGTCTGAAGATTCGGCGAACTTGCACTAATTAGAGCTCATCGGACAGCATGTGTATGCCAACCTCTGAGAGTTATAGAGAGCACTAGCTAGTAGATTAGTCCCGACTGGAATATGGCATGCGCTAGGCCATGTACATGCATTGCAGCTCTAGCTCTATATACTGCTAGCAGGAAATAATGAGGCATGCAGTAATTTGTGCCCATTAAATTGAATTGGAACATATCTCCGTTGGGAGTACATGTAGCACATTTCCCTGAGAAGGGGCATACGGCATTTAATACATTCTTGGCTACTTCTTGCATGCAAGGGTTACTAGGTTGTAAATTACTCCTGCTCAGGGTGCACACAAGGTGCACCTTCATCACTATGTATTCCAGCACCTAAGGCGCGGACAGCTAGAGGGTGGAAGATTATCACATGTGGCTTAACTCGTCGTCTGTCCCAACTCAGTCCTCACAGGAGGACTGAGTTGACAATTTTCAACCGCGTGTAGCGACTAGGTGGGGGGTCCATCCCAAATGTTTTGATGTGGATCTGGGGTGTACTAGATATCATTTTGTTGGCAAAAATACTGCATATGTGAAAACTTGACCCGAACACCTGAAAATTACACGGACGTTGGGCGCCCCTCGCGAATTTGCATTTTTCGGGATAAGAACGAGTGGGAAAAATTCAATCAAATCCTGGTGCATGAAGAAAAAATATAGGCATGTAAACAACATAGTTCTTGAAGCGTGGCAAAAAACTGGGCTCCATTTGGCCACTGCAACTGCCTGAAACAATCAAAAAACTCTCAGTCCTCAGGAGAGGAATGGGGCTTTTGCTAACTTTGCTAGCATGTAAGTGCGGTCATACTACATCACCGTGGCCACCAACCATCCCAATCAACTCATTTCCCTTCAAGCATTACAGGACAACACACTTGCATCATCATACTTCAGGTATATCATACCTTATCATGTAGTGAGAGCCTATGCATGCATGTAGGGAATGGGCTTGGATACCTACCAACAAAGGGTTATGTTGTAAGTGTCAACCACCAATATAATGGGTAGGTTAAGCATATTTCAATTGTTTCTAACAACAATAGATATGGCTATAACTGTTTTGCCTTGCCATGATGTGGCCAACATAGTTGCTGGCACATGATGGCAGTGGTTTGTCACCAAGACTTTTCACTCACCCGTAAAAGCTTGAATGCACCCTTGACGCAGCCCGTGGCCACACAATCATGCAGTATGAACGTAGCAAAAGAATAACTAACATCTATGAAGGTGTTTAAACCTGCACAGCTCCTAAAACCCTGCACAACTACACTGGGTTAAGGCAAATGCCTGCTAACATCATCTGAAAAGGGGGTTTTAGAGAGGGGCAGGCAACGGTCAAGAAACAGCATCAAGACCTGAACCTGACAACGCCTCGCAAGCTTAAACTCATGTACGAACATCAAGAAACGAAGATGCAACGATTATCCGGCTTTACCTGGCACGGCTGGCGTTACCTTGGCCCAGGCGGTGCCCGCAAAAGTGGCACTTTGCGGCACATAGACCATGACGTGACAGAATGGTCGAGATCATCAAATCTATACTGTCACTCAATATATTCTAATACAATTCATGTTAAAATGTAGAAAGAAACCTATCAGCCATTGAAATTGCGCCGGAAAGCAAGCGCAGTCATCGATTCCGTCGACCTGCCTTATCGCAGTTTTTTCCAGCAAGAACAGTGCCGACACCGGGTAAATCGCATCCCCGCGAGCTTAAAATTGATTTATATCATCTTTAGGGCATGTTAAATCTATTTACTGAGTTTGGACGGCTAAATCGTCCGCAAACGTAAACTGCATGCATGGGCGCGAGCCGCCATGGCTAGGTCGTGCATTTCCGGAACTCGCGTTTCACGTGGAAAAGTACCCTTACCACCTGTACTTTGACCGTACAGTTAGCCGCGCATACCAAATCCAAAAAAATCCCAAAAATATGTCCAAGAAAGATCTTTTCACGTAGTATTTGAATAAATTTTGAGAGAAATTTTTTGTCAAACATTCTGACCGGGGCGAATTTTCTACGAAACCCAAAAACTCGGTCCTCTAGAGAGGACTGAGTTCAACTCAGTCCTCCGTAGAGGACCAGGGACAGACGACGAGTTAACAATGGCTAGGGCATGGCTTCTCAGCAGAGAGGAGCTCTCTGCATAGGCAAAGCTTGACTAAATCCATGGGGAGACTGTCCCATTATGGCGCATGCATGCACGTAGTATGCGTGGGCCACGTGCTAAATAGGCTAAGCCATGACTACTCTACAGTAATGCTATATATCGATCCTAGACTAGCTGGGGTTGCTGCAGGGGGTGGCAGGGGGCGCCTGCCAGGGCTTGTGGTCGACGTGCATGGATGGTGCCCATAATGCGTGTAATCTTGATCAACATAGTTTTCTACATCATATCGCGGTTGCTCATCATTTCATGATTGGGTATGTCATTGCAGCCATGCACAACATCGTCAGTGCATGCACATGCACATACATTGGTTGTCTCCTTGATACATTAAATCATTATAATTTATTGATTTACACATGGAGTGCGTCACTTGAGCATCCACTGCCGGCGTTGGATCGCCATGCGTCCACTGGGAATAGTTGTCTCACTTAGTTAATGTAAGTCCTCAGGGCATTAACCCGTGTTTTAGAAAACGCGAGATATCGCGTTGTAAGCTTTTTTTAGAACGCGTATAGCACCTAAGTAATTTTTTTTCATGGTAATGTATATACTTTCCTGAAAGCCCATAAATCAAAGGATTTTTTAAGCTACTCAGACCTACAAAATGCTAATTCATTAGAGAGATACACTGGTTTGAATACAGGGGGGTCTGACCATGACCGCGATTTCTTGACCCTAGGTCACAAGTCATGTGCTTATTCACAAATGGTTCATGAAAAAAATCTGGCTTCTTGCACGAGCTATGGGCAACATAAGCAGGCTCTGTGAAACAAAACTCAGGCCCATTGGGCCACTGGAGCTATTTTTCATTAGCATCACAATTACAACGCGCAGTACAACGCAGTGGGGAAAATGATCGAGAGCCCTTCACAACATGACGCAACGACACGAGCCCCATAAACGGGGCTATAGTGAGCTTGGAGGATCAAAACGTTGAAAATAGGTGTTGTATAAGTTATACAGCATCAAACATGCATCAAACATCATGACTGGATGACCTAATATGAATGAATCAGGCAGCCATAGCCAAAGCATCATCCACTCTCACACTGACGTGTTGAGCACATGCCTCGTGGGAACGGAGGTGCTGGGTTTTCATTCCATAACGCGTGCAATACTGAAAGAAAGAGGCACGTGTCATGCAAGGCTTGGATAGGTTGAGTGATCCATGAGCTTACATGCAGGCAAAGATGACGCTGGAATGCATGCTAGCAAAGTGCACATGGCAAGATGCTAACAACACATGATTATACACCATGATTATGGGCACCTAGCTGATCTTCTTGCACAATCAACGCAGTACGTATAAACCATCCTCACAATATATGCACGGCTTGACGACGTATTAAATTAAAATTAAATTATAACATGCCTCCGTTGGGAGATCATGTAGCACATATTCCATGATGGATGGGTGGGGTGGAGGAAGCCGCGTAATCGAACTGAACCTAACGCTAATCTACCTAGTCTAGAAAATCCTAACTACACTACTCATCAAAACGCCTCCTCCTCTTGGGGGGAGGGGGCTTGCCCACAGGGTCGGGCGTGTGATCGCCTTGACAATCTTCTGCCACCGCGTCTTGTCCTGCATGGCAGTCCAAAGACGGGAGAGAGAGTGGATGCGGTTCTCACACTGGGCTGGGACCACTAGGTTGTCCAGCAACATCTGGATGTAGTTCGTGACAGGTTTCCCTACCCTTTTGGGAATGTCCTTGGGGCCAGGCCAGGTCAGAATGTGTCGCCCTGGCTGGCCAAGCCGCTGGGGGCCGGCCAGACCATGCAAGGGCGGTGTCGACCTGGCTGGTGCGAGCAAGGTGTCCTACAAATGCTATCCTACGCTGCCTAATCTCGTCCGAAATACGAGGCATACCATGATACAAAGACTCTGATGAGGGGCGCTCGGAAAACCCTACGTTAATTAAGGACCTGTCGGAGCATCCTGTAAACCGTGCCGTTGAGCCTAGCTGCCAGTTTGGGTGTGATTGTCCACGCCTCGGCGCCATACGTGAGCACCGTGAGGACGAGGACCTTGAAGAGCATGCGCTTGCAGTGCTCGCCCAGGCCCTTCGAGCGCCAGTAGGTGTTGAGCGAACGGAGCCTGGCCCAGGCCAGGCCGATGCGGGTGTCCACATCGTCTGCAGTGCATGTCAGGAAGCCAACTCCACAACAGTTTGAAGCGATCGCGGAACGGGACCTCCGTCCCGTCGAGCAGGCGCGGCAGCGGTGGTGTACTGGAGGCCCCAATCACCATCGCCTGAGTTTTGACACTAATCTCCAACCCCACCGCCCGCGCCTCCAGGCCCACTGAGACAGTCCAGCCAGGTCTGAATGTGCTCGGGGCTCGCGATGAGGGTACATGCATGGTGTCATCCGCATAAATCAGGTCGGCAAGGCGGTAACCAGGTCTAACCCCGCCGTGCGCGCTCTCGTTATGATGTCCAAGCCTGGCTCGAACCCCTTAAGAGCAGTAAAGCGCGCACGTGCCCGGCGCATGACAAGATCCACGACAATAATGAACAGGTATGGGGACAGGACACAACCTTGCCACACCCCGTGGTGAAGGGGGAATGGTGGGGTGGTGCCTTCCGCAGTCCGCACTACTGCCTGTGAGCCCTCGTAGAGTCGGCGAATGGCAGCAATAATTAAACGCAGGTGGTACCCGATCCAGAGCTAGGATGGCCCAAAGAGCCTCCCAGAGAACCGTGTCAAAGGCCTTCAATGATATAGTCAACAAAAATGAAGACCAGCGGCAAACTGTCAGGGGGAAGGCGACGCACCTCCTCCATCAACCGGCGCGCGACAAACACAGCCATGACAGTGTTACGACCACGACGGAAACCCATCTGAGACTCACCCAGGTGTGGGTCCAGCGCGGCGCGGAGCCTGTGCAGCATCACTGATGCGCATGAAGACCTTCAGCGCGGCGCTCTGGAGGCAGACACCCCGGTAGTTACCGGGGTCAGCAGCAGAGCCCTTCTTGTACAGCATGACGCGGATGGCCGTCTGCCACTCAGCAGGCGGAGGCTCATCAGAGAGCAGGACACGGTTGCAGAACACCAGCAGAAGATCCCTAACCGCCGGATCAGGGGTCTTCAGCAGCTCAGCAGAAAGGTGGTCGGCACCGACCGCCGCATCGTACCGCAGGCGAGCAAGGGCGCCGTCCAATTCCTTCAAAGTGAAGGCCTGGGGGGACGACATCGTCGGTGGCAAGGCAGCCCTCCTGCAAGCTAGGCGGGGACTTGGTAGTCCGCGGCCGAGGAGGGGGGCGCTGGCGGCGACGGGGGTCCGGCAACCCCGAGGCGGGCGGCCGTCTCGGGGTGAAGCGGCGGGGGGGGGCGCGAGCCCCACCGGTCAAGGAAACATTGTGGGCCAACCAGCGGTCAAGGCTGACCGGCGCCGTGCCGTCCCCCGTGTGCTCCACCGGGGTGCGCTGCCGCCGGCCGCCGAGCCGGTGGAGGTGGTACCACATGTCCTTGCCCTGGTTGCGAGCCTGGCAGGCCTTGGCATCCGCGATCGATGCACTGGGCCGCCTCCGCGCCGCGGTCCTGAGCGTGCTCGTAGGCTCCACGAGGGCGGCCTTGAGCACTGGTTTCTGCAGCGGTTCCTGGTTACGCTTGAGGCAGTGCCGGGCGGCCAAGACCTTGGGGTCCTGGCGGTAGAGCGGGCCGGGGCGGCGGCGGGGCATGACCGGCAGGTGCCGGGCCGCCAGCAACGGGGCACGGGCCGCAAAGCCCGCAAAAATGGCGGCGTTGGGGGCACCCTTGTCCAGCTCGTCGACGTCCGCCCGGGCGCCCAGGGCCGACAGGTACTCCCGTCGGCACCGGTTCCGCTCGTGCTCGGCGTCCGTCCAGTCCTCAGGATCTCCCCGGACCGGGCGTAGAGCAGAACAGTCAGGGCGGACCACTGCTGGGGCGCGGCGCGCGGGGACGTGGAACCGGAGCCGAATGGTCGCGCGCACCAACCGGTGGTCAGAGCACACCGTGGGCGTGTCAAACACTCGGGCGTCCAGAACCGAGGTGCACCTGGGCTGCCGTACCACCACATAGTCCAAACAGGCCTGACGGCCGTTAGGGCCACGAAAAGTGACCAAGTCCTGTGAGGGACGTTGGAAGTGGCAGTTGACAGCAACCATCGGGACCGCTATCCCGCAAAAAGGCAGAAAACAGGGGAGTGTTGTCGTTAGCTTCCGTGTCAGCAGGTGCAAAGCGCCTGCCAGCAGTGCCCACGGGGAGCGTGGCGTTGGCGTCGAGCAGCATAACCATGACGACGTATACAGCACCTAAATACTGCACAACTGCAACCTGCTATGGCTGACATGCAAGCAACGTCGATCGAGTAGGATGGAGGTCTTAGAGAGGCTGGGCAGAGTTCGGTAGAAATAAGTGGGAAACTGGCAGAAACTAGGTAGAAACACGATATACTTACGCCTGCAAGCACTATTGAGCCAGTGGCAGAGGCCATTTCCAGGAAAATACAGCATACCTGTTACGTCGCAGTTAGTCTCCATGCTTTGCTGTAGACTAAGTCTCAAAGGCATTGTGAATACAACGTATGAATAAGCCTTGTAAACCTACGTTGGTATGTGAATATAAATACCACGTGGGCTATGCAGATAGGAATGCTAGTCGAGTCGCATACGTTTCCCTAGATAGGTACTTTGGGTACTGAGGTACGTGACAGATGTCAGTACCCAGTATACGTAGTGTCCTGTCATTGGACGGTACTAGAGTATCCTAGATAGGGACTGTACTGCAGCGTGCATTGATCTGTGATCGCACGATGCAGTGACTAGACAGCGACCTGTCATCGTGTGGCCTCGGGCCAACGGTCTGCACCCAACGGTCACTGGCGGCGCAGCCGGTGAGAGGAACGTTGATAAAGGGTAAACCTATTTTCTAATGAACCAAGCATTCATTGCTCATTGCATTCACTGTGTCTTCAAGCAATATATCCCACCGCAATCTAACTTGAATTTTATTTGCTACCATGGCTATCACGAACAAGAATGTCGCTAAGAAGCTTACCTACAACGAGGATGATGATGGGCAGGATAGGCGGATGCCCAAAGACAACAACAAGAAGCCGGCTGGCGATGCGGCCATTTCCAAGAAAAAGAAAAAGAACAAAAAGACTCACAATGTTGGCCAGGACGAGGGGACGGCGGCTGCAAAGCCGACCGACCTACCCCCCTCCCCTGCGAGACCGGAGGCCGAGACGGCTCCCCCCGGGGAGACCGGCTTACCCTCGACTCCGGCGGCCGCCCCAGCCGCAACCACGGCTGGCGCGGCCATGGCTGCGGAGCCCTCAGTGGTAAACCCCACTGAGGCTCCCCAGTTCGGCCCCCCGCTGCCAACTCTTCGGGAGCTTATTATGCCCCGACAGACGGCTTCGGTGGCACCGGACGGGACGATTACCTTTCGTCCCGCCACATCAAACCTCAATGTCCCTTTCGCCCAGGGACACAACCACATTGAGCTAACGTTTGGGCGACCCTCTGCAGCCCTTCTTCGCAAGAAGAAGGACATGGAGAGCATTAAACTCGCACGGGTGGTGCGTAAACCTGTGGAACCCATCGGCGGACAATCAATGTCCGACGATGAGGTATCCGACACTGCCAGTCTCCCCGATGGGGAGACTGAGATCAATCTTACCCCAGCGCTCCTGGCGGTCGAGCAGGCCGCGCTGGTGGCAAATGAAGAACGCCGAGCGAGGCAGCGCGACCGAGAGGTCCGCCGAGAGGCGGCTTTTCGGCTCGCCGCTAAGCGGCAAGAATATGAGGAGGAGGCCGCCCGTCGTCTGGCCACCCACCAGGCGATGGCGGACGCGTACCGCGAGGCCACTCAGCGGTTACGTGACCTCCTCAAAAATGCTGACTATCCCATGGACTATGCGGACGGTCAAGACCTGGCCGAGCTAGCTCGGTCAGCACATTTTAAGGCAATGTCCTCCATAACCCAGGCCAGGCAGTGAACAGCCATACGGCGTATAATACGCCGTATGGCGCGTATTATACGCCATACGCAAGATTTCCGTATGGGTATGGGAAAAAAAATACGCACTGCGTATGGTTTGCGTATTTTTTGCGTATTGCGTATTTTTTGCGTATTTTTTGCGTATTTTTTGCGTATGAACCGCGTTCGAAGTAGCTTCTGGCATCATTTTGGACGGCAGTGGAGCCGGAACTAGACTGTATCTAGGCGACCTGGAACTCCGCGACAAATAAACGACATGCAGGTGCCAAGCTGGCCGTGCATGTACGACTGTACGTGCATTGCTGCAGATTGCTGCGTGTCGGACTAGGGTCTAGGAGACGAAGGACGAGGAAATTAGGTGACGAAGTTATGTTGTCTGCCAACAAGGGCGCGCATCTGGCACCTAACATTTAATCGTAGCACAATTGACATCCAGGCACCATGGCTAGCGACGGTGATGGTGTGGGTCTATGGAACACGATGATGACTGGGCCGACGAGATGCAGGCCGTATTCGAGACTGTCTGGACACACATCGTGAAAGAACAGACTCTCAACAAGAAAGGGCAGCCGACAGGTAACTACAAGCTAAGTGACGTGCACACTTTTGGATGCAGAATTCTCGGGTTCTACCACCCGAGCAAGGCTAGCACCCGCCATATCATGGGCGCTACGTACGCGAAGGAGGCAAGAGTGAGCGAGTGCAAGAGGCCGCCGGAGGCATTACGTCGCAGGCTGCGGGGTATTTGGTGTGACTCGCGATGCACATAAATGCCTTATTTAGCCATGCAGGCTGCTGCTAGCCAGCCACCGTACCATATGTGTTAATGGTTTAGGGAAGCTGGGTCGGGTTGCTGGCATGCATGGTATCCTGCACGCTAGCCACATTGTTGGCAGCCCGTATGGATTCTTGCTTCATGTAGATCAATATTGCATGGTGGCCTACCACGAGTAGGCAAGATGTCTGTTTCTGGCACAATGTCTTATTACTTTTGGCAAGTTGGCCGACTGACCGTGTGCTATTTACAGACATTATTAATAACAACAGATGTACAATGCTTGTATTTGTAGGCATGCAGCGATGGCAACGGCAATATTATGTGATGATGTGTTAAATAAAGGCAAGTGGTGTTGCAAGAACACACAAAAAACATGCCTGATTGGTCAGAATGTTGAAGAACCCCCTGAACCATGCAAAAAACAGCATTTTCAAGAGTCCCCGTATGGTTTGCGTATTATACCCCGTATGGCGTATTATACACCATACACAAGGGCCCCGTATGGCTGCGTATTGCGTATGGCTGTTCACTGAGGCCAGGGTCACGGAGGCCATCTTGGCCAAACATGGGGTGGTAGCTGAAGAAGCCCCCCCGCTGGAAACCACCAGCAAGAAACCCTCTCCCCCCCAACCCTTGCAGTACAAGGAGGGACTGCTGGCCCTGGGCGTGAGGAAGGGCAAAGAGGCGGACTGTCCAGTCCGGCCTGCTATGATCATGGGAGACCCACTCCCTGACATCCCGAGGATGAGGCTGCCTTTCAGGCAGCCCTCCGGGAGCATGAGGTACGCAAGGAGATGAAGCGTCTCATGCGGGAGGAGGCCAGGAGGAGAGCGGAGGCAGACACCCCTGCCCGCCCCTCCACCGATGGGGCTGGACCCAGTGGGGTTACCCGGACACCCCCGGGCTCCCCCGGGCCACCACGACCCCCCTCCCCCTCCCCCACCACCCCAGGTTCGCCCTGTGGGTTGGGGCCCCCTCCCAACCAGGGGGGTGGCCAGGACCCCAGGAGGCCCTGGGGGGAGGTGCAGAGGTGCCAAGGCACCCAACAGGCCTGCTGAGGCCCCCCCAAGGAGCGGGGATGTCCTGGAACAGCTCGCCATTCTCCAGGCCAGCTGGCCTCGTTGCAAGACCAGCAGTTAACAGCTAACCAGCTGCAAACTGTCGAGGGCCTGCGCGCCCTGATGTCGCGGTATGAGCGGGGGACCATCAACCTGGACCCCACCCGCCTGCAACAAGCAACCGACGGCTTCTTGAGGGCCAACCCCCCTCTCACAGGTGTGTTTAACCCTCATAAAAAGGAATCCAAAATCAATATTGCTGGCTTGCCTGAGGGTCACACTGTTGAACAAGCTAAGCAATTTGTTTTGCTCTGGAGTATGGGATGGAAGGCCTTAACCTTAGACATCAGTTTAAGGCTCTCAGGGCCTCCTCCACATTCCATCAATCATCTCCTGCAATCAGAGCATTGATTCAAACCTATCAGGAACGCACCCTGACACCTGAAGCAGCCATTGAACAGTGGCCTACCTTTATCACTGATCTGAAACAGCTAGTGCTTACCAATAACCACATGGAAGCAGTAGAACGTTTCAACTGGCTTGCTGCATATAAGGTGAACAAGAATAACCTCTCTGGGGATGCAAAAACATACAGGGTAATGATTGAGAAAGACCTTGAGCTTCTCAAGCTCCAACCAAGGTATCTCATCCACACCTGGCTAACAAAAGCTAATTTGCAACCTTCTGTCCTGGCTACCCTGCTTACAGGCCTCAAGTCCCTCTGGGACAACTTCAGAGCTGCCATGCTCTATATCGAGGAGGCAGTGGACCCCCTGGGTACTGGCAACCCAGGCCCAGGACCCCAAGGTCCAGGGTGTCCAAGGCCACAAACGCAAGGGGCAGGCCAGCCAGGGGGGGCACCCAAGACCCACAAGTCCTCCCACCAAGGGGGCAGTGGCTCTCAGGGGCGTGGCAACACGTGGCACCGTGTGCCCCTGCATGGCAACCCCAACAACAACAACAACAACAACAACAACAACAGGTCCCAGCAGGGCAACAATAACAACAGGTCCCAACAGGGCCAAAACAACAACAACAACAGGTCCCAGCAGGGCCAGAACCGGTCCCAGCAGGGAAACAACAACAACAACAACAACAACCAACCTGGCAACCCTGGTCCACGGTGCCTGAGGTGCTTCCAGAGGGGCATACGGGACAACTGCCCCAACAACGACTCCCTGGCCAACGTGGATCTCTGCCCGGGTTGCTGGCACGCACGTCATCCCCTGGGGCCTCCTGGCAGCCGGTGCAACAGGACTCGCTACCAAAAACAATGTGAGTTCTCTCACCTTGTACTCTGAGGATGATGATCTCATTACCATTGGGGATGGCAACCAGGGCATAATTGATTTTGAGGCAGCAACCTTACTGTCCTCCCAGCACCCTGTACTGGAACCTTACATAAAAGCACTAACCCCTACTGTTGACAACTCCATAGATATCAAGGAGCTTGCTCATCAGCTGCACCTAGCCATGGGTCATGAAACAGTGGCTGAGGAACTGGCCAGACGGCTGGGGGGTAGTAGCATGGGAAAACAACTCAGGAATGCAGTAAAACTGGCTAGACAACACTGTCAAGAATGTCAGTTCAATAGCCCCAAACCTCAAAAATGGCATACTGCAACTCCTTCCACCAATAGGGGCATGATAGTGGGGGATGTGATGCACATCAACAAAGATGTCCAACCCTACCTGATCCTAAAAGACTCATGGTCCAGGTTCACAGTAATGGAACCCCTACCTGGCATGTCTGCAGGGCAGCTACGTGTTGCACTCATGATTGCTTTACCCAGATTCTACCCAGTTGACAGAATTTTGCTTGATCAACAATTTTCTTGTCTGACTGACCTGGAAGGGTGTGAAGCAATAGAGATTGCTGGGCTGGAAGATCATGAGGGTCAGGGGGTCATTGAAAGAACCATCAGATCTGTCAAAACCCTACTAGCCAAAAATCCTTCCAAGGATGCTACTTCAGGGGTCTATTGTGACAGGGCACTCTGGTGTCATGAAATGTGCACAACCCTAAACATGAGACCTGTCTTGCATGCCACGTGGGGTGAAGTAATCCCAGCAGGCCTGCAGGCAGGTGTATATCCCCCAGAGGTGATAGCACTGTACAACACTGCACGTGCACAAACCTCAGCAAAACTGGCAGAAAAAGATAAAACCCATTCCAGGCCAGTATTCCAAAAAGGTGATCAAGTTCTCTATTACAAGGAAAACAGCTTTGGTAAGGTTGGAACTTGGCTAGGTCCAGTTACCATCCGTGGATTTACCAAAAACAGCAAGACCGTGGAGGTCAAGCACAATATCAATGGGAAGCGTCACAGGGTGAGCTGTCATAGAATTAAGAAGTATTATTCTCCCATGGCAGACGTGCCTGGGGAAGAGTCTTTAAGCATGGACTCACTACTTCTATCTGGCAACTCCAGCATGCCCAGCAGTAGCTCTGAGCCACCAATTACTGCTGTTGACAGCACCACAGCACCCTCTGTGAACCCTTCCACCCTCAGTGAAGCCAGGCCCACTTCACAACCTGGGGATTGCTTAACCAGGCACGAGGTAGCTGGGTTGGAAGCATTAGCTCAGCCCCAAGGCACGAACCTGTCTGCCAAACCTCCCGCTCTGAGGTCAAATTGGCAGTCGCCTTGCAAGCACTACACAGGTCACATAAGCAACAAGCTGCTGTGGCCGCAGGGTTGGCAAAAGTCTCAGCTGTGTGCACTAGTCAGGACCCCTGGACCCTGGCAATAGACACTCAGGCACAGGTCAGTGTGATCAGTGCACAAGCCATCCCTGGTCTTGAGATTGCACCTTCATTTTGGGCACGGGTGCAGGATTTCTCAGGCCAAAGCTCACTGGATGTAGTGGGACAAGTGATGCTCCCTATACTTGGTATTCAGACACCCTTCCAGGTGGTGGAGGGGTACTCTGGTAACACCTTGTTGGGGGAACCTTTTGTATCCTATCCTGGGGTGCTTATCTCAGCTAATGAGCTCAGTGTCACAGGGGTGGGTGCAGTTCCTCTGGACCACTTTAAAATCCCTCTCTCCAGTATTGTCCCTGGTATGGATGCTGTCATCAAGGCAGTCAACACTCAGTATGCACCAGGGGAGATCCCTGATCTGGACAAGTTAGTGCACAGCCAGTTCCTCCATCCCTCAGCCTTTGGGCTGGGTAAGTGGGACATAGCCATGCACTCACCCCACCAAATCTCCCACGTCATACAAGAATGCAAAACACAAAAAGGGTTTACCAAGTGGCTGATGGCCATTGTCCACCAAGCCAGGCAGGAATGGGTCCTGCCCAACCCCAAAAACCCTCAATACAAACCGCCTGTCACCCCTTCATGGGACGTGCCAGAGGGAGCCAAAAAGCTCAGATTAAAATTTGTTCTCAAACAAAAACCACAAAAAGTGGGCTCCCCAATCTTCCATGCCAGACCATGTGTCACAGAATTAAAGGGGACTCCACACTGCCAAAAGGGGAAACATACACACCTGGGCTGCAACAAACCTCACTCAGGATCATGCTCTCCCTATTCCTCCACAACCTCAATGCAGGCCAAGACTATGTCTGCAAAGCCACTGACATTAAAAGGGCCTTCCTCAGGGGGGACCCAGAAAAGGCTGAATCTGTGTGGAAAGGGAAGGTGTACGTGGTAGACACCCCAGCTGTGTGGAAACCTTATATTGATGAGCCCCACCTTATCATCAACATTGGGGTGGAAGGGCTTGTCAGTGCCCCAAAAATTTTCAGAGACTCAGCAGAGGAAGTATTCAAAAAGCTCAAGGCCACGTATGATGACCTGGACCCATGCTTTTTTGTTGTACCCACCCCCTCTGGACTGCTGTTCTTTGTGTGGCATGGAGATGACCAACTCATTTGTGGGCCTAGAGCTGAGGTGGAAACCTTTATTCAGCAGGTCCAGGAATCATATTATGAGATTGGCAAACAGGTGGAATTGAGCACAACCCCCATCCAGTTCTGTGGCATCATGTTGCAGCTGCACAGGCAGCCAGATCAATGGGTCTGCTCTCTCTCTCTCCTCCTGCAGAATATATTCAAGAATGTCTAGATCTGCTGCATCACACCTGCCTCCCCTTACACATGTGTGCCACTGTTCAGGGCAAACTGGGGTGGTGGTCAGCCATCTGTGGGGCTCCCTTAGCTGTCATCAGCAGGGTCACCCATGATGTTCTAGTCAAAATAAAATGCAGTCACATCAGGAAGTTGATCCATGACTGCCCCCCCCTCATCCTCCATGGCCTGAATCTGATGGAAGACATCCACATACACAGTGTCATGGACAGCTCCATGGAGAGCAGAACAATCAATCAGATGGGGGCACGGGAATCAGGGCTGTTTTTTCTCACCAACAGGTCAGATTACATGTCCCTCACTTCCTGGTACAGCAGGCTACACCGCAGAAAACCTGGCAGCAGCAACTCAGCTGAATGTCGTGCTGTGGTGTCTGCTGCATTGCATGCTCGTTCCCTGCAGCACATGCTCACCTGGCTACAAACCCAGGCAGGCAGCACATGCAATGTCATCTCACATCTCTATACTGACAGCTATTCTGTGATCAGTTTTCTAACCAAGAAATCTGTTTCTACTGCTGTCCACACTGACCTGGATTGGGTGATCCTCAAACAGGAGGCAACCTACTTCTCCAGCTGGCTCATGTGGAAGATGAAGAAAACCCAGCAGATGCCTTAACCAAGCTGAGGGATGCAGCTGGCCCACAATACCAGCTACTCTTTGAGAATATGAATCCATATGGTATCCGTGTCAGTGTTTGAATAAATGACTGGCCATAGCTCAGTACACAACCACCACACCCCCCTACCACAGCGATAGCTGCTGGGCGCCATAAAATTCAACACATTCGTTGTGGGGTGTAATGCTGGCTAGGTCAGATTTGTAACCATTTGCAGCTTGAGGACACAAGCTTTGTATCCATTTACTTGATGTGTGCTTCAGTAACTGGCCCAACCAGCCAGCTGTGTACACCGTATTTAATGTGCAATCTAACACCTGGCCAGAACAGCCAGCTGTAACCAACCTGGCTCAACTAGCCATGTCTCTCTTGTACCCCTAATCAACTTAAAAACAATAACAATAATGTTGGGGGTGCAGACCTGCATTAAGAAATAAATAATAAAACAATACTGGAGTTAGTCTCCATGCTTTGCTGTAGACTAAGTCTCAAAGGCATTGTGAATACAACGTATGAATAAGCCTTGTAAACCTACGTTGGTATGTGAATATAAATACCACGTGGGCTATGCAGATAGGAATGCTAGTCGAGTCGCATACGTTTCCCTAGATAGGTACTTTGGGTACTGAGGTACGTGACAGATGTCAGTACCCAGTATACGTAGTGTCCTGTCATTGGACGGTACTAGAGTATCCTAGATAGGGACCGTACTGCAGCGTGCATTGATCTGTGATCGCACGATGCAGTGACTAGACAGCGACCTGTCATCGTGTGGCCTCGGGCCGACGGTCTGCACCCAACGGTCACTGGCGGCGCAGCCGGTGAGAGGAACGTTGATAAAGGGTAAACCTATTTTCTAATGAACCAAGCATTCATTGCTCATTGCATTCACTGTGTCTTCAAGCAATATATCCCACCGCAATCTAACTGTCGCGTAACAATTCGTTGTAGTTACGGACGTAAATTAGGTCTTTTGCCTCGGTTGTCCCTAGGTTTACGTGTAGCTCCTACCGGGACACTATTGTCCTCGTAACAGTACTGTGGTGCATTGGGTGCCTTTGGGCGCCGCGCCGCGTACTTTACTAGTGGTCCTGATCCTTTGGTAGAATGTAGTGGACCAGCGTGCATCTGTAGGCGAGGGCCATGTCGGCCCAAGCGTGTTGGACCGTTGGTGACCATTTATGCACGTTCTACCCCTCGTGTGTGCACTCGGCGTGTGTTAAATGAATTAACACATATAGGCTTGGGTCAAGTTAACGCCAAGCGCATTGGCGTGATCCTGATTCGGCATATCTCTGCGATTCCAGCGGCACCGGAACGAGTTCATTCCGACAAGTATCAAGAAAGTTATGGCGTTCCGACTTCCCGGTCGCGCGCGAGCGCGAGCCGGCTGTTCTTCTAAGTCGGACGTGAATATTTGCCGACGACATATGGGGTCGACAGTAATTCCTGGGCTGACAGGAATTAGGTGCTGTACCTACGACGGTATTGGATTAATACGTCGTACGCAGGAAATAGGAACCTTAACCTGTGGTCTGTTGGTACCGCAGGCTTAGTCCTGGACTTCTAGGTGCAGATGCAATAGTCACTGTGGACTGTGCTCTGTGGTCACTGTGCCTGTATGGCAGACCTACTGTATAGGAGCTGGGCGCTGTACAGGTAGTGAATACTGTACCGGGGGTGTTATTACTGAGCAGGCCTCCTAGGCTGCTCAGGACTAGCAAGCACAGTGCACAAGTATATAAACAATAGGCCAGTGCCAATGGGCATCTCTTGCGAGCCCGCCTCACGTGTTGTGCCTTGACTTGGCAAGCGCGTGTACAAGCCTCAAGTGTGTGAGCGCTGTAACATTATCCAATTTTAACAAAGCTCCGTTTCCAACCATATTCACACATTGCTGCATTGCAACCATATCCTTCACATTGCGTTGCTAAGAACGTTAACTCAAATTACAACCAGTCTCAGCGGAACGGCCAGGAGGGTCGTTGCCGGTTGCGGTGTGCAGCGTTGACGACGCGAGGAGCTCGTCCGGTGGTGAATGGTGCAGGAAGAACAACGGCAGCAGGATTTCCGGTTTCGGCAGTCTGCTGGGGGTTCGATTTCGCCTGAATTGCGTCGTGTCGTTCGGATCTATCTTTATTGCTTGCAGATCGTCCGCCTGTAATCGCAGCTTCGTGCAATTCGTCGACGACCAGGTCGAAGATTGGGAGCGAATTCTGCGACACGTACAAACCATCGTCATTCCGGAGCACCGGAGCATCGACGACCTCGAGCAGGAGCTTCACGGTTGGTCGGCATCCAGACGGTGATTACAGCAGTAGCTGAGCGAGTGCGGACGGAGTTGGCGGCAAGGCGAGGCGAGGTTGCGGAGGCAGCTGGCGCAGGGCGACACGAGTTTGTGCCGACAGCAGCGGGCGGGTGTACCACGTGCTTTCGCAGGCATCGGCGACGAGGGTGTTGCAGCGGGGCCAGTTAGGCGTGAACGACGCGGAGCGGAGCATACAGGCGGCTTGCAGAGGTCGGGGCGACAGCGGAAGCCATCACCGGAGGACAGCGCGCGCAAGAGTCGGCAGGTTTCCGGAGCGAGTAAGAGTTCCTTTTCAGGAACTGCCCCCCCCTTCGCGTTCGTGTGACGCGTTGGGAAGAGTTTGCACCTCTTGGTACGATAGTGACCTTGAGGTGGGAGCAGGGGGTGTCGCTGGGCTAGGCGACGAGGCACTTGGCGACCACGAGGTGCCAAGATACAATCCGCGGGGTGCCAACGACGGGTTGTCACCTGTCTACTATACCAACGGTGACGATTCAGTCATCGCGGGCCGACAGCGGGTCGACGACGGCGCAGCAGGTAGCAGGGTACCAGAGCTGATTGTGGTGAGCGACAGCGACGACGACAGCGACAAGGAGAACCAGGACGCGCCTGGGGCCAGCCGTGGTGGTCTTGCCTGAGTGGTAACACTTGGCACTTTCCTTTCTTGTTCAGTAGCTTATATTGCTTTAATTGCTGCTTGGCCACTTGGCTGGCTGTAGCAGATCTGAACAGAGGCCATCATGGAGGATGGAGCTATCAACCAACAAGCGGGCTTTATGGGCTTTGCGGGGCGCGGCGCTGGGATGGATGGACGAGATGGACGCGATGGACGCGGTGGACGCGATGGACGCGGGGACGGCCAGGCGCTGGGAGACCAGGCTGAGGTGCCAGATAATCAGAGCCAAGGATCGCAGGGCGGTCAGAACGCGCCAGCCGCAGATCAAGCGGCGCCTAAGCGACCGACCGTGCTGAGGGGTACGCGGTGCTAGGCCAGTTTCAGTCCATCAAGGACAATTGGCAGCCCCGGGATGCTGAGAGGATGTTAGAGGACATGAACTTGTACACGGAGATATACAACGGTGACAAGCTTCGCATCCTGGCGTCTAGTGCCTACATACGGCAGTCGGCGAGGCGGCTGTTCAAGTTTGTTCGGGAGCGACACGCGGCGGGGGACACCTGGGCGGCGTTTATGACGCGACTCAGGTGTTCCTGAGTGACAAGAGGACCATAGATGGGTCCCACCTGAAGCAAGAATACCTGGACTACAAGCCCATCAAGGGGCAGCTAGTGGTCCACGCCTTTGAAGACTTCGTCAAGCTGAGGGAGGACGCCATGGCCAAGGGCTTCTTCGTCGCAGATCGGATGGCCATGGGCGACTTTCTCAAGTCGCTGCAGCTGGATCCGGTCACCATGGATAATGTGACCATCCACATGCGACAGGTCCATGGCTGGGCAGCCATGACGGACCAGTTGTATGAGTGTTTCAGCGGCAAGTACGTGGGTGGTAAGCGCCCTCGTCAGGGTGATGAGGAGGCCACTGAACCCACGGTTAAGTCCATGAGGGGATCGGGCCACGGGGGCCCAGCGCCCTCGAGAGGGCCTGAGACCTCTTCAAGGGGTCGAGGAAGGTCCAGGAGGGGGCGTGACAGAAGGGCTGGACGGGGGACCCCGCCGAAGTCGGGACATCCACAGTCCCAGTTTGACTTCAAGAGGGTGGGTGGTCCTCCCAAGGCTGGGCCCAGCAGTGGGACCTCACGGGACATCAGTCAGGTGGAATGTTATTTCTGCCAGGGGAAGGGTCACTTCAGGAATGAGTGTCCCTCGTACCTGAGGCAGGAAGGTCAGAGCAAGCCAGCTCAGGGTGGCAGCAAGGACAAGGCTGGTCCATCCCAGGACAAGGGCAAGGGCAAGGCTGCTGATCATTGACTTGAGCCTGCACACATCCCTGAACCCTGGAGGGTGCCCCCAGGGGTGTGTAATGAAGCTGCTAGTGACAGCAGTGAGGGGCAGCCCCATGCTCTAGTGAAAGAGCCTATTGGACACGATGGGGCAAGCTTGGTTACCACAGAGAGTATGCCAGCTGTAGCTGCAGTGGTTACTCGCCAACGTGCCCGCCATGGCGGTGCTGAGCCTGAGGTAGGACCTGGTGATGTGGACCCAGGTGGATCTCAGAAGCATTCTGACCGTGCAGGACTGGCACAGGATGGTCAGGATGAGGATAGGGCTGGAGACAGTCTGACAGGCACGACCCTGGTGCCTCCTGTACATAAGGGATCTGTACATACCTTGAGTGCTAATAATGACAATAAAAGATTTTCTCTCTTGTATGACATTGCCTCAAGGTTGCATACCATGTTTGGCCATGCAGCTCAGTCTTTGCAAGTTGCTAGACGGCTGGGAGGAAGTGAGTTGTACTCCATCTGCCAACAGGTTGCTCAAGCTTGCAAGTGCAGGCTAGTTGCTAGAAAGCCCAAGCAGTCTCATGCCAGGACTCCTATTTTGCAGCCAGGCCATGTGCAGGTAGATATTCAGAGAATCAGGGGTTTGAAGCTGCTGGTGGCAGTGGACAGATATACCAAGTACAAGACCCTAGAGATCCTGCCTGACATGGAGAAGCCTACATTGATTGCTGCTCTGAAGTTGACAAGGAGCAGGTACCCTGGGTTGGAGTTGTTGCAGTGTGACATTCAGTTTGAGTGCTGTGAGAACCTGCCAGAGTTTCCAGAGTTGCTGATTACACCCAGGGAGAGCCACGGCCAGCAAGGGGTGGTGGAGAGAGCCATCCAAGAGATCAAGACTGTGCTGCTGGTGGAGAGGATTCCAAGGACGTCATCTGCCATTGTGACATCTGCATGGCTACGTTCTGTGGAGGACAGGCTGAACCTGAGGACTCCCATGTTCTTTGGTGACATTGCCATCAATCCTCTTATGCTGCATACCAGGATGCTGCCAGCTGATGCTGAGCAGGCATGGAAGGAGAAGCTAGAGGCCAAGTTCCTCAAGCTGAGGCAGAAAGACAAGGGCTGGAGTGTCCTAGAACCTAACGTTGGACAACAGGTTGTTGTGTGGAAGGAACCAAGCTTTCCAGGGAAACGTGGCAGCTGGCATGATGGGGTGGTGACCCGAGTAGAAGCCGCTGGCCATAAGTGCTGGGTGGCCATTGATGGCTCCCAAGCAGTGCACCGTCTGTCCTGGTCAAAGATCCGTCCCCGGGGAGGTAATCAAGGAGACCTCTTCCAGGTGCCCGCTGGTGTACAAGGCGGGGGTGACGTGGAGCTTCCTGATCAGGGTGCTACAGCTGTATCGAGCCCTCAGGGTGACCCTGGCCCGGCCCCTGGGGTACCTTCACATACGGTGGTTGGGCAAGCAGGCGGACAGGCTGCACCTCCGGAACGGCCCGACACCAGGCCTAGGGGTGTGCGTCTATCAGATATTGTACAGGCTTTGCAAAGAGCCAAGAAGGAGCCTAAGGTGTCCAAGCTTGTCCAGTTGGATGAACCTGAGGTAGCTGCCATGGAGATAGATACCAATGCACAGGTTTCTGTCATGGGACCTCAGCATACAGGAGAACTGCTGGTCGGAGAACCAAGTTGCCCCTGGGTGTCTGATTTCAGTGGTAGGACGCATCTAAGGGTGTTGGGAGAGGTTACTGCCCCTGTCATGGGTGTGGATGTGACCTTCCTTGTCCTAGAGGACTATGATGGCCCTGTGATTTTGGGTCAGAATTTTCTGGGCAATCCTGGGATTTCTATCAGAGCTACAGCTCTGAGAAGAGATGGCTGGGGGATGATTCCCCTAGAAAATTTCAGGACAACATTTCCAGTCAGGTGCAGGGCCAAGCCGGTCAAGGGTGTAAAATGGGATGAAGGGGAGGTGCCCCCAGCGGCCAGTTTGGTGATTCCAGCTGTGTTGCACCCCAGCAGTATTGGCATAACTCACAGGAGCCTTGCTGCACACTCTCCTTTGACATATGACCAGCTGGTCCAAGAGATGAGCTCGCCTACTTTGTTTGAGGCTTGGAAGCTCGCCTTCTCCAAGGCATTGGAGGAGTGGTTGCAGTTTGAGTGTGCTGCACCAACAGACAGACGTCCCCCAGCATCAAGGAAGCTTGCTTTGAGATTTGTGCTGAAGAGGAAGGTTGTGGATGAGGTATCAGTGCCCCATGTCAGGCCTGTCCTGAATGAGTATCACGGCACGGGGAGTCTGCCAGGAGAGGAGCTATACACGCCAGGGATGCTACACGACACATGGAGAATTTTGCTATGTCTCTACGTGGGGTTGCTGAACAGGGGAGCAGCTATGTCATCAGTGCTGCTGGACTTCAAGAGGGCATTTTTAAAATCTGATCCAGAAGTGGCCAGGAGGGTGTGGAAGCAGGATGAGCCTTACTGTGTTGAGGTGCCTGCCATCTGGAAGCTGGAGCTGCATCAACAATTCCTGGTTATTCTGAAGGGCCTGGAAGGACTCAGGTCGAGCCCAATCATCTGGAGACTCACGCTGCAGGAAGCTCTGATCAGTGAGTGTGGCTTGAGAGTGTCTTCAGTTGATCCCTGTTTGCTGCTGGCCCAATGGGAGGGTCTGCCAGTGTATGCTAGTTTGCATGGAGATGATCTGCATTTGCTAGCCCCCACGACCTGGCTGAAGAAGTTTATTCCTGTCATCAGTGGCAAGTTTTCACTGGGCAAGGAGCTGTGGCAGGAGCCCAACAAGCCTGTAGTGTTCTGTGGAATGCAGGCTACCCTGTTCAGGAGGGACGGGGAGTGGAGTATCAGGCTTCAGGCTGGAGGAGATTATAAACAGACCATTGTGAAGGCCTTGCCAGAGAAGATCACCCAGGCTGCAGGACCTGAGTTGAGAGGCATGTGGGCCTGGTTTGCCAGCATCTGTGGTCCGTCTTTGATGGTCCATAGCAGAATGCCTGATGAGGTGCTTGAGGATGAGAAGCCTCGAGTCATAGCCCGGTTGGTGGAGAGTACCCCTGATCTGATTTTGTCTGGGATTGACTTTGCCCAGCCTATCACCTTGGAGATCTTTGTTGACAGTTCCATGGATGCTCGCCAGGTTACCAAGGTCAGGGGGAGATCTGCTGCTCTGTTTGCTTTTTATCAGAGCAGGGCAAGTTTGTTCAGCTGGTACAGCAGACTGCAGAAGAGGGTCTGTATCAGTTCAGATGTGGCAGAATGCAGGGCCATATGCGAGGGGATCCAGTCCAGCCTGTACATAAAGGAGTTAATGCTGGAGCTGGCTTCAGTTACCCCTTGGACCTTGCAGATGGAGACGTTGTTGCTAACAGACAGCATGGGTATGGTCCAGTTTGTTCACAAGCAGCT
This sequence comes from Mesostigma viride, assembly GCA_009746045.1. Classification (NCBI taxonomy): domain Eukaryota; kingdom Viridiplantae; phylum Streptophyta; class Mesostigmatophyceae; order Mesostigmatales; family Mesostigmataceae; genus Mesostigma; species Mesostigma viride. The sequence goes on from RPFO01000448.1 coordinate 2,175,729, forward strand.
GGCCAGAGCCGGGACCTGGATTATTTGTTGCTGAAGGAGTTGGCCAGTTTGGTTGACTTGAAGCATATCCCTGGCGAGGAGAACCCTGCTGATGCATTGACAAAGCTGCCACACAAGGCCCCAGCCCAGTACAATGTACTGAGGAAGCTCATGAATGCTGACTGTCAAGTCGGTCTATCTGTCTAAAAGCTGAGAGCTGGGTGCTTAAGTCTCTGGATATCAGGCTGGGAGCTTGATTGTACATAATCCTGAGCACACCTTGAGGGGTGAGACATGTCTCTGGTGTGGGAATGTCTGACATTGTCTCTGATGGAGAGATGTCTATCTGGGGTTTTCATCTCAGTCTGAGGTTTCCCCAGATCTGTGGTTTGTGGGCGGGGTTCGATTCCCTGGTGCCGTCTTAAGGCGGAGTTTCACGGACTGGCTGACCCATCCACCATGCTGGTGAGGTGGCGACAGGTCCCCTGATTTTCCACGGTTGGAACGAGTATGGAGCTTGTGTTTTGCATGTGCTTCGCGTAGATGTTGTGTCTGGTTCGATAAGGGGCAGCAGACCGGCGCCGACTCCCGTCTGGGGGTCAGCAATGTTTTCTGATGAGCTGTTGTGGGTGATCTGTGGGGTTTCGCCTAAGGTCCTGAAGGTTGTACATACTTCTCAAGTTCTTAGCTGAACACCTATGGGCTGCCACAGTTGGCCAACCTCTTGTACATGGGTAACACAACGAGCCTCCCGTGAAGGGATAGGGACTCATTGTAATTTGTTTGTGCTCCTGAGCCAGTATGGGTGCTATGTACATATAATAAGGAATCCAAGCTGACTGTCATGCCCAGCGGGTTGTGACTTGTAGTCGGGGAGGATATCCAGTACCCATTGTGTGTGTTTGTATGTAGACTTGTGTGAGCTGCTACAGCTCAAGAAAAGAAAGGATTGGAGTTAACGCCAAGCGCATTGGCGTGATCCTGATTCGGCATATCTCTGCGATTCCAGCGGCACCGGAACGAGTTCATTCCGACAAGTATCAAGAAAGTTATGGCGTTCCGACTTCCCGGTCGCGCGCGAGCGCGAGCCGGCTGTTCTTCTAAGTCGGACGTGAATATTTGCCGACGACATATGGGGTCGACAGTAATTCCTGGGCTGACAGGAATTAGGTGCTGTACCTACGACGGTATTGGATTAATACGTCGTACGCAGGAAATAGGAACCTTAACCTGTGGTCTGTTGGTACCGCAGGCTTAGTCCTGGACTTCTAGGTGCAGATGCAATAGTCACTGTGGACTGTGCTCTGTGGTCACTGTGCCTGTATGGCAGACCTACTGTATAGGAGCTGGGCGCTGTACAGGTAGTGAATACTGTACTGGGGGTGTTATTACTGAGCAGGCCTCCTAGGCTGCTCAGGACTAGCAAGCACAGTGCACAAGTATATAAACAATAGACCAGTGCCAATTGGGCATCTCTTGCGAGCCCGCCTCACGTGTTGTGCCTTGACTTGGCAAGCGCGTGTACATGCCTCAAGTGTGTGAGCGCTGTAACATTATCCAATTTTAACAAAGCTCCGTTTCCAACCATATTCACACATTGCTGCATTGCAACCATATCCTTCACATTGCGTTTGCTAGGAACGTTAACTGGTCACGGCAGTGTAGTTGTGTTTCCTTCCTCTATTCCTGGAGTAAACGGGTTAATTGTGTCAATGGCTTATGGCGTACTATAGTAACACTTACGTTAATGCATTGAGATCTTGATCGTCTCGTTCGTCTTTCGCTAGGGGTTTAACTAGAGGCGGCTTGACTAGTTTAGGTAGCATCAGGCCAGGTAGAGGTAGAGGTAGTGGTAGATACCCGAGGCGTAACAATGGACTCGGAGGAATTTTAGGTAGAGAGCCAGACGACGATCCCCTGCAACATACGCCATTGAATCAACCCTTCCGCGTCTGGGAAAATGAAGACGACACCTACTTGACAGGTAATGGGCGGGTCGCCTGCAAGCTGGGGGGGTAGTGCTGCCCGGTTCGGGACACGCCCTGCCTAGAAGATAGACCTGCTCGAAGCGGAAAATCCTTTTATAGATAGCTCCTTTTCCTCGTTTTGTTTTCCTGAGACATGTGGCCTACTGTCGTAGATAGGTGATGGTTTTGGTTCTACGTTAGAGAGACGACTAGCGTCTCGTAGATTACACTTTTCTGCATTCTTGCCTGCGTTGTATTTAGACGACCCATCGCCAGACGCAGAATTCTTGAAACCGGATACTTACGACCACCTGGCGCTGAAAACCTCGTCCCTGCGTGCGTCGTCAATCTGGTTCGGTTTCAGACACCCGAGATAAGTCGCCTTCTCCTCGTTCTCCTTATTTGACTACTCAAGACCTACCAGGTGCGTTAACATGAGCCAGCGACGTCCTTTTCCTGCTCCTTCTCATTCGACTAGTAATAATAGTTTAGCGAAATATTACGTTGTTATTACCCCTCAATGGGCATCTATTTTCTTATCGTGGGCCGATGCTAGGAAGTTCGTTCAGTCGCGTGCTTATAATGTCTCCAAATATAAGAAGTTTATGTCCTTTGAAGAAGCTCAGACCTACCTCTTAAAGCATAGTGAATCAGATTTGGGTCTCCATTCTCGTCCTTCTCCTCATGCTCGTCCTGCAGTAGATAGTCTTGTTTTTGTTACACCACCTCCATCTCCTCCTTCGTCTCCCCCTAAACGGGCTGCATCCTCATCTAGCTTAGATACGCCTCTCACCTTAGAGTTCGGCTCCCTATCCATTACTGTTGCTAAAAAGGATTGATTTAAATTGTTTCCTTCTTTAAGGACATTAAAAGCTTTTTCTTTTCTTTCCTTGCCTTAAATTAGGCCTTGTCCTTTATCCTTGTTGCTTTCAGTTAGATTCCTAATCATTTACTTAATTAAAAATGGATCCAGTGGGTGGTAACATGTCGCCTATACCTACCAACACTCCTACTATGAGTAATAACAATAATAATACTAACAACCATAGCAACAATCGTGGTAACCGACGGGACTCACTTGAAACGGTGCACCATCTCACTCCTCAAGGTAATCTTCGTACCTCACCTCCTTCTCCTGTTACTGGTGGTCGCCGTCGTCCCTCACTTACCCCTCCTACCTATGAACAACGTATGCAAGTCAGATTTAGTGATGACCCTTCCCTTACCTTGAACCAGGCCCCTGCCCCTCCTGCAACCTTGGCTCAACCCCCCAGCAGGTCCTCACTAACTAACAATGTTTCTAGGCCTCCTTCCCACCCTGTGCCTTCCATGCCTGCTTTTAACACGGGTCGTACCTCTGCCCCTGTCGGCCCTTCTGGGCGCCCTAGTGCAGTTCCCTTTTACCCACCTGCTTCCTGGTCGATCCTACCCTGATACGGCCTATGAGGCTGCCCAGGTCCCTACCCGTGTGGCTGATTTAGAAGTTAATAGTGATTTCAGCACCATGCCTCTAGATGACAGAAATTATGATCATTTTGCCTACTCCTCTCTTCGTGAGCAATATACTGTACCCTTCTCCTATGGGCACCAGCCTGAAACGGTGGCCCCTTCTAGACCCCTACCCAAAACCTTTCCTCTTCCTTCCTTCTATCCCGCTTATGTAGCAGTGGAAGATGGGAAAAACCCTATGGGAAAAACTGACTCTTCTAATCCCCCTAAGCCCCCTGCTCTTCCCCTCTTTGCTAACCTTCCCAAGCTGGATGTCAAGTCTACCCCTCAACAGTTTTTCACCTTTATTATGTTGCTTACCCAGAACACAGAGTCGTGGCAGAATCATAATAGATGGCGTCTCTCTGATGCTGTACTAGTCCCTCACTATCTTACAACCTGCATTACTCCTGAGCTTGCTAACCTCATTCAGTGTGAGTCTTTGGCCTCTCATGCCTACCCTAACTCTGTAGCAGAATTGTTTAAGCGTTTAGAGAACCATTTAGTCCCTCCTGATTCAGATTGGCAGGATAGATTAGCCTTTGGTACCTTGCAGCAGGGTACTAAATCATTCAAGGAGTATATGAAAGAGTTTGATGCTCAGATGGTACGAATTAGGGATTTGTCGGGTGCAGAAGTACGTGCTCGCTTCCTCCAAGGCCTCAGTAGACCTTTATTACGTGAAGTCAAGCGCCAGTTCTCTGCCTACCGTTTTACTGATCTGCCCCTCAAGCATGTGCGCCAGCATCTCTTGCGAGTAGCAGATTTCTTCACCACTCCTTCTCTCCCTACCCGTTCCCGTATTAATAATATTATCCTTACCCCTGAGGAGGAGAACTCCTATGTAGAAGAATTAGATATCTGCGTTGCTGATCTTTCAGCTCTTGATGTCTCTCATATCACATATGCTATCATTGTAAGGAAGTAGGTCATCTTAAACGTGAGTGCCCCAAGTTCCTTTCGGGTGCTCCCCCTCGATCATCCCGACGCTCGCCCTCCTCGTACCCCTCAGCGTGCTCCTATTCGTCCCACTTCAGGACGCATTCCCTCAGCTACCCCTAGTAGGCTGAATGCTGTGCAGACAGGACCCCCAGGGTTCCCCTATGATAATCAGGCTCCCGCACCCTCTTCGCTCCCTCGTGACCCTCCAGCAGTGGCTTTTTCGCCAGGGTCTTCTTCGGGGTTAGTTCCTATGGATTTGGGGGGGGAGGGGGAACAGTAGGCCTGTCAGCCGGGGGTAACCTGGACAGGTCCTTAGATAGTACTCCAGATAAAAATTTTTGCCTGCCTGTTTTTATAACCTCTGTAGGAGCTGAATCTTCCCTACCACTACGTGTGCGTCCTCTTATGTTCTTGAATGGTGGTTTAACCGTTCCCCATACTGTTGTAGACCCTTTCTTGCATGCTGATGAACTTTTGAATGTCTCTGTGTTGGTAGATAGCGGTGCGGCTAGCTCCTTTGTGAGCGAGGCCCTAGTTAGGCGTTTAGGACTAGTCCCTACCCCTCACACCAAACCTGTCACTGTTCATTATGCTGATGGTCGCACCAGTCATTCCCCGGGTACGGTGTCCCTTCCCCTGGTCATACAAGGACGTACTGTCAACCTGACGGCCACTATAGGCCCTATCACTACCGCTGATGTATTACTAGGATTAGATTGGCACCAGGATAATAAGATTACTATTAATTATGATACCATGGTCATTTGGTTTCCAGATAGCTCTTACTGGGTACCGGAACGTCATTATAGATTGGAAAATTTATCCTTGGTAGACATTACTCCTCCTACACCTGTTGATCCTCCTGTAAGACCTATACCTGAAGTATTAATGTCCAATGATGAGTTGCGTTCTGAATTAAAGGAATATGGATATTTATTATGTATGTTCCTTCAGTTAGAAGTACAGGAGATACCTATCACTAATAATAGTGTGGATATAGATCTAAACACAGTGGATACCATAGGAGTGGGATTTACTGAAAATGAAATAGTAAGATACATGGCTGTGATAGATTCCTCAAAAGTTTTTGAAGAAAAGACTCCTTCTTATCCTCCTCCTCGTTCTGTTTTACACCGTGTAGTTATCAAGGACGGTGCAGTTCCTACGCACTCTCCGATGTATAGAATGGGCCCTACCGAGTTAAAGGAACTAAAACAGATTTTAGTGTCACTACTAGAAGCAGGATTGATAGAGCCTAGTAACTCTCCCTACTCAGCTGGTGTCCTGTTAGTTCCTAAGCCAAATGGCAAGTTTCGCCTAGTTACTGATTATAGGAAGTTGAATGATATTACTGTGAAGTCTAAATACCCTCTACCTCGTATTGATGATATATTTAATAAGGTTAAAGGTTCCACTTGTTTCACAGTATTGGATTGTGCGGATGGTTTTTGGCAGTTGCGGATAGCTCCTGAGGATTGCCATAAAACCGCCTTTGCTACCCCTTTTGGTCATTACCAGTTTAGAGTAGCGGCTATGGGACTCTGTAACTCGCCTGCCTCTTTTCAAATGTTAATGAATGAAGTGCTTAGACCTGTTATGGGAAATTCTCACCTTCCTCAGGTGTCCTCTGATTTAAAGGATCCTTCCTTCTCCTCTGTTTCTTTATCTGAGCATGACCGTTCTTGTGCTCAAGCTTACTTAGATGATATTCTTATTTACTCTCCTGATTTTGAAACGCACCTACGTGATTTAAAGAAAGTGTTAGAAATAATGGCTGAAAATTCTTTGTGGGCGCGCCGTGCTAAAGTTCGTTCGGGTAGGAGTGTCCCATTTTTAGGGCACGTTCTGTCAGATGCCGGTAGTTAGGTTAATATTGTGCGGAAACCTTTTTGCCACTTGGGCTTCTCAGGTTCCGCACAATATTTCCGGCGATAACCACTCGCCGGACACTCAAGTTCACGACGTCGTGAACTTGAGTGTCCGGCGAGTGGTTATCGCCGGTAATATTGTGCGGAACCTGAGAAGCCCAAGTGGCAAAAAGGTTTCCGCACAATATTAACCTATAACTAAGACCTGGATCCTTGCGGGGCGCAGGTTCGAATCCACTCGGAAGCGGATTATTTGGGGGAATAATTCGTTCCGATTTGGCACCCGGCTCTAATCATATGCGCACCAAGGAGATGCTCATATTCGATCATATTCATATCGATATTTGCACCAACGAGATGCTTATATTCGATCATATTCATGCATACGGGTGTTCCGAGCCTAGTGATTCGTCCTCGCCCCAAGAGGCTAGGTTACGTCGTGAACTTGAGTGTCCGGCGAGTGGTTATCGCCGGTAATATTGTGCGGAACCTGAGAAGCCCAAGTGGCAAAAAGGTTTCCGCACAATATTAACCTAACTCCGGTGTCGCTACCGACCCGGATAAAACTAAGTCAATTCAGGAATGGCCTACCCCTACCGACGTTAAAGGTGTACGTAGTTTTCTAGGAATTGCTTCTTACTATAGGCGTTTTATCCCGCGTTTCGCAACTATAGCAGCCCCTATTAATCATTTATTAAAGAAGGATATCCCCTTTGTTTGGAGTAGTGAATGTTAGTCGGCTTTTCAGTGTCTAAAATCCCTACTCCTTTCCCCTCCTGTACTCATCCTACCGGATACTACTAAACCCTTTGTTGTAGCTACAGATGCTAGTAAGGTAGCCATAGGGGGCGTCCTTCTCCAGGATCAGGGTCAGGGCTTACAGCCAATTGAGTATATCTCTAGGACAATGCTCCCTGCGGAGCGTAACTATCCCGTACACCAGCAGGAACTCTTAGCGGTGGTGTATTGTTGCCATGCGTGGCAGCACTTTCTTAAAGGTGCTCAATTTGATGTCTGCCTGAATGAACCCTGTGAGCTAGATCCTTATAGATTAGTTATCCAAACTGATCACCGTCCCCTTACCCATCTTCTCTCCCAACCCAACCTTACCCCTCGGCAAGCGCGCTGGATGGAATTTTTAGCACAGTTTTCCCCTTTTAAACTTCAGTATGTTAAGGGTGTAGATAACATAGTACCAGATGCACTCTCTCGTCGTGCAGATTACTCCTTTTTCGAGGACCTTGATGTTCTCAATACTACTCTAGTCCCTACTACTGTGGGTGTAACCCCTTATGGTGAACTACCTGATGATGAATCCTATCTATGCCTACCTCTTTCATACAGCTGTTCGCATGCCTGATCTCCTTTCTCACGTCGGACTCTCTCTCCCGTCCGGGTTGGTCAGTACGCCGTACGGAGCCGCAAAAATACGGGAAAACGTACACTGAAGGCCTCCGCCGTATATACGCGTACTTTACTTCAGAATACGCGGTTTGGACTTAGAATTTTTCGGGGGTACCAGCGGGCAGCGGGCACTGGCGCGGTGCCCAGGTTCTGGGCGCGGCGCGTTCACTGCACATTTGAGATTTTTACTACTAGAAGTAGATGCGTACAGTTCTTTCCATAAAGCGCAAGCCTTGCAAAATCTTTGGCCGGTAGGAGACAGCTAGGACTAGGTACATACATAACGCATAATGCCAGCAAATGCCAGCTGTGCTACTGACGGTGTAATGCAATATAGCGACGACGAGGCCAGTGCGACTGTGCGATAGTGTGCAGCCATTTTCGATTTGCAGCCATGCCGAAGAAAGGGCCTGAATGGGATTTCGTTGTCGAGAAGAAAGAAGCAGTCACAGATGCTGTTAGTAACACAACGCAGTATGTGTCGAGGATGTTCTGCTCATTTTGCAACAAGAACTTCTCCTACAAGGCGGGGCCAATCAGCGTATTCCGAGTCCGTGCACACTTTGCCGGAATCGCAGGGGAAGGGATGTTACCCTGCGACAAAATTCCACCGAATATCCGGAGCAGGTTTCTCAGGATTGCTAACAACAAGTTGCAGAAGTCAGACGCCAAGAAGCAGCACAATTTGAACAGGGCAATGGCGGAGATGGGAGGGGCTGCGCCGGCTGACTTGTCGTCGGTTCCCAGCAAAGGCCAGCTGAGCATCACCAAATGGCTGGTTCCCGTCGACGAGAAAGGTGTCCAGCTGCTGGCTGCCGAATTTTTTATCGAGAACGGCATTGCCTTCAATGCGGCTGAGAGCGCCTCTTTCAAGCAGATGGTGGCCGGCATGATCCAGTACAAAGGAGGGCACGCCACCCCTCCTTCTCGGAGTTGTGTCTTATGTTCTCTCATGCATTATATAGTGGATGGCTTTCCTTACAATCAATTTATTAATTGATTCCTTACTATTCCCGTTGCAGCCTGCTCCCCCCTGCATTTAACAAATCATAATCAGATAGGATTCCAGGGCATAATTAAATGGAAGATGTTAATAAATAAGCATATACACCAATTTCAGTTGCAATAACTGCATGACCATCATCAAGGAGCGTGCTAATTGGGTGACTGACAATTGGACCACAAAAACTGTCGCGTATTTTACCGCCACGTATTTTACACCCCCCACGTATAATACGCGTATTTTAGGTCCGCGTATTATACCCCGTACCCGTATTTGCCAACCCGGTCTCCCGTGTGAGGCCCTTCCCGTGGCCTCGGTGGGGGGGGAGGGGAAAAATAAAATTTCTATACCGCTTAGCCATATAGCGACTAGGCGATCAGGAAAGTCTTATGAAGACATAGTCCCTCTAGGACCTCCCCTTCTCTTTGGCAAGGCGGTAGGAGATCTCTTTAAACCTGTTCTGGATACCTCTGTAGCGATGCCTACCTCTGATCTTGAACGCCTTATTAGTAGGTTTACGGGCACTGAGCCGGAAGCATTAGCTGCCATTGCTGCCCATCCCCAACAATTAGGCAAGCACCCTTGTAAATTTGTAGGTGGGTTTTTATATGTGCAGATAGCAGAGTCTCCCCCTCAATGGCGCCTGTATGTCCCTCCTATCTGTCGCTCCTCCTTGCTCTTTGAGTTACATGACTTAGCTGCTCATCAGGGTGGTAAACGGGTACGGGACCTAGTAGCCCGCTCTTATTACTGGCCTTCCCTTTTAAGGATGTAGATGAGTATGTTAGAACTTGTCAATCTTGCCAGGAGATGAAACCCAATAACGTAGGACAGATAGCAGAACCTAGGACCTTGCCTGATCCCATCATGCCGTGGGATTCTATCATGATGGATTTTGTAGGACCTTTTAGAAAGAATGATAGAGGCAATGCCCAAATCCTTGTGTTCATAGATCGTTTTACTCGTATGTGCCATCTCGTGCCGTGTCCTTTAGAACTCACCGCACGTGATTGCGCACGCCTATACCTTAATAATGTATACAGATATCATGGTTTGAGTAGGCAGTTTATTAGTGATAAAGATAAGTGATTTACCTCAGATTTTTGGCAGCAGTTTTTCGCTGCCATCGGTACCAAGGTTACCTACGGTACTGCCTACCACTCCTCCTCCTCTCATTTAGTAGAGCGTCTTAATAGGGTAGTGGAAGAAGCGCTTAGGCACTATGTTAATGGCTCGGGAAGTGATTGGGAGGATTATTTATGTTTGGTAGAGTTCTCCCTCAACAATTGCCCCCAGGCTGCGCATGGATATACGCCCTTCTTCCTAGATACTGGTAGACAGCCTCTTACCCCTACCTCTCTCTTAGCTAGTCCTCTACGGGACAAGGATGATGTGTCCCGGATACTGTAGAAGGTGTACAGTCCTTGCTAGATAGAATGAAAACTGCACATGACCACGCGATCTCAGGGTACCAAAAAGCTCAGTCTAAGTACCTTGCTAGGTTGCGTGCCTCCTTAGATAGAAGAGCACCTGAGATAGAATAGGAGATCTAGTATTAGTAGAAGGCCCCCGTGTTGGCCGTTTTGCTCATAAGTTTGAAGCAGAACTTAAGGTCAAACTTAGGCCCGCCTTCTTAGGACCCTTCCGTGTGTTGTCTAGAGTAGGAAATTTCTTATATAAAGTCGATATCCCTACCTCTTGGCAGACACATTCAAACACCTTCCCGATAGAAGCCAGCTGAAACTGTACCACCCTAGTACGTTCGCTGGTAGAGAGCTAGCGCCTGCCCCTTTAGAGCATAACCCTGACACTGGGGAAGTAGAAGACGAAGTAGAGAGCATCGTGGCCCATAGAGATATCAAAAAGGGCCGCGGTACCCAGCGTCAGTATAAAGTGAAGTGGATGTATGCTCGTAGTGAAGTAGACAAGGTCTGGTATACGGAGAGTGAGCTAGATGGGTGTAGTCGCCTTCTGCAGGAGTATAAAACCCTGCACAAGCTCTAGTTGTAGACCTTCTCCTCTCTTATGTTATGTCTGCTGTCGACGGGTGGTTGGTTGTCCCCTCCCCTCCGCAGCCGTCATGTCAGAGCCTACCCCTCCGGCGGAGAGCCCTCTGCCGTCCCCGCCCCCACCGGACCCTGAGCTGTACTTCGAGGCCCTTCCGGGCCGCTGGGTGTCACGGTCCAGTTTTCCGGGTGGCATCGTGCAGCCGGCCCTGAGCCAGGCCCAACATGCGAGTTTAGTCAGGGCTGCTCTCTTTGGGGTCACGTGGTACGGCCCTCCCCTGATGAACCGCACCAGCTTGTTTTGCACGGGTTCGACGATGCCGGGCACTGTTGTTAGGATGTGGCTCCCGCTGTCCAGCCTTGGGACAGATAGCTGCGGTTCTCCAGTGCCCCCGGGTGTTTCCTACCTTTCTACCCCTGTGGGCCGCTCCTGCCTACGGGATGTGTTCCCCTGGCTTCCGGCGAGGGTGATGCAGAAGTAGATGAGAACCCCTGCGACCTTCTACGGGCAGTAGAGTTCATGGAGATAGCAGACCAGACAGCGGGCGTAGGATTGGGCGACCCTACTCCTACGGACGCGCCAGTAGAGGCACAGTACACTCCTGAGTATTCGGCCTCCCCTGCGGCGTCCTCCTCTTCAGTGTCGGCTCCTTCCCCTGTCCCGTCTTCACCGAGGTCGGTCCTGCGCGCATCGGTGGAGCCTACCCCTTTGGGCTCTGGTCGTGAGCCTGATCCTCTTTCGGCGACAGTTTCTGCGATGCAGGCGCAGATCCAGTCCCTGACGGCGGCCTTCGGGGCCTTCATGGCGGCCCAGGCGCACGCTCCAGCCACGCCAGGTGGGGTGTCTGCCGTATCTGTGCCCCCTTCCCCTTCGGTCGCCTCGACGTCTACGGGTCCGTCTGTGCCGCGCGAGCCCTCGGCGGCTGCGGTTCCTCTGTTGCTGCGGCTCCTACGCCTTCGGCTACCTCTGCGCCTGCTACTGACTTACCTGCGCCTCGGCGCGAGTCCGCCGTCCCAGCGGCCGCGCCCGTCGCCGTCGCGTCCGAGCCGCCCACCACGTCAGCGCCGCCCTCGCGGGGTTTCTTCAGCGACCCGGGCGGTCTTCCCAGGCTTTGGGAGGGCGGTCCTCCGCAGAGGATCCCGGTGCCTGACTGGAGCTTAGACGGTAACCAGTCGTATGCCGGATTGCCTGTCCCCACGGGCCCTGTTTTCAACATGTGGCCTGGTGGTGCTCCGCCCCCAGAGACCGGCGCGCCAGCTGCGGAGGCGGGTCCGTCGCGACCCCCTGCGGCATCGGGTCCGACGCGGCCCCCTGTTGTACCGGCGCCGTCTGCGTCTGTGCCGGTTCCTACCCCTTCTTCGGCCCCTGTCCCTTCGGCCCCGCGGTCTTTGGCTGCGGTTGTTCGGTCCAGTGGCTCTGATCCTCGCGCCACCCGCGCTGCTGATTCCCTTCGGGAGTTGTCAGAGGGCGATCGGGATCGGGCCCCTTCTGTGGTGCATGCGACTCCGGAGTCGCGCGACACGCCTGTCTTTGGGTACGGTATGTCTGCGCTCGCCTGCCGCCAGTGTGACCTGCCGCGCGCCTCCGCCGAGCTTGCCATTTCGCCCATGTCCTACGGGTTCTCCCAGGTGTGTCGGGCGCCGCGGGACCGTGGCCTACCAGTTGAGACTGATCGGCCTCCTTTCGATATGGTTATTTTAGCTGATCCGGTGTTCCAGGGTGAGATCCTGGTTCGGCGCGTCCTGTATCGCTGGGCTAGGCGCCACAATGACTTGGACACCTACGGCGGGTTCCAGTGGGCTTACCCTCCGCCTCTGGGCATTATGGCCTCAGATGCCCTTACGGTAGAGTTTCCTGCGGTGCCGGGTGCCACGTACAGCACGGTCCTTCAGCCCATCCTAGAGTGGGATGCCCGTCGTCCAGCGCCCATCCCGGGCCAGGGTTTGGACTCTCGTGGTCATCCTCCTCCCCGGGCTAGCGACTACCTCGAGACGTTCGGGTCGCGACAGTGTGCCCGTCGGTGGCGCTCCCGTGAGATTCGGCATATCCGGTTGTGGCCGTCCAACGTGGAGCCCCTGGTAGATCTGTTTTTCCCGACGGGTATGCGCCCTCGGATCCGGTACCATCGCCTGCTCCTGCGGGCTCTCTGCCTGATCGCGGTAGAGCCTTTCCTACGCCTCTTTGCCTGTGGTTTCCTGGACTGGGCCCGGGGCCAGGTCGTTCTTACGCAGCATAGGTATTACTGGGCCTTCCTGGGTCTTTTTCCTGACGGCGTGTGGGCCGATGTTTTCCTCACTGTAGATAGGCACGACAATGCTGAGGATGTGTCTCACTACCAGGCGTACCTGGATGTCCTGCTGGCCTCCCGTGGTACTTACCAGACGGATGGCCATTAGATAGAGGGCCTTAGGCCCGACCTGAGGGTGTTGTCCCTCCGGTATATAGAGTCGCCCTCACGTTCTGGCCAGTTGACTGGTCGTTCTTGGTCCTTGGTACTGATTTGTTTACTCTGTGTGTCCTGCCCAGTGCCGTTCCCCCCCGGCAAGGACTTTGTTCCAGGCAGTTAGGGGAACCTACCACCAGGCTTGGTGCTGGCTAACCCTACACCTCCCGGCGTGGTGGTGGAGACCGAGTTAATACGTTGGTGCCTTGTATCTTGGATGGTCTGCCGATTGTGTTGGTGTGTGCTGGGTGCATTAGGTTTCCTACCCCTTGTTTTCCTCCCTGTGCGTAGGGAGAGGGCTCCCTACCTTTGTGGGGGGGGAGGTGTTACGTCGCGTAACAATTCGTTGTAGTTACGGACGTAAATTAGGTCTTTTGCCTCGGTTGTCCCTAGGTTTACGTGTAGCTCCTACCGGGACACTATTGTCCTCGTAACAGTACTGTGGTGCATTGGGTGCCTTTGGGCGCCGCGCCGCGTACTTTACTAGTGGTCCTGATCCTTTGGTAGAATGTAGTGGACCAGCGTGCATCTGTAGGCGAGGGCCATGTCGGCCCGAGCGTGTTGGACCGTTGGTGACCATTTATGCACGTTCTACCCCTCGTGTGTGCACTCGGCGTGTGTTAAATGAATTAACACATATAGGCTTGGGTCACGGCAGTGTAGTTGTGTTTCCTTCCTCTATTCCTGGAGTAAACGGGTTGTGTCAATGGCTTATGGCGTATTATAGTAACACTTACGTTAATGCATTGAGATCTGGATTGTCTCGTTCGTCTTTCGCTAGGGGTTTAACTAGAGGCGGCTTGACTAGTTTAGGTAGCATCAGGCCAGGTAGAGGTAGAGGTAGTGGTAGCTAGATACCCGAGGCACGTAACAATACCGTAGCAATAGCCACGGTCACGCCTTACGCTATTTGCAGGCACCATCATGCCCGGAGCTACCCAATAAAAGTCTGCACAAATCTCGGTTGAGCCGAGAGTCCGGGCGTTCGGAATGAATAAACATGTGAAGTCGAAACACCATGGAAATACCAAGCATGGTGCCGCAGCAGACCCGAGTCTTGCCGTAATAATATGTATGCCGGTTTCCAGGTTTTCCGCATGAAAGTTGGGTGAGAAACTGGAAAAAACTACGTTTCCTTTGCCCCAGTACCTCAACAAACTCGTAGAAACCTAATTATCAACCTTTGAACGCATCATCATGGTCGTGCCACCCAACAGCCACTGAAATTCGCGCGAAAACTGGCGAGATCTACCTGCCGCCATCGCCGTCGTCTTCACCTTCGTCCCGCGAAAATGCCTGATTTCAGCGGTACATATTTGTTTGCAGCTGTCACCAAAAAAATACCAAAAATACCAAAAATACCAGGATTTTTTCTTGAATTCTATGAGATGTTCCTGACCTGTGTTGAAAGTTTCAGACCAAAAATCGCATGTTTAATAGGTTTGCCACGTGTCGGATTTCAACGCGATACATCGCGTTCTAACCCTACAACGCGATGTATCGCGTTGTAAAAAAACACGGGTTAATTTAATTTTAATAGCCTGCACCCAGGACAATTGACTGATCGTGGTGGCCACCAGGCGTGTGTGGGAGGTTCCACATAAATATAGGCACTTTTTGCAACTTGACGGGCGCCTTCAGGCACGTGTGCTCAGACTTTCAAATTAAAATTTCTTAACTGACAAACCTGCATAGTCCGATATAGATGCCAGCCCACTTGCCAGCCGAACAAAACAGCCGGGCACACTTTCCCCAGACTATGCTTGATACGTAGCCACCAGGTACACCCCACTTACATTCGTTGTCTCACCAATAAATTGCCTTGGGCACCTGGTGACTAGCCTATATGCACATGTAGTTGCACTATTGAAGTTGACAAGGTGCACGCTTCTGGACAGGCCTGCAATGGCCAGTGCCTTGGTAGGACTTCATGGCAGACTCGCCAAACCCTCCTTCAGCACCTTTGCCAGCCCTTAAAGCCTTCTGTACTTGTGGCACTGTAATAAAAGTGCTCAAGAGGAGTCGTGCGCCGGCCGGCCATTGGCCACGGGAAGCACCTCGCGCTCCGTCTGCACCCACGATGGAGTAGGTGCGACAACCCCAATAACGGGGAAAAAGCATATTTAAGCACTGATTAGCTCATTTTTGTCCTATGGTGTTGCAGCATCACTAGCTTGGAGGTGAGCATAGGTGCAGCACACTGAGGTGAGTGCTAGGCACTGTGTGGCATGCGTCACTGGCATGACAAGCAACCCGCA
Organism: Mesostigma viride; assembly: GCA_009746045.1. Lineage (NCBI taxonomy): Eukaryota > Viridiplantae > Streptophyta > Mesostigmatophyceae > Mesostigmatales > Mesostigmataceae > Mesostigma > Mesostigma viride. Next base: position 2,191,088 of record RPFO01000448.1, read on the forward strand.
TATCCATGAGACGACCAACGCATGCCAAATGCATATCTACCGTTCATCCTGGTATGGAGTGATAGCAGTGATGCAAATGATGACAACGATAAAACAACATAAATAAGCAAACTACCTAGTTAGTGCCAGGGTTACTTCGACAAGTCCCACAAACCCATGGGAGAAGCAACCAGCTAGAAAAGTAGTAGTCAGCATCACAGTTTACCCAAAAGGCTACCCCATTTAGGTCTTGACCACAGGCAACAGACGCTATGACTGGGCAGGCAACAACGCTAATGGCCAAAAAAACATCCTATTCACTTCCACAATGCGCGGAGCTGGGCAGCGGGGCATGGGGCAGGGTTGAGGGTTGCCCCATAGGAAGATCAATGAGGCAAGCAGGACAGAAGATGGTTACCACGGGGGCCTTGTGCGAACATCACAGGTCGCCAGGCACATCTCTGTAGCCACCACCCAGGCCACACACATGACCAAATAGCTCTCCCAGGGAGTACCTATTCTATTGACTTTTTTAGTTGATTACATCTTGATTTCTTTTCACTCACCCAGGGCGCCTCCACCTTGGTGTTCCACCACATCGCCACACCACCCAGCGTGGCAAAGAAGCCAAGGCCCAGGCCCAGCTGGCCGAGTGCTTGCCACTGCCATCCGGAAAGGGGGCCCCGCACAGAGGAAAGATGCGCCATGCCACGCCGCACCACGTTAACGCACAAAAAAGGCATGCCATAGCATAACAGGTGGACGTATTCATGCAGCGGCTCCAAAGGCAATCGGGAACAGGAGGGTACATCGGGGGGAGCACAGAGGGAAGTTCAGAAAGAAACAAAGGATATTGCAAAGCTGCTAGAATGGAGTGGGCACCTTAGACCTACCACGTGCACGGCGACCTTAAGACCTACCACGTGCATGGCTGCGCCGACCAGCAGGTGTTCAAGGCCTGATGCAACGCCTAATGCAGGCAAATGCATTTCTGCAAGAGACAGGCTTCACTCTTGATTGGAGCTAGGAAATCCAACCGTTTCCTAGGATTCGGTCCCAGTCGCACATGGCTCATTACTTGCCTGGACAACGCGCCATGCAAGAGGGTCACATACTATCAAGAAGCTAGGCAACTAGAAAGAGAAGAAAAATAACAGAAGCCAACTAACCATACAGTTGATCACCACCGCACGTTGCGCCAGCTAAAAGCGGCTCGATGGCTACCACATAGACATGTTTACGTATTTGCAAGAGCCGTTCACACAATTGTACGGCAACACCAGAAGCAATTGCATCCACCTTTTGTGGCAACGCGAATAATAATAATAATAATAATAATAATAATAATAATAATAACAACAATATGTTGTAGAAAGACTGATGAATACGCAGAAAAAACTCACAGCGCACGCCCTGAACAGGGGGACCTGAAGAGTGATTGCCAAAAAATAGGAGTTGGTGATGGCTACATCAACAATGCCCCTTCAATGAAGGTTTGCCTTCATTACTGATCCGATTGTGTAAGCATGATCGGGGCAGAAAATTGCAGCAAAATACATTGTCCTGACGGTCACGCGAGGGAAAGCGAGGTAACATGCCGGAAGGGTCGAGCTTACCTTGGTAAGATGCGGGGCGTGGTTGTCGATGTACGGCTCGGGATGCTTGGTGCCGTCATCCCAGATAAGCTCATTCTCCTCGGCAAGCTGCGCATAAAAGGGCAAGCAGCACAGTGCTCCCCCACGAAGGACGACCGATCAATGGCCTTGTCAGTCTTCTCATGGCATTCCAAATCCGTGGGTGAATGACGAAATGGACCGCATATGTCGTAATTTCCCGACATGCAAAGACACATCGGGACCGCACACAGCCCTATGGTCTCTGTGGCATTTTGCCACTATGTGTTCCAAGGTCAGAAGATGGTGGAAGAGCCACAACTCGCGGTCAATATAACTTTGAAATCGGGAAAAGGCTGGCGAAGGATGACACGTTAGACGTACAGGCTGGGTAGGAGCGGGGCGCACGGTCAGTGGCTGCCCCATGCCTGCGCGCAGCGGCAGAACCATTCGCGGCGACGTAATACTGCGGCCTAGAACAGGCCCAAGCGACCTGAGGGCAGATGCCATTTCTGCAGCTAAGCGTCAATAACTTGCCAAATGGCCGAGATACTCGATGCTTAAATATCGCTAAACGCGGATCCCCTACAAATTACTAATCGGCCATCTCTGAGAAGACTGATGTCTAGAGTGGGCGCTGCTGCAGAGGTAAGTTGCACGACCTTCAGGTTGCACAATCCTTGACCTCTTGGCTGGCCAAGCATCCAGTGCCTTCAGGCTATGGCGACGAGCGTACGTACTTGCATGGCATGACCATCATGCTGCTCCCCAGACCCCCACTCCAGGAGCCAGACCTGATCGACGCAATACATATGGGCATGGGCCTGGCATGGAGCACAAACCAGAACCAGCTACTGGAACTGCTAACACTTCGTGTTCATAAACCTGGCGTTCGATACCACCTCGGCTGGACGCTGGTACGGTACTCCGAGTTGCATGCTTCCACAACTTTCCTTTTTGGCGGTCAGCGTTGCCACTTCTGAGCATTTCCATGCATGCATACCGTTCGCTGACGGCTGACCGCCTGTTGTAAAGGGCACGATGCCCCTGGGCGGCGTGGGACACAACAACAACTTGTTCCACAACGAAGGGCACGATGAACCCTGTCGGACCACCGGCGCGGGAATAAACCGGCGCGGGAATCAACTCAACTCTCTGGGACGATAGACTGCCAGCTGTTGAGCTGGCATGGACCCACGTTGACGGGACAGTACGGTTCGTGCCTTCATGCCGTGGCAGTTGCCAGTTGGCAATTATTGTCGCCATTTTACTGCTCGCTTCGGAATATCCAGAAACCCTTGGTCGTTTCGCGTGCACTCAACAAAACTCAATTGGCATATGCTTACGTCGATTCTGCGTGAGTCCATACTTTCCTATCTGCTTATATAAGTTGACAGCAGGCCGTAAAATTTTCCGTGTTGTATGAAGGGTGTCCATAGCGAAGCTTGAGGACTTTTCTGGCGTCGAGAGTCTCGCCATGGAGGCTATTGCTAGTAATGTATTTGTGCAAAAAATCACGGGTCTCAGCGCGGAAACGGCCCAGCATCTTCATGGTTGCACCCAACGGGCCGGAAGGAAGCCTACTGTCAGGGCGAAACCTAGGAAAACGCCTAGTGTCATGGTGCGTTATCATGTTGGCAGGTGGTTGTGCTTTTAGCCCGTCACTCTCCAGTGACGCCGTTAATCCGTTGGGGGAATTCATTACTAACTGGAAGAGTTCCCCAATCCGCTTGGATTTCGGCACATGATCTGTTAATTGAGTGGGGAATCGGTTTGTAAAACGACTTGCGTGCTTAATTTGGTCATACCTTTTGCTTTCTCGGAGCGTTACAAAGAAAGTTCGCCAAGTAGCCCACGGGTTTAAGTGGCAATCAGGCTAGGCTAGTTGAGTGACTCCACCTAGATTTTGTGAGGTGACGAAAGAGTAGGGAATCGTTTTACTTTCGCTGTCTGCATGATAGATTTCCTGAAGCGCATCACGAACCATCTATCGAATATTGCCTCATGTATACCTGGAATATATTGTAGTCCGATCACGAATCTGCACTCTGCTCGGTATCCCCCAGTTGACACGCGTATTTAGTGTGGTGTCAGGACTCCATGCCATTGTGGCCGCTGGTTTTCTTGCACACTACACTGTGATCTGTCTATACGCTTAGAATTCTGCCTGAGCAATCTGCTCCCCCAGGATTCCGTTGATTTGCCACCTCACATGTGAAGTGTAAACCTGCTCCACGTGATTTTGTACTCTCAAAATGCAAACTCGTGGTCTCAAACTTCCCATTAATGTATGAACTAAGGGCGCAGTAAGCCTCATCACAGTTAATGAGTCGGCACTTGGTTTTCTCACACTTTCCTGAAGCTGGAACATCAATACTGGGCAATTAAGCATCTGCATTGGCCAGGGCTCAGGATGGATTATCTAAGCTTTTCCTATCTAAGCTTTTCTGATTGACGTAGAGGATCATTGACTAAAGTAGCACAGTCTAATGATGTCGGTTGCAAACTCTAGCTGTATTAACTTAGTTTGGTATCCATATAAAGGTACATCGATTCGCCATTCATCAGGGCTGTGGCTTGACCCTAACCTTGCTATCATGTTCATCGCAAGCAGCAACCATGCCCTCATTGCTGCCATGTGCCCTCCTTGTCAACACGCTCCTTCTGTCAGGCAAAAGCAGAAAGCAAGGGCGCGGCATCAGGTCCAAAGATACTTGTCTGCACGCATAAGACATGTCGACTGGATGGAGCCATGCAGGTATGAATACGGCTTTATGGACTGGATGGATACTTTTGCCTTCTAGGCTCTATATAATGTCTCTATTCTACTGTTTACCAGCTGGGGACCATACAGGTATTGACAAGGAATGTCTGTTGACATTTACTACCAACACCTTATTTTACGTATGACATTTTCTGTTGACAAACTACACTACCATGGGGCTTGGGTTAAAGTGGGCAGATATCTGCCTAGCAAAGTATCATGTTGTTTGTGGTGGTGTGTGTGTGTGGGGGGTGTTAGAGGGAGATTCACCAGCGCAAAGATGCATGCATCGTTTGGTAGCATGGCCACTTACGACTGGTGCACTGCCTGAGTTTTCACTTAAACTATCCAAAAATGCGAAAGCTTCAAAGGGACGGGGGGGAGGGGGGGGGGGGTTGCCGCGGTAGGCAGGTCCAATGTTAGTAAGGGGAGTGCTATAGGCGGGGGCGGCGGGACCGAGGTTCTGGCACTTGAAACCAGAACATTATCACCTTGGTGCTGATCCACTTGCCCAGTTGACCAGCGCTGGGACGGTTCCACAGGTCCAGTGGACCAGGGCCAGCGCCACGCGGCGGCTGGGGTACTAAGGGTGGCAAAGACCAGCTGTGCAGGCATCTTTGCAGCTCCCACGCACCCACCCGCCCTTGCTGCACTAGATTTTATGAAGTCCAGGCCCTCATGGCTGGCCCAGGTCCCTAAGACTGGTCATGTGATGTGCTGGCCCTTGCTTGTCTCCGATGCGGCAGGTAAGGACAGAACAAGTCATGACTGCATTCTCATTTTTTTTCCTGAACACATTGCGAAGAAGTTTAGTGTTTAAGAAGCATAGTCCTCTGTGATTTAACGTCGCTTGTTTAGCAAATTCCTTGCTGCAAGTCCAACAGCCCGGCAGTAAGCTTCATGGTATTCAGTTCCAATGCGCAGTAGCTGAAGGTTCGAACGCGCAGAAAGACGTAAGACTATGGCATGTAGCTGAATGTTTATATCACTAGTCATTCTGGCATGCATGCAAGGTTGATGATGCGTACTTTCACAGCACTTGCAGCACATGTGGCATGTACCTCGTCCTTGGTATGGCATGCAGTACAGTTATTGAAATTTCGTAAGGCTGGTGTACATAAAACATATGCTCAATGTCCTCGTCCTCATCCTCATCCTCATCCTCATCCTCATCCTCATCCTCATCCTCATCCTCATCCTCATCCTCATCCTCATCCTCATCCTCATCCTCATCCTCATCCTCATCCTCATCCTCATCCTCATCCTCATCCTCATCCTCATCCTCATCCTCATCCTCATCCTCATCCTCATCCTCATCCTCATCCTCATCCTCATCCTCATCCTCATCCTCATCCTCATCCTCATCCTCATCCTCATCCTCATCCTCATCCTCATCCTCATCCTCATCCTCATCCTCATCCTCATCCTCATCCTCATCCTCATCCTCGTCCTCGTCCTCATCCTCATCCTCATCCTCATCCTCATCCTCATCCTCATCCTCATCCTCATCCTCATCCTCATCCTCATCCTCATCCTCATCCTCATCCTCATCCTCATCCTCATCCTCATCCTCATCCTCATCCTCATCCTCATCCTCATCCTCATCCTCATCCTCATCCTCATCCTCATCCTCATCCTCATCCTCATCCTCATCCTCATCCTCATCCTCATCCTCATCCTCATCCTCATCCTCATCCTCATCCTCATCCTCATCCTCATCCTCATCCTCATCCTCATCCTCATCCTCATCCTCATCCTCATCCTCATCCTCATCCTCATCCTCCTCCTCCTCCTCCTCCTCCTCCTCCTCCTCCTCCTCCTCCTCCTCCTCCTCCTCCTCCTCCTCCTCCTCCTCCTCCTCCTCCTCCTCCTCCTCCTCCTCCTCCTCCTCCTCCTCCTCCTCCTCCTCCTCCTCCTCCTCCTCCTCCTCCTCCTCCTCCTCCTCCTCCTCCTCCTCCTCCTCCTCCTCCTCCTCCTCCTCCTCCTCCTCCTCCTCCTCCTCCTCCTCCTCCTCCTCCTCCTCCTCCTCCACCTCCACCTCCACCTCCTCCTCCTCCTCCTCCTCCTCCTCCTCCTCCTCCTCCTCCTCCTCCTCCTCCTCCTCCTCCTCCTCCTCCTCCTCCTCCTCCTCCTCCTCCTCCTCCTCCTCCTCCTCCTCCTCCTCCTCCTCCTCCTCCTCCTCCTCCTCCTCCTCCTCCTCCTCCTCCTCCTCCACCTCCTCCTCCTCCTCCCCCTCCTCCTCCCCTCCTCCTCCTCCTCCTCCTCCTCCTCCTCCTCCTCCTCCTCCTCCTCCTCCTCCTCTCCTCCTCCTCCTCCTCCTCCTCCTCCTCCTCCTCCTCCTCCTCCTCCTCCTCCTCCTCCTCCTCCTCCTCCTCCTCCTCCTCCTCCTCCTCCTCCTCCTCCTCCTCCTCCTCCTCCTCCTCCTCCTCCTCCTCCTCCTCCTCCTCCTCCTCCTCCTCCTCCTCCTCCTCCTCCTCCTACTACTACTACTACTACTACTACTACTACTACTACTACTACTACTACTACTACTACTACTACTACTACTACTACTACTACTACTACTACTACTACTACTACTACTACTACTACTACTACTACTACTACTACTACTACTACTACTACTACTACTACTACTACTACTACTACTACTACTACTACTACTACTACTACTACTACTACTACTACTACTACTACTACTACTACTACTACTACTACTACTACTACTACTACTACTACTACTACTACTACTACTACTACTACTACTACTACTACTACTACTACTACTACTACTACTACTACTACTACTACTACTACTACTACTACTACTACTACTACTACTACTACTACTACTACTACTACTACTACTACTACTACTACTACTACTACTACTACTACTACTACTACTACTACTACTACTACTACTACTACTACTACTACTACTACTACTACAACAACAACAACTACTACTACTACTACTACTGCTACTCGTACCCCTACCCGTACCCGTACCCGTACCCCTACCCGTACCCGTACCCGTACCCCTACCCGTACCCCTACCCCTACCCCTACCCCTACCCCTACCCCTACCCCTACCCCTACCCCTACCCCTACCCCTACCCCTACCCCTACCCCTATCCCTACCCCTACCCCTACCCCTACCCCTACCCCTACCCCTACCCCTACCCCTACCCCTACCCCTACCCCTACCCCTACCCCTACCCCTACCCCTACCCCTACCCCTACCCCTACCCCTACCCCTACCCCTACCCCTACCCCTACCCCTACCCGTACCCGTACTCGTACCCGTACCCCGTACCCGTACTCATACTCATACTCATCCTGATTGTTTTCATCGTGGCGATCATGATTGTGTTGTACCATCCCCACCACCTGCCTTCACGGCTGCTGTCATCATCCTCCCCCCTTGGCTCGGCATGTTCGTGGGACACTCGTATAAAATTCTTTCGGTCACCACCGACTGATGCCAACTCCGCGGGCCAGACGCTGATGTACATGGAAGACCTGGCGCCCCCCACTATAGCGGTGGAGTCGTGCGGTTGTATGGGTAAGGATCTCGAGAGGGTGTGAGAGTACTGTTGGAGCCGTGCGGTTGTATGGGTAAGGAAGTCGTGAGGATGTGAGAGTACTGGTGGAGCCGTGCGGTTGTATGGGTAAGGAAGTCGTGAGGATGTGAGAGTACTGGTGGAGCCGTGCGGTTGTATGGGTAAGGAAGTCGTGAGGATGTGAGAGTACTGGTGGAGCCGTGCGGTTGTATGGGTAAGGAAGTCGTGAGGGTGTGAGGATCCCAGGGGAGCCGTGCAAGTGTATGGGTATGGATCTTGGGAGCACCAGAAGATCCTATTGGACTCGTGCGGGGGCACGGGTAATGAATGATAAGTGACAGTCGATCACATGATACTTGTGGTCACTGCAGGGGTATGGGTAAGGTATTAGTGAGGATTACAAGATGCTTGTGGAGTCATGGGGGTGTACGCGTAGCCAATAAATGATGCATCCGTAGCTGGCACAGGCTCCCTGCTTGATAGGCTATCGGTTATCTACGTTGCCCCTGCTATGCGCGGCGTCTTTCCTGCTGCCATTGGGTTTGATGGTGGGATCAGAGGTGAGCTTCTCTACTCGCTTTTATTTTTTTTCATATCTGTTTCATACAGCAACTTTGGTAGCCCAGAACCAGCACGTTGAAGTGAGCAGCAGGCCATGGTCGCCGGGGTGGGCTGCAGTGACGCATGAAAGAGTGCATAACTGCTCGCTGGCAAAATAAGCTCTCGTGCCGAAAGTGGACAGGGCGAGGTGGGTGGATGGTGGTTAGGCCAACGGGATGCATACCAAAAGTGCTTTGTTTATGCAGTTCCGCTGATACAAGGGCAAATGATAACAATAGGTGTATTACTCTATGTGCAGTTCCGCTGATAACCGTGCAAATGATAACAATAGGTGTAGTATTTAGAATAAGGTGAATACTTGGACCGAACGTTGTGATTCTAGTAGTACGCTAATGCCATGTTCATTGCTCCTCAACCCCTGCAGCCCAAACCCCACGTACCGCACTGCAACCGATCTCCCCGCCCTCCCTCGACTGCTCTTGCCCAGGCAAGTGCGGCAGCGGTCCTAACGTAATGCTTCTGCCGTCCCAACTGCTACTCAGCCATGTGAACACGCCAGCACATGTGAGTCGCCGCCCTGTGCCGCTGGGCCTACCGTTTTAGCCCTCCACCTCCCCTCCCCTCTCTTTCCCTGCCATCAGCACATGGCAAGTCAGTCAGTCTAGCTTCGATGGCTTTGTGAGCCCGCCGCTCACCTGCCATAATATGAAGGAGACAACCAGCAATATAAAAACATGATTGTGGGATCCAGTTGTGGGTTGTGGCATTCTAGGCTTTCCAACGATGACCCCTTGTAGACGTGGTCGGATTCACTAATTCTTGTTTGTCTTCATCCCTCCTTTCATGGCGGTGGATAGTAAACAACTTGTTGCAAACCAGGCATGCCACTGGGTCGTGAAATGCTACACAGGCTAGCCACCAGCAGTTGCTGAGCCTGTCCTGGCTTTTCCTGGCAGTTGTGACCCATCAGAGGAACTGCTTTGTTATTAGTAGGTTAAACCTGACAGTGAGAGAAGGAGTCCGTACTACAGAACACGTGGCCATAGATGAATCAGCCTCGAGACCATAGCTACAATTTGGTATGTTCGTTGTGAATTCTCATCGTGCAGCTTTGCCGTAGCTGGTCTGATATGACATGCAATTATGCGCAGACGCCAGTCAAGGCACACAACTACACCTGGTAACCAGTCAGGAGTCATTGCAGGCAAGGTAAATGCCCTATTAATTGAAGCTATGTTGCTTGTCTGGAATTGCACACATTTTTCCCTATTTCACATCCAGTCTATCGCAGCCTCACCTTTTCCTCACCCTCATTCTCTCCTGAACCTCCTCCCTGGCCTGCCCCCTGGATCTGCGCGTCTTGGTGTGCCACGCAGATCGCGCGCATGCTCGAGCGCCAGTATAAGAACCTGGCAGGCGACGCGGAGCACGCGCTCAAGGTGATGGAGACGAAGCTGGCGGGCAACAACGCGATGACCGAGGGGCGGCACACCGAGGCGCTCGCATGCTACACGACCGCGATCGACATGAAGCCACTCAAGGGGCTGGACAAGCTGCACAGCAACCGGTGAGGGGCACGCGGCATGTGGGCGGTTATTGTGGATGGAACATGGGATCATGCGGGATGTCATGTGGGCTATCATGTGGTGCGTGTGTCTCGAGAAGCTGCGCGGCAACCAGTGAGAGGCACGAGGAATGTGGGCGATCAGTGGTTTCAAAGGCGCAGCACCGATTAGGGATGGATAGTCAGGCTACATCATACCCATGGCTTGTTGCCATGCCTGCAACTCAAGAGCAGACACACAAGTAGACCCCCGCACAGAACAAGCCGGCAACACTCCTTTTTTTGTGACCAGAGTTTGTGGTAGGCGGGTGGGTTCCAGGCTTCCACCACCAGCTGGTCGCCTGCTTCCACTCTGTTGTGAACTGGCGTACTCATGGTTCTATGGCCAATAGCCTGTAATGCAATTTAAAGCACGGATACTAGTTTGAGATGAGGGGGGGGGGGGTAGGGGGTTCAAGAACCCACCCCACCCCCAGGTCGATTTTTTTGGTGAGGGGTGGCAACTTGCACTCGTTCTGGGATCGTTGCAAACAGCCAGCTGTGATTTTGCTAGGCAAGCTAATTGTTGCCGACGAAGTTCTCATGAGGATGTCCGCGCGGTATTAACCATAAATGTGTCTGACAGTTTTGAAGGGGGTGTTCCCGTCCCTCATTTTCCGGCGGCTGTGCGCGGCAGGTCGGCCGTAAAGCTGGCGATGGGGGATACAGCAGGCGCCCTGGAGGACGCGCGTGTGACAGTCTCCCTGGCACCTTCTTGGCCCAAGGTGTGCAAGTTCCCGCTGTCCTGAACGTGCTACTGCTTATCTCTTTCTGTGCGAGCAGATGCGGTTACTACCCCAGCATGCTCCATAAAGGTGTGGTCAAACATGGGCAGTAAGAGCTTGCTGAATGCCAAAGACTCGGTTACTGTCCCGGCTTGCTGGATGCCAAAGATGTGGTCGTTACCCCCAGCATGCTCAACGATGCGGTCACTATCCCAGCACACTTGTACAATCCCATTTGGCAGTAGAAGCTACCAGTTTACCTTTTTTTTACTGGTTCCTTGAGAGGCTGTGGAGTGGGGGCTGTGGGGCGGTGGTAAGGCAGTTTGTGGTATTGTCCATGAGACTGTGCTTGTCTTACCAAACTTGGTGAACGAGATGATAGGGATGTGTGTCAAGTTTTTTTGGTAGTCAGCACGTGTTACTAGTTCTCTATATCGGGCAATGAACATCCTGTACTCCTTCAAGTGTCAACTTATCCACATTTGTGTCAGTATCGGAAAGACAGGAAAGTATGCACGCTTGCATACATGTGTGCTCAACAAGTTAACATCCACCAAGGAAATCACATGCATGTGCATGGCAAGCAAGGCAATCCCGTTTCCATACAAATCTAGGCGCATGCCGAGCTTTCATCAAAACACCTTTTTGTATTTGTCCATGAAGGTGTTCTTATACAAACATGTGACCACCCTCATGTACTGCTCCTTGTACTATTGCAGGGACATCTACGGGTCGCAGACGCATTGGAAGCGATTGGGGACTATAAGGGCGCGCTGGAAGCGTACGATAGAGTAGCTCAACTGGACCCACAAACAGCTGTCACGGCACCATTCCGAGAAAAAGTGGACAAAGCCAAGAAGGGGGCAGGTCTGTTGCCTGCAGCTTAGGTGCAGCAGAATGGCAGCGAAGGGAACCTTGCACTTCTTCCATCCGTGAACAACAGTACAGTTATCAATCATCATGGCCCATCGTGTGTGTTCAGGTGCATGCATGCATACTGGTTGTCTCATTGATACATAAACATCTGTTGAGTTGTGTGCACCATGCATGTAATTTGATGACGTTGTACATGGGATCTCTCTAGCTAGTTCTGCTACTAGAGATATCCAACTGACTATCTATATGCATGCCCGCTTCAATGAAAAATGAACCAGCGCAGGCCAGAGATCTGGCCGGAGAATCCGGACTGGTCATGGTAGCTCAAGCATTAATTAATTAATTAATGAAACACGTGCTCCCGTTGGGGAGTCATGGAGCACCAGAGTGCTTTTGATCCAGGTGAGTGTGCACGGGGGGCAGGGGGGCAGAGACCCCCCTCTTCTCTGATGCCACCTAGGGTGTACATGATCGGATCGATCCGTCGAAACGATCCGGCATCCCCTGTGGGTGCAATATGACTCGTGTGAGCATTGCATGGTACTATTTTCTCAAGCATAGGCTGCTATCTTCTCCGCTTTTGTTGAGTCCGGTTCATGGGATGATGGATCGACATGAATGTCCACAGGTATACGTGGAAAAGTTTGGCCTTGCATGATAATTAATTAAATTACGGCTGGCCAGCTCAGAGCAAAAATATGCATGAACATTCATCATCCTGAACGACTCGAACACGCGGACAAGATAACGGCAGGCTCGAGCTACCATGGTCCGGATTCTCCCGATTTCTGGCCTGCGCTGGTTGTCTCCTTGATATGCATGAACATAGTTCTTCTCGCAAGGATAGATGGCAAGTAGTAATGAAGGGGACCACCCCCAAGTCTTATGGGGGCTCCGCGTGTGACCGCGTATGGCATTCATAGCGATTCGGGCCGCGGTGCCCACACCCCTGTAACTAGGACCTATAGATAGCTTACACCATCCATTCCATCCCATGTTCCCCTCCCACTGAGGACTTATGCTCACGTGACGCAGTCACGTGTCTATTAATTAATTAATTAATAGTTCTTCTCGACCTACCTTTCCCGACCTACCTCCAGCTCCGGCAGACCAAGGCGGGCCAGCCGGTGTACTGGAAGGGGGCGGCCATCTACGTCGGCCACAAGCCCTGGCACGCGACCCCCGCGACCACCGCGGCCCCAGCGACTCCAGACGCCCCAGCTTAGGGGAATACAGCAGCAGTACGTAGTGTAAGTAAGTAAGTAAGTAAGTAAGTAAGTAAGTAAGTAAGTAAGTAAGTAAGTAAGTAAGTAAGTAAGTAAGTACTTGCGTGTCATGCGCAAAGGCATGCCACGGAGTACTATGCTAATCTCATTAGAAAAATAATTACACAAAAGTAATATCGTCTGCATCATCCCCCAACCGTTAAGCACTAGATGGGGATGTAATCATCATCCGAGCTGTCCTCTACTGTAATGGCAGACGAGGCGGTAGTGTAGCGGCTATCCTCAGGACCAATATCCTCCACCTGCGGACTGCTACCCTGGCTAGCAACGGGCCGCGGGGCCCGTGGGGAGAAAACAGGAGCATACCCCTCGGGAAGGTGCTTATCGCAGATGGCAGCCCATTTCTCCTTGTCAATCATGCGGGCGCGGAGTACGGATAGTCCCAGAAGTGTAGTGCTCAGTGAAGCAGTAGTGTAGAATAGTGAAGCAGTACTTAGTGTAGAATAGTTAGACCGTGGCCTTGTACATGCCCGCCTACTACAGGCACTATACCAGCTGATGCCTAGCTTTATTTAGTTATGCTGTGCCCATGCAGAGAGCTGCTCTCGGCTGAGATGCCACGCTCTAGCTTTTGTATCTATGCTATGCTGATCTTCCCCCCCTATGACGGGCTCCCCTTAGCTGGGTGATGCCCGAGACTCTGGGGGGTGCAGGTGCCCTTGGTGCGCCTAGAGCAAGGGTCGTTTACATTCCCACCCTTGCAGGAAGTAGCTTAGAACATTGTATTATAGGCCATATGCCCCTTCTAAGTAGTAATGAAGGAGACCACCCCCAAGCCTGTGGGGGCTCCGCGTGTGACCAATTAAGTATGGCATTCATAGCGATTCGGGCCGCGGTGCCCACACCCCTGTAACTAGGACCTAGATAGCTTATACCATCCATTCTATCCCATGTTCCCCTCCCACTGAGGACTTATGCTCACGTGACGCAGTCACGTGTCTATTAATTAATTAATTAATGCCCCTTCTCTGGGCTATGTGCTACATATACTCCCAACGGAGTTATTAATTAATTAATTAATTAGGAACATAACTCCGTTGGGAGTATATGTAGCACATAGCCCTGAGAAGGGGCATATGAGCCTATAATACATTCTAAGCTACTTCCTGCAAGGGTGGGAATGTAAACAACACTTGCTCTAGGTGCACCAGGGCACCCGCACCCTCATGGTCTATCACGCTATGCCCGGGTAAGGGGGGAGCATGCCTGTGAGGGGGAAGATCATCATGGCTATACAAGAGCTATGGCATGGCTTCTCAGCAGAGAGTGACTCCCTGCATGGGCACAACATTACTAAATAAGGCTAGGCATCGTCTGGAGTGTGGCACATCATAGGCACACATGTACATGACTAAAAGGCTAGGCCTCAGCTGGTATAGTGCCTGTAGTAGGCGGGCATGTACAAGGCCACTGTCTAACTATTCTACACTACTGCTGTATTCCCCTAGGCTGGGGCTGGAGTTGCTGGGGCCGCGGTGGTCGAGGGGGTCGCTTGCCAGGGCTTGTGGCCGACGTAGATGGCCGCCCCCTTCCAGTACACCGGCTGGCCCGCCTTGGTCTGCCGGAGCTGGAGGTAGGTCTGCCATAGCTCCCGTCGTCGTTGTTGCTGTGCCAGGGTCAAGTCGTCGTCAAGGGTGAAGAGAGTCTTCTCGAGCCGCTTGCGGCGTCTGAGAAAAGAAATCTTGTCCGCCGGGGTCTTAAAGGTGAGAAGGAGCGGGGGCGGCCCGGCCTTACCCCGCGCGCGGGGAAGGCGGTGGGCGGCCAGCTCGATCTCACCAGTAAGGCCCATGCGATCAAGGATTTCTCTCTCAAAAACACGCGCAAGCTTCTCGGAATTCTCACCTTCCTCCATCTTGAGATTCTTGACAATGACGTTGAGGCTGCGCTTGGCGAGCTCGGCCTCCTCGCGGAGGTCAAGCGTCTGCCGCTGGAGCTGGGCTGCGACGGCGGAGGTGGTGGAGGTGGTATGTTGCTTAAGCATGTCCGCCCAGGTCGTGATGGGAGGAGCATCGCCGGCCAGGCCAGCCGAGGCGGGCTTGGCGGCAATGTCCTTCACTGCCTGGGCGGTGAGGCCTGCTGTGTTCTGCAAGACCTCGATGGCGATTGCATTATCCTTGAGGCGCTGGTCGATGTCGCGGAGCTGGGCGGTGATGGAGTCGGTGGAGGCGGAGGGGGGGGGGGGTGGAGGCGAGGAGGGTGGCGGTGGCGGTGGGGATGGTGGGAAGCTCAGCAGCCAGCGTGCCGCCAAGTGCCGCCACATCTGCGGCAAGAGGGGTCACGTGCTGCTCGAAAGCTTCCTTGAGGAGGGTGCGGATGGTGGCTTCGGTGGGGAAGGTGGAGGGGGGCGGGGGGGAAGCCCAGAGCGCGGATTCGGAGCGTCCAGCAAGGGAGCAGAGGGCGAAGCGTTGAAGCTTGGGGCGACTCATGCGGTGGAGGATTGGGAGAGCCTCGGCGGGGTCGACAAGCTGGCCATTACCAGGCCAGCGGCCGCGGTTGTGGGACGTGAAGTGCACGCACAGGGTTAGAAGCGAGGCGTGATTGCCGGAAAACACGTCGTCCATGAAGGCGCCTATGCCTTGGCGCCAGTAGCTGGAGTCGTTGGCGTCAAAGGAGCGCTCTTCCCAGGGCGGCTCAGCAGCAGAGCGACTGCGCTTGGGGTCAGGCGAGGCAGATGGCGAGGCAAGCCCGGGAGGCTGGGCGAGCACCAGTGCACGACTAGTGTCACCGTTGCCATCTGGGCCGGTGGGCGAAGCTGCAGCCGAAGCTGCAGACGTATTATCATTGCCGAGCGCAGCCGCCAGGCTGCGTTGCGTCGAGAGGCGTTTGCTCATCGTATATTGCGTAATGGCTTCGGAAAATTACATCAGCATGTGCGTCGTAGAAAGACGCATCGATTGTGATATTCACGGCTAAATTCGGTGCTCAAACGTGAAAGTTATGAGCTCCGCCGTCAGCCATGGCTACCTCGTGGAGGCTTGTTGGCCGACCGAACGGAGTGGAGGCTTGTTGGCCGAACGGAGTTATGTTCCTAATTAATTAATTAATTAATTAATTAATAGTTCCGTCTTCTGCTCAAGGTGCATCATATGCAAGTGCGCTGCAATCACGCAACATGCATGAACATTGGCCATTAATTAATTAGGAACATGACTCCGTTGGGAGTAAATGTAGCACATATCGGGCAGAGTCTTCATCACGCCCCAACAAAAGAGCCTTGTATCGAGGAGACAACCAGTGCAGCTTGGCCAGAAATCGGGAGAATCCAAACCATGGTAGCTCGAGCCTGCCGTTATCTTTTCCACGTTCTCGAGTCGTTCAGGATGATGAATATGAATGGAGATGGAAATGTGTGGCCTTGTTCAGCCATTGTATTGCCATTGAGTAGCCACGGTAGCAAAATGTGCAGTGATAATGCATGGTATATGGGTCTACGGCCTAGCCTTGCTCTCAAGTCTGTACATAGCCATAGGTTGTCTCCTTGATAGCTAGCCAGTTGCTCTACAGTCAGTTGCCCTACCGCCAGCCTAGCTATGCCCCGCCTTGTGCACATCGCACGTTCGCTCACACCACCACCGCCATGCAATGCTCACACAGGTCTTACATGCACCCACAGGAAACGCCGGATCGCTTTGATGCGTCTGATTGTGCACCCTGTGGCATGCCACTGGCATGAGGGAAGAGGGGGGTCCCTAGGTACCCTTCCCGTTGTGCATACATAGGGATTAAAAGCACTTTGGTGCTCCATGACTCCCCAACGGGAGCACGTGTTTAATAAATTAATGATGCAAGTGAGAAACTGTACACATTAAAGGTCAATTATGACGCATATGCCTCAATCAATGCATTACGTCGATCTGTCCAACCATGTGTTAGTAGTGTGGCTAGTATTTACAAACATGTCCGACCGGGAAGATGTGCAGTATGATTGGCGACATGATGTGCATGCCCTCATGTATACGTGTGCATATGAGTGTATATAACTACGTCAAAAAGACACTAAATACCCGAAAAAGAGATAGGCGCCGGACATCATCTCGTATATCTACATCACCACAGCGCTAATCCATTATGCGGCACTAGGCTGCTCGGCTGCTGGTGGCTCTACATCGCTGGCCTTTGCGTCGTCACCGAAACGGTTCTTCAGCCAACCGGTGTCATGCAGGTGGGCCGTGTCTGACCACACCCCGGCGCGCCAGGTGCCGTCCGGGAGCACGAAAATGTTGTTGATGGCAGCATTCACAATCTTGCCTGGGTACTCTTCCCCACACGCGCGACGGTACAACTGGTTCAGGGTCCCGCCATGGGAGACACAGACAATCGTCTCACCTGCATGGCATGGATTTTGCGAGCGCATGTGTTTACCAGTAAGAGACGCACGTCAGCTGATGGGCAGGATGTACATGGTGTGACAGGAACACCACAAGCGTGACAGGAAAAACAGGGTGACATGCAGGAAAACAAGAGCTTGTTGGTGACTGAGGAAACATCCCCCGCAAGAAAAACTAGGCGTTAGGACTGCTAGTGCTTGCAGGTGCTGCATAGCATGACCCCACGGTGACCTGCATGATGCATGCCAGGGGGGGAAGGTTCGGGCGGTGGGCTGGACTTGAGGGCTGGTAATGGCTGGAGATCAGTACGGGGCTCAGGTGTTTTCTTTTTGTGCGTGTATATATGTCAGTGTGTGTGTGTGTCTTTTGATTCGGGGGGGAGGGGGGTATATAGATTGAGCAAGCAGCTGCCCATCCCTAGTGCTCACCACTCTTCCATGTGATTGTGTTTGCCACGTGAAAGCCTTTATGCCTGGCCACTCGAGTCCTAAACAATTATCCTGTCCCACACACCAAGGTGCCAAGCTATATAGTAGTATAATAACGCTGGCACCACCCACCCAGGTGCCTGGCCGCGATCTCCCCCACGGTCGACGTGGCGCGCTCGTACAGCTCCGCCAGGCTCTCGCCGCCGACGCCCTGCAGGGACCGGCCAGGGGTGCGGGTTTCCATACAGACATCGGGACCGTAAGACAGGGGGGTCCGGGAGGGAAACATCTGCATTCGCATAAGTGTAACGATGCTGCAACATGAGAGCAACTACTCTACCCCTAGCAGGTGCAGGCGGTAGCAGAAATGAGGTATCTGGTATCTCACACACGTTCTTTCGCGACACGTAGAGGACCTCTCTCATTTGTCGTCTTTCCCTGGATGCAAAGCTTGCTGAGAGAACAGAGGCTCAAATGTCCTGTCCTACCAGCCACATACTGCACACCACGAGCCGCCGTTTGGTATTACACGTACCTTGAGGGATTGCTGCCGGTCGTGCGACAGCAAATCCTCGCCTTGAGGGCTTGCTGCGTGTCACTAGACTGAAAGCAAGCCCTCATGGTGAGGGCTTGCTGCCGTTCGTGTAAAAGCAAACATTCACCTTGAGGGACTGCGGCTGTTCGCACTACAACCTTCACCCTGACGTCACCTATACCTTGAGGGATTGCTGCCGGTCGTGGGACAGCAGACACGCGAGCGCCCGCGGGTGGTTCTTGCGCGCGTCGTGGAGTGTCATGCCCTGCAGGTCGCCCAGGTGGCGCTCCCGCAGGCCCACCACAGGGATGGGCTGTACCCCATATACCAACAGGCACACACACACACACACACACACACACACACACAAGCCGAGCGAGAGAGGGGCGAGGATGGGGCGAGGATGGGCTGTACCCCATATACCAACAGGCACACACACACACACACACACACACACACACACAAGCCGAGCGAGAGAGGGGCGAGGGAGGGCGGGGAGCAGCACTGAGGCACATTGAGGACTCGACGCACAGAAGGACGCACACACGCGCACCCAGACACGCAAAGAGACTAGAACTGAGCAAAGCGACCCTTAATAAAAGGGGCAGCCCTCGTGAAGCCTAGTAGACACACACACACATATAAAGAGCGGGCAAGCGAGGGATGGACACAGCAAGCTATAAATAGATAGGTAGAGGGATGTACTATTATATTATATATATGTATTATAAATAGGGATCATAAGTGATGGTGGCAAGTTGGCAAGGGGAAGACTTGGCAGGCGGGCGTGATGCAAGCTCAGCCTGCACACTGAAAGTACAAGTACAAGTACAACGTAGAAGTCAATGACTCATTCGTCCGCTTTTGCAGTTCATGATGAATGCTGCTCAATTAACCATCAAGAACTTGGGGCATTAGACACGATGAGGACAATCCAACACCCTCACGGGTGCACATGGAAGACTAGAAAATGCATGCATAACGAGGAAGGTTCTGTAAAGGAAGCCGTCATGTCAAGGAGCCCAAAGGACGCTCGTAGGGAGCATTTGCATGCTAGAAACTACGTGGCCTCCCCTGCCCCCCGCCATTGTGTCTAGTGGCGGAAGTGACAGCAGGAGAGATGGGTACTGAGATGGTTAGTGAGATGGGTACTAAGATGGGCACCCACTACCCACCTGCATGCCCTGCGGTTCCAAGTGGGACGCGATGATGACAGCTGTCGCCATCGCACGGTCCAGATCAGACGAGTAGACGGCAGCGATCTTTTCCAAGGACAGCCGCTCCCCCGCCTGTGGTTTGCGGAGCATTCCCAGATCCCCCCCCAAACCAAGTATCCACACATCCATGAGACACCAAAGAGGAATTCCTTCCTTTTTGACACATTTTTTTAGTGGTGTGTAACCCACCCCTGGCAATGTTCTACTAAGAATAAAAATCCCAAGCCTAACCCCCCCCCCCCCCCCAAGGCAATGTTCTCCTCCCCCTCCCCACCCACCCACCCACCCAAAAAAGCTTTTGGAAACACAACCAATAAACATGGAGACTTGGGGAATTCACACAACAATCCACATCGTCAAGCCAGGTACACACCAGCGCAGCTTGCTGCAGGCCCAGGGTGTTCAGGGGGATGTCCATCTGGCCCTGCGGCCAGGAAACACCGAGGGGAAGGCATCGGCGAGGAGCGACAGATGGCACGCAGCAAGGGGGTGAATGATTCGATGGCACAATTTCGTTGTTTGTATCCGCCACGGAACAGAGCGCGGGAGGGTAGGCTGCACGGAAGTCTGGGATTGGCAAGGGGCAAGAGGCAGTATCATCATCTGCAGGCTAAGGTGAAGTTCCACAACTAGCAAGACTATGAAAGATGGTTGACATAGAATGGCATACTTAGATCAGTCTGGGTGGGACCGCAGCACAGGACAAGAATATGGAACTCAACAAAAGAGGTCACGACATATTGCGGATCGAGCCAGCCAATAGACAGATGGAGCTTTGGTCAGGAGGGAGCTGCAGCCCACACTCAGGGCACTTAAGCCACGTCACATTTCCCACTCATGATTCATTCTGCGCATTCCCCATAGCCTGCGCTGTATTCCACATGCAGGGCCCCGCCTGCCCATACAACAGGATGCCAAACAGGCTGCTTGTAGGGACCCAGTTGGATGTGTCTATGTGCAGTGGCGAAATCATGCCAAAGGTCCTATGTTCGATTCCTTCCTGGTAGCTTCTAGGCTTTCTTACTTTCTGTGTTCCGCGGAATCTCAGATTTGGGCAGCTAGTGTTTTTACGTTTGTTGCTTTCTGACGACAATGTAAGATCGGTTGATATTAGTTAGTTTCGGCTACGTCCTCTAGGTTTGTACGTCACACTACAACCAGATTCCAGCCATGGTCAACCTGCCTACTTCGGCGATACTAGAATATCGCGTAGGTCCGTGCGTAGTACTCCTGCGCACTTAGGTCTAGTGGTGAGTCATCTTCTATAGATTCAGCAATATCGGACATATTGGCACCCCTCTCCGGTAAAGAGGTTTTTCGCAGTTGGGCTGTTTCGAAACGTTAAGTGAGATCCTTCGGATCAGGAGACTCACGCAGCCGCGAAATCATGCCAAAGGTCCTATGTTCGATTCCTTGCTGGTAGCTTCTAGGCTTTCTTACTTTCTGTGTTCGCGGGTTGTTGCTTTCTGACGACAATGTGCAGGTGGGTAATGGGAGGCGAACACAAGCCTAGCCAACCCCACGGCTCCATCTTTTATTGCACAACTCAAACCGTCCTTCTCAGCAATTCACCCAAAATATGATGCTCAACTATGCTTGACCAGGGCTGCCCCTTACTCTAGAGGAGGTCAGACTGCATATTCCTAGTAGGTCTTTTCTGACGCCGTTTTTGATGCCTTTTAACTCCTTTTCTGATGAGTTTTTTAAACCGCGTTTCTAGGCAACCCCCCCCCCCCCCTGTCCACGTCCCTTGTTCCGTGCGGCCCGCAAGACGCCACAGCTGTCTGAGATTACCTTCCATGCATGGTGGCGAGCTTCAAGCTTATGCAAGAGAAGAATCAGCAGCTCCAGAGAGTCCCTGGCTCTAACTAGATTAGGATTCTGTCCCATAACTATGATCACAGGGAGAGTGAGGGCATGCACTTCTTCTCATATGTGCCTTCTAGCATTCGCACGCCTTTTACAGAATGCCTGGTGTCGACCCTCCCTCCTCTATGACACGAGATGGTCTGGACAACTGGTCTGTCAACTGGCTCCGTCAGTGTGGACTGTTAGGAAAGACCTGGACATGAGAATCCAATTAAATGCCATGACATCCTGCCAAACCACCTTGCCCATTACCAAATGAATTGGAAATGGGACAGTGCAGGAAATGTCATGCTTCTCAAACCAGCTGAAAGGCATACAGATTATACGTATAGTCATCTCAAGCGTCATATGAAACGCACCTTCCAATCAGAATACCACGCTAATTGCGATGGTGAGTCTACATGCTGGGTCAGACAATGCATGTTCTGCAAACTCGGTTAAAGAGGGCAATTTGACGGAGGAAATACCTGGAGGCGACCATCCCTGTTGTACTCAGTTTCGCCATGGCGAACCAAAATAACACGGCATGCTTGGGAGGTCAACTCGGCCGGCAGGTGCCCGTCATGAGCGGCCATTCCCTTCCTTGGCGTGACGTGGATCCCCGCACTTGCACTGACAAGAAACTTAGAAAAGGACTTGTGAGGAAATCTGCCCTACTGCGGCACATCCGGTGTCAAGGATATACGGAAGCTACGGAGTTCGCACTGTTGCCTCCAGCAACGTCCGGTTTCTCGCCCCTTGGAGGCACTCCTATTGTACTGTCTACAGTTGCGCTGATGTGTCAACTCTTGGATACTTGGCTCTGAAGTAAGCCTAGGCCTGCAGTGTGCTGTTTCGGTCGCAGTAGGACTAGCTTATGTAGGGGTCAAGTTCCTTTCTCACCTGTTTGCCACCCCCATAAGGTCGGACCAGCCTATGGATCCACTATTAATAACCCTGTCGGACCACCGGCGCGGGAATACACTCAACTCAACTCAACCGTTTTCTGGCCAGTTCCCCTTCGGCCAGAAAGGACAGTGCAGTCTCGGCCAGATAAAGATACCAAACTCGAAATTTTGCAGACAACGTTTTAAATCAGCGTAAGATCAATTATTCCAAAATATGCAGGGTTGTGCAGAAAGGCTGCACTAGCCCGCAGTCATGCGCCAAGTTGTCAACGTTCACGGCCCTCACGAGGAACAAGACGCGAGGCAATTGGCTGCTTTGATGCCCGAATGGTCAAAAGCCAACCCTTGGCGGAAAAAGTTGCAAGAATCCAGGTGGTCGGTCAAAACCGGACGCCGCTAGACAGCATGGCGAGCTTACGCAGCTCTAAATGGCGTGCACGTCGCATCAACGGGAACACGGTCAATTAAATTCATTTCAGACAAAAATTGTTAGGCCGAGGCCGACGTGTCAAGTGTCAAGCTCAGCAATTTCTCAGTCCGTGTGCCGCGTGGCAGGTTTTTCCACTCTGCCATTCAACAAGCAGTAGCCGATTAGCCGAACAGAGCCAACAGACTAACAGTACTTATAAAAGCTGTGTTCGACTAACAAGCCATAATTAGCCTTCGGTTGATTATATTATTCACTATTCAGGTATATTACCCCAGTTGTGCATTGTGGCCTCTGGGCTCACTGGGCAGTGGGCAGTGGCCAGTGGGCTGTGGCATGTGGCCCCAATTCCCTTTGAAGTGTAAATGAGGAAGTTGTTGGACATCCTGCGGTTCCGCTTACAGCACTGTTGTTGGACATCCTGCGGTTCCGCTTACAGGCTATGTACTATTATCCCTGGACATCGGGTAAATCGGTTTCCATTGGCTTGTACTGATTGGACGGTTAATATTGGCGCTAAACAACTGCGGCTAGGATGGACGACAAGAATAAGGTTGAAGGATATACAGTAGAGGGCTTATTAATGCGGGCACCCCAATTTAGGCAAAACTAGGCATTTCAGGCTATTTTTGGCATACCTGGGTCACCTTAACTGTTATACTGTATGGAAATAAACTAACACCCATTTCACCGGAAAAAATATACAGTAGAGGAAACCATGAGGAAACCACCGGAAAATATAGAGGAAACCCTGATGAGGAAACCACGTCGAACAACTGGAAGTCTGGAACCCATCCATCGGCCATCCCTCGGCCACCGACTTGGCGCATATTCGCATATAAGGGTGTCCTGCGAAAATGAATGTGCTCCGCCGGTCCTGAGTCCGCCACTGTAACGACTACTTTTAACGGGCAATAATTATTATAACGCACGTTATGAGACGCACGCTCAATCAAGCCGTTTCCTCAAGCTGGCAGGGGCGTCGCGTCGGTCAACTGGAGAGTCTGCTCAGTGCTCACCCAGTTTCGACGCGCCATCGGCGGTATGCCCCCTGGCTAGTGGCTGATCAGTCTGAAATCCTCAACCCCAACGGACCAGCGCGCCGCGCCACGCGGTGTCAAATAATTGCCCATCTGGCATGCAGCATTGCCGGAAGAGGCTGGCGGTTTCCGTCGCCCAACCAACTGGCCGGATCCCGTGGCAGCTCGCCAGCAGATACACCGCGCATGCGCCCGGGCTGTGCTGGGCGCTTGTTTTGCCTACAGTACCCCCGGTCAAGTCTTTTCCCCTGCATGGTGCATGGAAGCCTTGGCCACTTTGACGTGACCCCTCCAAGATCTAGACCCTCCCGACGAAGATTGGGGGAATGACCGAAAGTCAGTGACGAAGATGCACTAATATTAATTTTCTGAAGCCAAGTCTTGTAGCTGGCCTCATGGCTCACTAGCGAGAATATATGATGTGACTTAACCACGCACATTGCTGAAAGGCCAGTTGTCATCTCTGCAGTCTAGCTATGGGACTAGATCCGGCCAACTATCGGTTTTCGAAGCATGTCGGTGAGACGCTGGTCAAGTTCCCTGGCCAGATTGATGGTATCGACTTCTTATTGGAAAAATTAGAAGGGTGCTCTGTTTACCTATTGGACTTCACAGCGCAGGTGCAGGTAGATCTTTGCCGCAAGTGTACTATCGTCATCGGCCCCGTCGACGGGTCTGTTTTCCTACGAGATTGTGAGGACTGCACGATATACGTAGCTTGCCGCCAGCTGCGGCTGCGGGACTGCCATCGCTGCAAAATCGTCCTGTACTGCTACACGGAACCCGTGATCGAGCTGTCTGACGAGATCCAATTTGGCTGCTGGAACGTTGCTTACCCCCACTTGTCCGAGCACTTTAAGAAAGCCAACTTGAATCCGAGCGTGAACACTTGGTCAAAGATATACGATTTTAACACGGGGGATGAGCCTCACTGGACAACCCTTCCGCAAAAGCCCTTTGAATTCCTGGAGGTGCAGCTGACCGACGGTAACGGTCTACAGTGCCCGCCCCAGTGTGACAACCCGGTCTTGGCATTCGACGGCCAATCGTACGTTCCTCCACCGCTCCCTGGCCACCAAAGCTCCTCGGAGGAGCCCGTGAAAGTCTCGGTCCACGTGGTGGTGCGCGGCGGGATGGGAGCCGACGAGGATGTCTCGGACGGTTTCGGTGGCGGCGCCGGCGACCTGAACGGGTACGTAAATACGTCCCACGACTACGGGACCGCCGGCCTGGGCAATGGCAACACTGAACCCTCCCCCGACGAGGACGACGACAGCCCGACCCCCCTGGAGCAGTGGATGATTTCAAACGTGACGCGCCTGAGGGAGAAGGAACTCGTTGAGGACGAGCGAAAGGAGGAGCTGCGCAGCAAGGCGCGGGCCTACATCGCCCAGTCCAAGGAGGAGCGGGCGGCGCGCATCGCCGCCAAAAAGAAGCAGAACCGGGAGACGGAGGCGATCGAGAGGGAGAAGAGGGAGGGGGGGGGCGCATCGGCCAACCCCTGGGAGACCGTGGTCTCCTATATCGACATGAGCAAGGCCAAGACCAAGGACGTGGGCAAGCCGGGCAAGAGCAAGGACGTGTCGCGCTTCCGAAAGGTGCTGTTCGACTGCAAGAATAAGGCCGCTGCGGCCAAGTCGTGAGCTTCCGCTGATCGACCGTCCTGGCCTAAACATGTAGGTGCCCTGGCCGGGGCGTATATATTGGCTTCCACGTTTCCAGGCAGGCACTGCCACATGTGGTCGCTGCCCTGCCAGCGCTGCTGTGCTTGGTCCGCTGGTTTTGGGCTCCCTCGAAAGCCTGGGCCTCCACATTTTTACCACAGGCGCGCCTGTGGCCTGACATCCTGTGTATCCCCATGGGCTATGGGGGTCCTGCCAAGGTGTCGGGACATCTCTGAGGTTGCTGCATGTCTGCTGGCCCCCTTTCCGATCTGTCGTCCGTGTCCTCCCAACTCCAAAGTACTGTACTGGCATCCATCTGTCACGCTTGCCATCGGGTAAGGCCTTACCAGTGAGCTCATCAAGACACTCTTTGACATGGAAGCTTGTGCCACTGGACTCACATCTCGCAGAGCATGTCAGTCTGACAGGGTCCCCCAGGTCTCTCAGCGGTTTGCCGCCAGCAGAGGGGTGCGCTAGGGACTGACAAAGTGGACAGTTCATTGGCTGCGGCTCAGCTGCACGCAT
Source organism: Mesostigma viride (assembly GCA_009746045.1). Lineage (NCBI taxonomy): Eukaryota > Viridiplantae > Streptophyta > Mesostigmatophyceae > Mesostigmatales > Mesostigmataceae > Mesostigma > Mesostigma viride. Next base: position 2,216,981 of record RPFO01000448.1, read on the forward strand.
CTTGGTCTTGACCATGGACAGGTGTAGTAAGTGAGACAGCTAGTCCGGGATGCATGACCAAGGACACCTGTACGTGTGGTAATGGTTGCCCATTTCGGACACCTGCAGCAGGCCTCCTATGTGCCGGTTGTGGCTTTCGTGGTTTTTTCACTTGGTACAGTCAGTGGTTGGCCTGATGCAACCATGTTAGAGCCAGCCTATGTGCTGACTGGAGGAGAATTAGATTCATAACTATCTATTGTGGTAAATGTCGTGGATTGCTTACTGTATGACTTCGTCCGTGAAGTTTGCTTTTGTAGGGCCGCTGCAATAAACAATTGAGCGAGTGCACAACATTGATCACTTTCTCCAACATGGACCTGTAGTAAGACCAGCATGGAGGGAGACAGATGGGAACAAACCAAGAAGGTATTCAGAAAAAGACAAAACTAAGGAGGAAAAAGAGAACACACTGGGGTGATTAAAAGAAAAAGTAATTAATCCAGGTCTTCTGGGATTATCTGTACTCCGCGCCCGCACGATAGACAAGGAGAAATGGGCTGCCATCTGCGATAAGCACCTTCCTGTGGGGCATGCTCCTGTTTTCTCCACACGGGCCCCGCGGCCCATTGGGAGAATGCAGGGTAGAAGTCCTCAGGTGGAGGTTATTGCCCCTGAGGATAGCCGCTACACTACCGCCTCGTCTGCCATTACAATAGAGGACAGCTCGGATGAGGAATATTAATTAATAATTAATTAATTAGGAACATATCTCCGTTGGGAGTACATGTAGCACATATTCCTGGGCTGGTCGCGACCGCGCCTTCAGCTCGCCGCCCTCTTTTCCATCCTTAAACGCGCTTCCGCGCGGACCTCTGGAAACCCATCCCCTTGACCGAATTCACCCTCCTCCTCCACCTCCACGAAGCCCTCTCACAGAACGTGACGCCCCGAGCTGCAGATGTGGCAGGTGTGGGTCGCACGCTGGCTGCTGAGCTCCCCACCATCCCCACCGCCACCGCCACCCTCCTCGCCCCCCCCCCCCCCCCCCCTCCGCCTCCACCGACTCCATGCATCACCGCCCAGCTCCGCGACATCGACCAGCACCTTAAGGACAATGCCATCGCCATCGAGGTCCTGCAAAACACCGCAGGCCTCACCGCCCAGGCGGTGAAGGACATTGCCGCCAAGCCTGCCCCCGCTGGCCTGGCTGGCGATGCTCCTCCCATCCCATGGGCGGACATGCATGCACAACACCTCCATAAGCAGCACCTCATAATTAATTAATTAATTAGACTCGTGCTCCCGTTGGGGAGTCACGGAGCATTAACCCCGATGAATGGATGGATGGGTGCACACATTCCTACCGGTCTAATCTATCTACATTGGCTACATACTAGCACCTCATAAGCAGCACACCACCTCCACCACCTCCGCCGTCGCAGCACAGCTCCAGCAGGCAGCAGCAGACGCTCGACCTCCGCGAGGAGGCCGAGCTCGCCAAGCGCAGCCTCAACGTCATCGTCAAGCACTTCGACATGGAGGAAGGTGAGAATTCCGAGAAGCTTGCAGGTGCGTTTGAGAGAGAAATGCTTGGTCGCATGGGCCTTAATGGTGAGATCGAGCTGGTCGCCCACCACCTTCCCCGCGCGCGGGGTAAGGGGCGCCCCCGCTCCTTCTCACCTTTAAGAACCCGGCGGACAAGATTTCTTTTCTCAGACGCCGCAAGCGGCTCGAGAAGACTCACTTCACCCTTGACGACGACTTGACCCTGGCGCAGCAACAACGGCGGCGGGAGCCGCTATGGCTGACCTACCTCCAGCTCCGGCAGACCAAGGCGGGGCAGCCGGTGTACTGGAAGGGGGCGGCCATCTACGTCGGCCACAAGCCCTGGCATGCGACCCCCGCGGCCCCAACGACTCCAGACGCCCCAGCTTAGGGGAATACAGCAGTAGTAGTGTAGAATAGATAGACCGTGGCCATATGTCCATGTACGCCTCCTACAGGCACTCTACCAGCTGAATCACGAGCATTATTTAGCCATGTACATGTGTGCCTATTCCTGAGTGGCAGCACAGCTACCGTATTATGCTGTACAAAAACAAAGGTTCCCCTGACGACCCCGCCAACTACAGAGGAGTCTGCATCCAGAGCGCCGCACTCAAGTTGTTCATATGCGCATGATCCTCAACCGCCTCCGTACCTGCTCTCGCCTGTCACCTTGGGGAAAGTCAAATGGGCTTCCGTCCTGGGCGCAACACCGTCATGGCCATCTTCGTCGCGCGTCGCCTCGATCTTCGAGGAAATCGCTCTCCTGCAACCTGGTGAGTTTCCCGCCATCCTGATCTTCGTCGACTTCATCAAGGCTTTTGATTCTGTCCTCTGGGACGCTCTACTATGGGCTGTACTTGCTCGCGCTCGCGTCCCCACTCGATCCCCTGATTACCGTCATCCGCACGCTGTATGAGGGGTCGACCACTTCGGTGCGCACTCAACACGGCATTACCCGCCATGCCCACTGCAGACCGGCGTCTGGCAGGGTTGCGTCAGTGTCGCCGTACCTGTTTATTGTTGTAGTGGATCATGTTATGTGCCAGGCACGTGCTCGCTCTGCTAGCATTGCAGGCCGTGCCCCTGGCCTAGCGATCACGAACGAGCTTGGGGAAGGGGGGCCGACTAACAGGCAGAATTTACTAGCTGACCTCATTTATGCCGACGACATCACGCTCATCGAGAAGCCGGAGTCTGCCCAACTTTGGCTGGACTGCCTGGCGCTCGAGGCTCGGGCGGTTGGTCTAGAAATCAGCCCCAAAACGGAGGCCCTGGCCCTCACCTCGGCATGGCAGGGCCCCCACCCACACTCCGCCTCTTAGACGATGCCGAGGTCAAATACCCTCCTTCAGGCCGCTTCAAGCTGCTCGGCAGTTGGCTTCCCGACTGCGAGGACGACATGACGACACGGATCGGCATGGCGTGGGCGCACCTCCATGACCACCGCCGCTGGTGGAGCAACCCCGCCCTACCCCGGATCGTCAAGCGTGACCTCTTCAAGGTTGTCATTCTGACGATCCTGACCTACGGCGCCGAGACGTGGGCACTGACGCATGCAGGAGCTGGAGCAACGACTCGACGGCGCCCTCACCAAGATGCTGCGCCAGGCCCTTGACATCCCCTTTGGTTTGCACATTAGTAATGAGGATTTGTACGCTGATTTGCCCTATGTTTCCCACATTATTAGGATGTACAGGCGCCTGGGCCTAGCCGGGCACCTGGCCCGCACAGATCAGGTACATGTAGATACCTCAGATAGACTAGCTGGCACCAAGCCCGCCCAGCCTGGGCGATATGTCCTAACCTGGCGTGCCCCCGGCCGCGCGCGGCAGGGCCGCCACCCGTGGACATTTCGTGAGAGACTCGGCACTGATAGACATGTGCTACACTAGACGTGACGGGCTCACCCCCGGGCAGCCTCCTCAGTTTGTCTGTAATATGGAGGCAGATGGTGCGCAAGGATAGATGGCAAGTAGTAATGAAGGAGACCACCCCCAAGCCTGTGGGGGCTCCGCGTGTGACCAAGTATGGCATTCATAGCGATTCGGGCCGCGGTGCCCACACCCCTGTAACTAGGACCTATAGATAGCTTATACCATCCATTCCATCCCATGTTCCCCTCCCACTGAGGACTTATTAATTAATTAATTAATTAGACTCGTGCTCCCGTTGGGGAGTCACGGAGCATTAACCCCGATGGATGGATGGATGGGTGCAAACATTCCTACCGGTCTAATCTATCTACATTTGAGGACTTATGCTCACGTGACGCAGTCACGTGTCTATTAATTAATTAATTAATTAATGTGTGCCTATGATGTGCCACACTCCAGATGCTGCCTAGCTTTATTATTTAGTTAAATGCTGTGCCCATGCAGGGAGTTACTCTCTGCTGAGAAGCGATGCCCTAGCCAGCCTTTGTATCAAGGAGACAACCAGCGCATGCCAGAAATCGGGAGAATCCGGACCATGGTAGCTCGAGCCATTTTTATTTGTATAGCCATGATGATTTCCCCCCCCCATGACGGGCACCCCTTAGATGGATGGAGCCCGAGACTCCAGATGGGGGGTGCAGGTGCCCTTGGTGCACCTAGAGCAAGTGTCGTTTACATTCCCACCCTTGCAGGAAGTAGCTTAGAATGTATTATAGGCCATAGGCCCCTTCTCTGGGCTATGTGTGCCACAGTATACTTCCAACGGAGTTATGTTCCTAATTATAATTAAATAAAAAATTAATATCCCTGAGAAGGGGCATATGGCTTTCAATACATTCTGGGATACTTCCTGCATGCAAGGCCAAGTGGGCCCAGGTCATAGAGGACAACGAATCCGCTCCCGTGGGGAAGCGCCCGCGTTTGCAAACACGCGGGAAGCACGCCAGACAGGTCCCCTAGGGTAGAGAGCTTAGACTAGAGTTAGCTTGATGGTGTAGATAGATTAGACCGGTAGGATTGTTTGCGTCCATCAAGGAATATGTGCTACATGATCTCCCTGCACGGAGGCATGTTATAATTTAATTTGATTTATTTTTTTTTAATTGTTTGCATGATTCCATCCATCGGGGTTAATGCTCCGCGCTTACATGGGTCTTATTGCACCCACAGTTTGCCGGATCGGTAGCCTGTCCTTTTAGCTAGCGCGCCCGGCCGAATGCAGCTGTTGCATGCCTTTGGCATGAAGGAGACTGGGGGTCTCTGCCCTTTCTCCTGTAGTGCACACACAGCACTTCGGTGCTCCGTGACTCCCCAACGGGAGCACGAGTCTAATTATTAATTGATTCCTGCAAGGGTAGGGTCACTGTAAACTACACCGGCTCTAGGTACACCAAGTGCATGCCTGCACCACCATGATGTATCACAGCTTTTCTCGTGTCAGAAAGGCTGGGCATGGGGTGGAAGGTCATCATGGCTATACAAAAAAAAAGGTCGTCCGGCTTTTTGCCTTTGCACCGTGTGCAGTTCTAGCTTGGGCGTTTGGAATCATGGCATGGCTAACGTGATGACTGACTAGCTAGACCTTTTCAGTGGTTTTCCATTTGCGGGTATTTCCTCGTAAATGGTGGGAGAGCGATCGCAGAAATGGTGCTCACCACTAGACACTCCCGGCCAGTTAGGCTCGAAACACACGCCCTGATCAAGCATGCTGTTTCCGGCCCCACCGTCTAGGTCATCTAGTCGCTATACAGGGCGTCCCCAACATCTACTGCTCCAACCTAGGGCCATTGCTGGTACTTTTGACGTCATGAAAGCAGCGTTTTGGACTAGTGGAATATGATTTTACAGCATAAAAAGTCCATTTTATCATGAATGAACATGGCCAACAACCCCAAGTGCCCCTAAATTTCTCAATATTTGTAGAGAAATGCTACTTCTCATAATTAAAACCTGCACAAATGCACAATTTGGGGCATGCATGTGAAAGTTTGAAGTACAAATTCACAATGAGGTTTTACATTTTTCAATTATTAATGGTATCTCATTCTTCAATCAATCAATTTGCAATCGTCCAAACAATTTATTCATTTCATACATGTCCGAATATGTTGAAAGAACACATGCAAGTGCTCAATCAGCGTGGACCCCCTTGGACGCGCCCCACCATATATACATTGGACACGTCACCCCAACTACTAAACTGCCCAAAGTCACGGTAACTGATCCAACTACTATGTACATCTGCATTTCTCCACGTTGCGGTGGGCAATTACGTGCAAAACGCGATTTCGTGCAAAGTCCTCGCCCATCATCGCTTGCCAGGTCGATATGAAGGAATGTTGTCCCAGCTGGCGCCTTCCTTCAGGAGAGTAACATGTTCTCTAGCGAACTTCAGAGGGAAACGAAACTTTTGCTCGCACTCATTACTCCAACCGAGGTCGTGCCCTTCATCAAACCATCTGAACACCACCTTCTCCCTCTCTTTGCCCAGGAGGGTGCCAAAGAGCGGAAAATCTTCCTTCTTGGGGTACTTGTGCTCCCAGTTTATGCACACGTCGTCTACCCATTTCGAACTCCAACCTCCGCGACTCAGTTTCGCGCCATCCATAAAGCGCATCCGGACGTCCGGCCGAACGTCCCTGATTCGGTTTTCGGCCGTCGCATCTCTGCCCTGACCACCACCCTTCTGCGGCTGTGCAGGTTCGTCGGCACCCTCCGTCTCCTGCCCCGCCCCTCGCCTGCCCCCTCCCCGACGTTTTGCCTTCTGCCCCTGCGCAGCCGCCGCCTCTGCCATCAACTCTTCGTACGTTTTTTCTGGCTGACCGCACGGTAAGGCTGGTGCGTGAGTTGGTGCGTTGGGTGGGAGCTCGTCCCCTCCCGCCCCCGGTTGTGCAACTGGTTCGCCGACCGCGGCCTGGCCAACAACACGGCCGGCCTCTCTGGACACAGTCCCAGACGCGGATCCACGGGGAAACCGAACTGGAGTTTCTTCTTCGCCTTTCCCTGCACGTAAGCACATGCCAATTAACATGAATACGGAAGGGTCGTGTGAGAAATCAATGAAGCCATGGACTGATGCAAAAAAACTTATGTAGAAATATATATTAAGGTACTTATTAAACTCGTTTATTGAAAATGAAATTTACCGGCCGAATGTACCGTTGGAGCGTGGAAGGGCATCCTTGGTCGATCGAAGGGCTCCATCAATGCGGTATAGTGTCCGGCCGATGTCCCTGGCGGCGCCTCAACATCGACCACCTCAGTCGGGCGCATCAATCCGGCAAACGCCGGCCCTCCACCTGAGACTTTCGGCGGACCCTCCACGTTACGAGCCTCCAATACCCTCTTCTGCAGTGGGGTGCTCGCAACAAAATCCGTGTCAGCCGACGGCTCCGGATCGTCATCCTCATTCAGCAGTATCGTGTTCGGGCATTGCTCCATCCCCGTCGAGCGGGGGGGCAAAGTCATCACAACCGTCCTTCCTGACGACGGTACGGGATCGTCACCCAGACCCAAAGAAACCGAGGCGAGGGCGGGGGTCCCCTCAACCGGGGGTCCCCATGAATCCTGACGAGGCCTCATTCCCATCTGTCGGACACGACCGCCTCCCGTAAATCGGGAACGCCCGCCGGCGCTACCAGTAACAGGCCGCGAGCCTGCTTCCTGCTGGCGATCCCCATCCTCATCACAGATACGCCCGCCGGCGTTTCCAGTAACAGGCCGCGAGCCTCCTTCCTGCTGGCGATCCCCCTCCTCATCACAGATACGCCCGCCGGCGTTTCCAGTAACAGGCCGCGAGCCTCCCTCCCGCTGGCGATCCCCCTCCTCATCACAGATACGCCCGCCGGCGTTTCCAACGACAGGCCTCGAGTCTCCTTCACCAGCACGCTGGCGCTTACCTCCCCCCCTTTTGTCTTCATCCCCCCCATTGTCTCCTCCCGCGAGCCTCCATCATCCCGACTGCGCTTTTTCCCTCCCCTTCCATCTCCTCCCCCGTCCCTCTCCCCCTCCCCCCTCCTCCCTCCTCCCCATCCCCATCCCCTTTCTCCCCCTCCGCCTGCCCCCCACCCACCCCGGGCGGGTGCCCCTCAGCAATATCCTCCTCCCCCTCTTCCTCCTCCCCTCTTCCTCCTCCCTCTTCCTCCTCCCCTCTTCCTTCTCCGAGCCATCATCATCATCATCATCATCATCATCATCATCATCATCCGAATGATGATCCCCGTCGTCTTCGTCGTCCACGACCACGGCAAAGTCCATGTCGACGTCTTGCCACCCATCTTCAAGAAGCCGATATTTGATAAGTCGGACCAGGCGCTTCCACCGGCGGATATGGGCGGGTAACCCGAACACCAGCAGAACTCTGGAGGGTCCCTTCAACAGGGCCTTGGTGATCTGGTCAACCACATCCCACGCGGCATACCTCAAACGGGAGGAGGGTAAGGGTATCTGGCTGTCGACCGGAATACAGTCTTGATCCCACTCGCGCAGGTTCCTCCACTTCTCGTTGCTGTCAGCTGTCAGGTCCAGCACAGCAAACGCCTGGTCCTTCAGCTTCCCAGGAAGGTCTTCAGACCCCGTGTACAACTCGTCCACCACCTTCGTCACCACCAGATCCTTTCTTTTTTCGTTTTCCTTCCATGTCATTGTCCTGTATGCGATCCAGTCGGGTCCCATCTTCACCCCGTCCCAATAGGTGAAGGCTTCCAGCCTGTCCCACCACCCCCTCTTGGCCTTGGCAGTCCCCTCCTCCTTAGCCGCCGCCTGCACCTCCTCCTCCGCCGCCGCCTCCTGCTGTGGCACACCCAGCAGATGTTTGGTCTTCACCCCCAAATCGTCATACAAATGACGGGGGTGGGAAGCGAGCAGCCCTCTCGGGAACTTCCAGTCCTTCTGGTCGACCACTTTCCTTTTAGCCGGCGGAAGGTCCCTCAGCGTGAGAATGATCGCCCTCGTGGCCGTGACGATCACCCGCCAAAAGTCTCTGGTCAGGCGGCAGTCGGCGATGAACTTGTCGAGGTCCGTGGCGACGGTGCCCTTCAGCTTCACGCCAAACACGTGCTCCCTCACCAATACGGGGTCGAAAGTCCCGTTTAGTTGTTTGCAAGCGGCCATCAGCTCGGGGTTCTCCAGGAACTTGATGTGGGCGAATTGCTTTGCCGCCTCTATCAAATTCTTGGCGACTTCCATTATTTTTATCAGGTTGCTGGGAGGGGCCTCACAGGACATGATCGGCGCTTGGATCAGGCTGTCGAAGTACTGGAAACTCGCAAGTTCCCGATGCGCGGTGAAAATGGACAGTTCGTGCGCCTTGTCTTTAGGGCGCGTGTCAAGGAAGTCTTGCCGAGCCGCGATATCCTGTGCGATCGCCGGCTTGCCGTCGACAGCGGGCTTCAAAGGGTCCTCACACCAGAACAGCCAGCGCTGCATGAAGTTCTTCTGGTCCGGCCCCCACTTGTCCGTCTCTTCAGCCCCTCCTGCCTTGTCGCCTGCGCCGTCCCCTTCGGCCTTGGCTTGCTCTCCTTTCTGCCAAAAGGGCTTCACAATCGCCCAGATCTTGCCGTACAGAGGAGTTGGGAGAGACACGCCCTTCCCTCTCTTGACGGGTCCATATGCCTGGTAGGCCCGGTGCACATCCCCCAGCGCTGAGCCCCACGTTGCCTTGGCTTGGGCTGTGTCCTCGGCGTTCATGGCGTTCCCGAGCTGCCTGACAACTTCGATCATCTTGCCGACTTGTTCGGTAACCTGCATCCCCGTAGGGCAACAACGCGCAGAGACACATCGACAGTCCTCCCAAATAAGCACAACTCAACTGAGAACAAGAATACGACTGACAGAAACGCCGGCGGTCGCATCTTGACCAAAATATGGCATGCTAAGGTGGAACATGAAAACCCCTTATAGAAACGCCGGCGGTCGCATCTTGACCGAACTAATGGCATACTGAAATTAACACAAGAAAACCACTTATAGAAACGCCGGCGGTCGCAACCTGGCTTACCTTCTGTTCACGGATCTGCCACCAGGTCGGCAGGATGGTCTCACCCTTGAGCATCTGCACGTCCACCCCCCCGAAATTCGTCCAATCAGTTGCCCACTCCTCCAGCTTCGCCGCGGCCACGGTCTTCGTGACCTCCTGCTCCTTCCCTCCCCGCGCAACGACCCTGAGCTTTTCCGCCTTCATGAAACCATTCAGCATTGCCTGGTACCACACAGATCTTTGGTCCACCGTCATATTGTCGGTGACCAGTTCGAATTTCACCGATTTGATGAGTGTGGTAAAGTGGTTCCCGTCCAGCACGAGAAAGCCGCAAATGGCTGGCGGCAACGGTGTCTTCTTCTCGAGTGGAGCCATCTCCCAGGCGGACTTGCACAAACTGTCCAAAAGCGCGGCCTTTCTCACGTCCACGGGCTTAAGTGAGTCCAGAATATCGGCCGGTCCTGTCAGAACCGCGGTGGAAGCAGCTTCGGCCATTCCCTTGGCCGAGCTCGTTCGCAGGTAGATATCAATCTCTTTGTCAGTCATTGCGCGAGCGTAGCCAGCCTTCATTGTCCGTGCCCCCCCATCTCCCCGAAGAGTTGCGCGAGCTGACGCTGGGTGCCTTCCTTTTTCATCCAGTCATGAAAACTGTTGGGGCACCGGTCAGCCAAAAACTGGAACGAGTACCGCCACACAGGAATCACCAGCTTGTCGTGGCCGTAGTCGGACTCCGAGTTTGCAAAAATGGTGGCGTTCTGCTCGGCTCTAGACAGATGCAAGTCTCGTGCGAGGAGCTTCTGAGGCCCCACGAACAGGTTCCTTGTCCACACCCGATTTCGATGCACCAAGGCTTTGGACATCTCATCGAGGTCCCGAGGCTGAACGGCAAGCTGCTTCCGCAACCGTTTGCCCTTCGCGATCTCATCGTTCACATCCAGGATGTCATCATCATCCTGCGACACCGGGGACTTCTCCCATTTCTCAAGCAGAGACACGGGAGCATCCGCAACCTCCACCTCCTTTCCTTTCCCCTTTCCCTTCAGCGCCTTCCCCTTGTAGGTCGCAAGTGCTTCGGAGAGTCCCTTCTGGTGTTCGTCGACGGCAGCAGTCCACGTACTATCTATTTTCATGTTCTCGCGGCGCGCGTGCTGGTCGAGGCTGATTGAGTACAGGATGGCCGCGTGGGTCGCCCTCTCGGCCTGCACGTACTGCGTTGATGCGAAAAAATCAGGAAAGCATAACCAAAAGGAATAAAGTAAATGCCGATTGAGAAACGCCGGCCGTCGCAACCTACATGAAACCTGAACCTCAACATCAAAGCCCCCCTCACGACAGAGGTATACTTACCTCGTTCCCCTTAACAATGATATGAAAAAATCAGGAAAGCATAACCGAAAGGAATAAAGTAAATGTCACACTTGAGAAACGCCGGCCGTCGCAACCTAGATGAAACCTAAACCTCAAGATCAGAGCCCCCCTCACAACAGAGGTACACTTGGCTCATTTCCCTCAACGATGCGAAATCAGGAAAGGAAGTAAGTGTTAGTCAAAAGGAAGTAAGTGTCACACTTGAGAAACGCCGGCCGTCGCAACCTACATGAAACCTGGACCTCAAGAACAAAGCCCCCCTCACAACAGAGGTAGACTTACCTCATTCCCCTCAACCGCTGCTGCTTCAGCCGCTTTCTTCGACCCCTTCGCGATCTTCGGAGACTTGTCCCGGCGGGCATCGTGTTCCTTCAACATCTTGATCAGAGTCTTGGCGTCCGCCATCGTCACCGTCTTCAGTTTACACTTCCTCTCCTTCCCTTTGCCCTCGAACAGGTTCTCCTCCATCCACTTTATCAAGGCCTTGGCGCTCGGGATCTCCTCAGGCTGTGTGGCGCCATCGGGCGCGCACGCATTCTTCACGATCAACTCAGCGACTTGATGGAGAGTCATCATCTGGTTCCGTACCTCAGGTGGGGCTGTTTCCGTTCTCACCTCGGCCACAACCCACTTTGCCAACTTCTTCAGTTGATAAGCATCCGCTTGCTCCTTAAAGCGTGTCATTTTCGCAGTATCGCCGTCGCTTCCACCCGCGCCCTCTGACACAGGCTCACCGACAGCGATAGCCCCCTCTCCCTGGAGATTTGCCCCACCCTGACGACCGGCTTCCTGCAAGAACATTATCAACGGAAGATTTTTAATGTAAGAAAAGTGTAGAGAAACGCCGGCCGTCGTAACTCTGTCAATTGAGGACGAACCTAAACTTTCAATTTGTAAGTCAACGGTAACTTACCCTTCCCCCCTCTGCAGTGGAACCACCGTAAGATCCACTTCCCCTCCTGTCACCGCCCTCTTGCTGCTCGAACGGACTTCCCTGTAAAAATAGCAAACGCGATTGTCCATTCACAAGAAAAAAATTACTACAAAAATAAACAAGGATATACGCACGCAAACCTTTTCAATACAAGTAAACCGGAGAGGAATCTGACGCACTCATGTACCTGGGTGCTTCCCGCCATTGAGCGGGCTTCTCTTGCACCAACATCCTCTTGCCGGCCCTGCGAACATTTCAACGGAAAGTAAAAATCCGCTTAGTTGTCGGAAATGACATGTCTGGCGAATATTGCAAAAAAATGCGTATTGTATTTCACGACATCAATTTAATGGGCGGAGACTTACGAAGATCGGCCCGCCACCTTCCAAATTGCCCAGCGTCATATCGAAAACATCGAGGACTTCCCCTCCATCGACCCCCTTCCCCCTTCCCCTCTGCCGCGGCGGGGGCATATCGCCCGTCGCGACCGGCTTGGAAGTCGCGGGGGGATCCCTTGCGGTTGAGGGCACTGCGGCCGACTCGTGCACACTCTCCCCCCTCTTTTGGGCTACTGCGGCAGGCGCGGCATGGGAGGGCGCGGCGGCTACTGTCTCTGGCGCATTCTGAGCCAACCGACGCAACCTTAGCTCCTGCTGGAGCAGGGTTTCGAAACGAGGCATGAATGTGCGCTTGGAGGTATAAGGCACCTTGGCGACTTCAGGTTTGTCATTAAGGATGTCTTGGTACAGCGCGAATTGCTGTTCACGAGTGCCATTCGCGAGTCGCTCAAACCGCTCAATCTGAATCCGCTTAACCGGATCGTCCACCATCTCAAGACCACCGTGGTACTCATCCTTCCCAGTGACCGCGGCAAAGCTGACACCAGATTCCACCATTGGGGGCGGCGTGCCCTCCCTTGCACGCTTGTGAGGAGGCTGTTGTGGGGAGGCGCCTTGGGCCTGAACTGGTTGCCCTTCTGACCCTTCCCCCCTAGGGGGAGAGTCGCCGACCACCTGCGATGTAGGGCCGCCCTTTTCCATCTGCAACACAAAACAAAAAAATTGGAAAAAACATACGAGTCAGCAGGAAGATGCGCCCCACGTCGCAACTCAATACAAAAAATGCATCATTATGTCAAGGTACAAACAACGTTATAATTCAGAATGAACAGAGATTCATAACAAGAGAACGACGCACTAAAAGATGCGACCGCCGTCGCAACTTTCGTCAATTCACTCTCTATACAAACAACTCTATGTCCCTCATAAAGAATCAATTGGCAAGGAAATGCAAAAAAATTCCGTTACCACCTCCGTCGACCCATAAGTGGTTCGCGAATGGGAAATCGCTGCTGATTTTCGGTCGAGCCCTTCACGGTATTTTCGAAATCTCGAGGCAAGGTTGCGCGGAAGAGGGCCCCCCTCAATCATGCGTGCGATCGGACTGGCCATGGAAACGGATACCTGGTTCCTGGACTGCCTTGCACGGTCAACCATCTTGAAACTTCCCCGGAGAAGGAAATCAGACGTCAGACGGTTGAATATGCGAACGTCAAGATTTGACCAACCCATCATCCATTCCACCACCTTCTCCGCGGCATCATGGAAGACCTGCCTCTCATCCGCCACTCCTCGAGACCCAAACACACAATCGGCCGTGTTATCGTCGTGCCTCTTAAGGCGAATGTTCACGTCCTCTTTGTCATCATCCATTTCCGACAGCCGAATTACAGCCCTTTTGGCTCCGTCCACTCCATCCTCAAGAAGGACGTCCATCTGCGCCCCTCCCACACAATTGTTGTCAACGTATTGTTGCAAATGACGGGAAATCATGTCCTTTCCAAAAGCTACGATGTGTTCCCCACACAGACCCATGTCGGTAATTGACAGCTTTTTACATTTCCTATCCCGGCACTTCTTTTCGGGATCCTTCTCAAAAATCCGGAAAACAGCGTCCTGATATGGACGTCCCCTTATGTCGACCGTCAGACTGGACATCTGCGAAACCAGAACATACCGGCCGCGAGTAGTTTATATTATTAAAAAAAACTGGCATTTATTAAGTCATCTTCATCTATTTATGCGAGCTAAAATTTGAAGAAAATGCAACAAAGAAACGCCCTGGGGCGCAACTTCCTCAACAACCACTTTCTACGTACAAACGAATGGCAATCACATCGACTACGATTGTCACTACATACGAATGTCCAGACAATATAATGTGTATGTAGAGGGGGGGCATTCAAGACCAGAGAAACGCCGGCGGGCGCAACTCATATCAATATAGACTGTCCCGCGACTCGTTCCACTCTCTGCAGGTTTTGCAACAACCGATCGAGCGAACTCTCGGAACCTCTTTCGCCGCCATTTCATCGACACGAGCGAACATCTCTTCTTTGGCGGCCACCAACTTTGCCTCCTTGTTGCCGGTGTCAGGATAGATTTCGGACCTCCTCGTCTTCATCGGGGCCACTCTCTCCAAATACTCTGCACACAGAGAATCCTGCTCCTCCTCCACAATCGCCTTCACGCCGGATACAATCGCTTTGGCTTTTGTTTCCACGCGAAAATCGAACTCTCGTTGAGTTATCAGCGGAATGTCGGCGAGTGCAAAACACATACGCCGATAAAGTTCGCTTACATCCGTGTCACGCGAGTCGGCAAAAGGTGTCGTCATCAAAAAGCATCTCAAGCTACTCCAACCATTTTCTTGGGCGCCGGCAACGTAGCCTCCCTTTGCCAAGTCCGCACCTGTCGCGGAGTCTTTGACTATCCAATCTTCAAGGAAGTACTCGTCTCCCCTGGTGAAATCAAAATTTACACCCACGACCTCTCCGACAGTCATGTCCAGGCGAAGTCGCAGGGCCCCCCCCGCCAATCCAGGTCCGAGGGCGCCCGCCATTCCAAGTCCGCGACTGAGGGCATTTTCGATGTGACGAGAATGTTCTTCGTGCTTTCGGCAATACAAGTCAAATCCGAGAGCGGTTTTCTTGCAAGTGGACACATCACACTTGCGCGGCGCCCCTATTGAGCGAGCAACACTCTGAATGACAGTGGCAACCGCTTGGTGTTGTTGAAGTCGTTGCCAATCCTCCATCAGGAGGTGACTAGACGAATCGGACGAATCTTCCGTCGAACCGGACATCTGCGACAAGTTACGATAACATACCGGCCCCGGAAAATAAAATTCAAAAAACGTTTTGAAATTTTTTTATTGTACTTGTTTATTAATACGAAGGTTTAAATTTGGCGCAAAGAAACGCCCCAAGGCGCAACTTGTCGAACAGCAATATGGCGATAAAACATTATCTATTCAATGTGCGATTGATGTGCTGAAACCTTCCAGACTTTGACACTGTCCGGTATCACCGGACTCGGACGAGGAGTCGAGTCGGAAGCGAGCCAGTAATCCTCGACTATTTTTTTGATGTACAATGGAAGACTCCTTCCATTATGTCGAAGTGTGTCGGTCCTTTGCCTTTTGGCCAAACTCTCCTTAACCTCCACCATTTCCTGCGCGTAGGAGGAAAATGATACGTTATAAACATTAAACATTAAACATTAAATATAACATCATATAAACAAGTTATTACTCTACATTTCAAGTTTTTCTAAGAGGCAGAGCCGTCGTGGAAGTTGAAGGAGAAGTCGACATCAGACCCCATAGTTTTATCCAGTATCGTCGTCACGTTAACCCCCCACTTCACCCCTGCCAGCACCTCCCTCGCTTGCCTCAGACGTTCGCATCTATCCTTATGCCTACTCCAGTCCGCACGCTGGCACTCCTCACTGCAATATCTGGCATCCCTACATCCTCTACACCACTTGATATGAGGTCCTGTTTCGCACCCACACCCCTCCTTGGAGCACTTTCGCGTACTACGCATGCGATCCCCATCCCTCACGATCGGGTCAGAGAGCAAGAAAAAGTTCATGTTGAGGGGTACTGCCCCTACACATGCATCAGCCCTCCCTAAGCTCGTCTGGATTTGTACTAGAACACGCAATTTGTAGTTCATTTTGAAAAGTTGTATTTTATTGAATTTAAAGTTTCCACTTAAGTCTCTGAGGAAGGGGAAGTTCATAGGACCCGTGACACCGTGACATCGTGACACCGTGACACCGTGACACCTCAAAATGCATATAAACACACATCTTTGCAGGTATGCAGTGATTATTAATGGGGATGATGTATTCAATGGGTCATTGCAAGTTTTACCTATGCTTCTGACACCGTGACACCGTGACACCGTGACACCGTGACACCGTGACACCGTGACACCGCAAATACCACGTATACACCTTCATAATAATCCTAGTAGAGACATTCATTTCTCCATACATCTCGGTCATCTCACCATATATCGTCTCATGTTGATGTATTCTTGTTGTGCGTGTAGGTACCTTGCCGGGTCATGACAAGTTCAGCCATTCCTCGTTTATGCGGTCCAACGTCGCTTCAATAGGGCATGTGATTAATATCTGGTAACAACTTATATATGTTGGCACGCCATGCGTCCAGGAATAGCTGTCTCACTTAATATGCATGCAAGCAACCATCAAAATCACTTTGTCATGAAATCACTTGCCGGGATTTCAGTTTCTCGCTGGCCGGCCTGAAAAAGCTGGTTCTTTATAAACTCTTTCCGATCCGCAGGCTTCTTAGACCACATGTCGGTCCTCATCGTCCTGAGCTCCTCGAAATGCACGCTTCTCAAACAATGGCGGCCACAACCACAGTCCCAGTCCCTGCAAAGTGCCGCAGCCAAGGACGAATCCTGGGTGCATTTTCGCCAACACGGCGGCTGCAGATAACCGGACCCCGCGCCTCGCCATCATATTGAACACGACGACGCCCAGGAGTAATAGCAAGAAGAACATTCCCAAAACCTGCCAACCCAGCGCCCCCGCACTGGGCTCCATGAAAACGCCGGGTCTCGCCATGGCTATGTCAACTGGGCAATGTTGCAAACATCATTTGTCCCCCCCCCCTCCCCATCTATTTCTACGTTGGCAGATGGCAAACGTAGATCCCACGCCATGTGTGGGGGGGAATAAAACATGGCAGACCGGGATGTCACGCCAGCCCGGTCTGCCCGAGTTGTTTAGCCCATGTTACCTCATTTGGCAGCGATCACCATCGCTGCCGCTCTCGTGAATTCGGGGTGAAAGCGCACGGTGTCACGGTGTCTCAACATGTTTGTAGTTGGTTTGTAGTTGGTGTCTCGGTGTCTCAGAAACTCGTGGTCCGCATTGAGTGGGTGTCACGGTGTCACGACATCTGATTGGCCCGGTTCAGATTCGTTTTTTTTTAAATTTTTTTTTAATTCGTTTTTTTTTTTTTTTTAATTTGGGGCGAATCTGAACCGGGCCAATCAGATGTCGTGACACCGTGACACCCACTCAATGCGGACCACGAGTTTCTGAGACACCGAGACACCAACTACAAACCAACTACAAACATGTTGAGACATGGGTGTCACAACCGATGTCACAAGGTGTGCAGCAGGTATTTCCTTTCAATCCCCGAGGAAATTATCAACCATTCATCGGCCATTCTGGTCAGGATAGCTAAGAATGGCTAGCGAATAAAAAGGCAGTATCGAGGCTGGAAATTTTAGTGTATGCTCCTAGGGTCATATATTACTTGCCGTTATTTTTTTTCGCCACAAATTCTGCGGAGTCCTTCCATTTTGGCGTCATTCACAGGTGGGTGCCTGTTTTGTCGCCGATTTTCTCTCGACCCCACCTACCTGCAGCAAAAAATTTTCCCGATGAAAGTCGCCCTAACATCTGGTTTTTGACACTAACCGACGCATTTTTTAGTTTTTAAGGCCTTGACCGAAGCACTTTTTTCATTACCGGCTCAGTTTGCTTTAACCGAGCTGGCGCGATTTTTAATCCAATTTCTAGGCTGGGCCAGGCGTCGCAGACCCGTAATCCGTTTTTAAGTGCTTTTGTGCCCGATATCGTGTCTTTTGCAGGCGTTCTTGGCATCAAAGACGCCGTGGCGTCAGGGGCTAAAACGGACCTCCGCACGTTCGTTAACTGCGGCGAGCATGTCAATGCCGCCAGCAATTTTTGCTGCCGCGTCTGTGAAACGATTGCGATGCAAGACCGTTGTCGACGTGACGGAGTGGTATGTGCACATTCAGGTGCGAATTTCTTCGCTGTTGAAACCCGGCCGGTAGCAGACAAGTATTTCACCGTATCCCCTTTCCCCGAGTCTCTCTTTTCCGTCATGTTTTCATCTTACGGAAAGCGCGTATAAAGCATCAGTGAGCGACAGTATGATGGCGAGCCGTTTGCTCGCATCAGGGCTGTGCGGCTTATTCTAGAGAGAAGCGACATCAAGCAGATTTTTGCAGCCGGATGTGAGGGAGGGGCCCTGCTGGGGTGGGAATAAACTGCTGTGAGTGACCGATCCACTCCCTTCCTCCTCCTCCCTCCCTCCCTCCCTCCCTCCTCCTCCCTCCCTCCCTCCCTCCCTCCCTCCTCCCTCCCTCCCTCCCTCCTCCCTCCCTCCCTCCCTCCCTCCTCCTCCCTCCTCCCTCCCTCCCTCCCTCCCTCCCTCCCTCCCTCCCTCCCTCCCTCCCTCCCTCCCTCCCACCCACCCACACACCCACCCACCCACCACCCACCACCACCCACCACACCACCCACCCACCCACCCACCCACCCACCACCCACCCACCCACCCACCACCACCCACCCACCCACCCACCCACACCCACCACCCACCCACCCACACCACCCACCACCCACCCACCCACCCACCCACCCACCCCCCACCACCCACCCACCCACCACCCACCCACCCACCCACCCACCCACCCACCCACCCACCCACCCTCCCTCCCTCCCTCCACCACCCACCCACCCACCCACCCACCCACCCACACCACCCACCACCCACCCACCCACCCACCCACCCACCACCCACCCACCACCCACCCACCCACCACCCACCCCACCACCCACCCCCACCCCACCACCCACTCACGCACGCACGCACGCCGCACGCACGCACGCACGCACGCACGCACGCACGCACGCATACGCACGCACTCACTCACTCACTCACTCACTCACTCACTCACTACTCACTCACTCACTCACTCACTTACTCCTCACTCACTCACTCACTCACTCACTCACTCACTCACTCACTTAGTAACTTGCACATGCCACCACATGCGCAAGGAGGACACCAAGAGCTTCACAACCACCGTCGAAAGCTTGGCTGTGATTGCCAAGGGCAAGGGTGTGGGGTGTCCATGTTGACACAGTGCATGAAGGCTGACAAGGTCAGGCAGAGATTGTGCAGGGAGGTGCCACTACCTCCTAGCTAGCGATACCGAGATGAGGGGCGCAAACGCATCAGCGGCATGCCGCGTGTTGAGTAATTTGCAACTACATTACTTGGCATGCTGTGGGTGCACGTGTAAAATGACCTTTCTAGCGCATGCATGCCGACAGCTGCCAATATTATGTTCAGCCAAGCTCCTCCCTATAATAGAAATTGCGTGAGCATCCACATGGCCACATGTGCATATTGTACAGCTGTGTCTATATCAATGAACTTTTATGTATGCCTCCTGGACGGGTTGTTTACATCACTCGTGAATGGTTTCCATGTTTTAGTGAGTCATCTTATTTGAGTTGACCAGATTGTCTCCTTGATATTCCACCCTGGCAGTTTTCGCATCCATGGGTAAGAATTTGTAATGGAACTGGCAGGTATGGCATTGATAGCTCTACCAAATAGAACTGATCGGCCTGAATTTTTGTGGAATGTCTAAAATCATGATGGCTAAGATGCATGCAAGTTTCCAGCCTCAAACAGAGCACATCTTGTACGGAAACTGCACTGAAATGTGATGAAAAATACGAAAAACGTGCATTTTTGGTAAATTTGTGAGCAAACTGACATCAAATACCCTCTGATGGTTCTGAATTTTTGTGGAATGTCTAAAATAATGATGGCAAAGATGCATGCAAGTTTCCAGCCTGAACTGAGCACATCTTGTATGGAAACTGCCATGGAATGTGATGATAAAATACGAAAACGTGCATTTTTTGGTAACATTTGTGAGCAAACTGACATCAAATACCCTATGATGGGCCTGAATTTTTGTGGGATGTCTAGAATAGATGATGTTTAAGATGCCTTACAAGTTTCCAGCCTAACCGAGCACAAGCTTGTATGGAAACTGCAATGAAATTGATGAAAAATACAAAAAACGCACATTTTGCTAGCATTTGGTGGCATTTTGTTACAATGCGGTTGATGACCATCAGATCTTGTGTACAGTCATTAGTCATGAGTATCACTTCTTGCAAACAGCCAGGTCAAGAACTTTTATTTGCATATTAGAATGTATTTGTGTTATATTAAAATCTGGAAAACTGCTAAAATAGAAAATGCCAAAAATAGGTCAGCTGAGGGTCCGGTAAGTCCGGAAAGTTTGCAATCCTTCTACTGGTGTCCTGAACATGCTACCTACCAAGATCTAGCATGTTTCGAACAATTTGCATCGTACAGGAGTTTAAGGCTGTTTTTTGGGCACTTTAGACCGTTGTGTGCGGAGCATGACGATGGAACGGGCGTAGCACGGCCAACGGGGGAGGAGACTGAGAGCGCAGTTGATGCGGGACACCCGTAGGTGATGCAGGGCGGGGAATAAGAAATCGCGACGTGTACAGTCAAGGTTAGGCCCTGACCGACGAGGGTCAATGCTTTGGAGAACCAACGAAGAAATGCCATCCACCCCAGCAAGTGCTGCACCCAGCTCCAGCACTGGCGTTGGCACGGAGCTTCGCCGGCCCGCTGCGCCTGCCGCGTTGGGGCAACGCGAAGCTTCAAGCGCGGCCCATGGCCAAGTGACAGGACTGCAACCAGCACACCGTCAACAAGAGCCACGCGCGCGCGCATCGCAATGGATGGGCCGAGGCAGCTGATCGGGAGGGGGAACCGTACGGCGAGCACGGTGTGTAACGCGCCGTAGCGACCAAGGAATGCATGCCCAGCCTACTGCCGCTGCAGGCAAGCGGCCAATGCTTATGTATACCATGCCGGCATGTACGATCCACAGCCTGGCGAAGGGTCGGCAGCTGATACACATCAGCCTTGAGGTCGCGGCACATTGCAAAAACCCTACGTTGAAACCCTGAGCCGGTGCAGCATTACAATGACGGCACTTACCGTTATGCCGCAGCCCCCCCTCTAAAGGGATCTCCAAGGAAGACAAAGCGAGGCCCCAAATCCCCAAAGGCCGCCGGGGAGCAAGACTGGCAACATCATGATGAGGGAGGAGGTTATGCAGCCAGGGATTCTCATTTCATGGGTCATAGTCATTTGATGAGCAAGGGACGTGGGCCTACAACGCCCACGCGGCCGCCCCACAACCTGGCACATGCCCAGGCTCCACCGCGGAAAAGGCCACCCTACTCGCAAGATGTAGACGAGTCGGGGCAACATACACGATTATTATGGTTCATATTAGATTGGGCATGTATGGTTTTGATAGGCATTTGCTTGGCACCAGATTCTGCATTAAAGAAAGCTGTATGCAATCATTGTCAGGTAGTTTAAGCTAATTTATACATTATTTTATCTTGCATTTGATATTAAAGAGGCAGAGAGACACAGTTGGCAGATGCAAGTTTGCTAGGCATGGTAATAGGGATTATTGGTCATCCATCATATTCATAAATTTTCTTTTATTTATACATGGTTCATAATACATTAATGGTTGCGTTAATACTTTGTGGCAACTAAACAACAAAATCATGAAATGCTAGTGCTATCGTGTCATATTGTCACTATCATGCTGTCACGGTTCACAATGTCACGATGTCACGGTGTCCACAATGTCACCTCATGTTAATCAGTGCTCTGGGCAATGTAATATCATTGTTGCAACCCATGGCGCCACATTACCTTGTGACACCATACAAAATCGTAAAATACCTAGCGTTATGGTGCCATCGTGTCACGGTGTCCACGGTGTCACGGTGTCACGGTGTCACGGGTCACGGTGTCACGGTGTCAACAATGTCACCTCATGTTAATCAGTGGCTCTGGGCAATGTAAAATCATGTTGCAACCGCATGGGCGCCACAGTTACCTGTGACACCATACAAAATCGTAAAATACTAGCGTTATGGTGCGCTCGTGTCACGGTGTCACGGTGTCACGGTGTCACGGTGTCACGGTGTCACGGTGTCACGGTGTCACGGGTGTCACCAATGTCACCTCATGTTAATCAGTGCTTCTGGGCAATGTAATATCATTGTTGCAACCCCATGGGCGCCACATTACCTTTTGACACCATACAAAATCGTAAAATACTAGCGTTATGGTTGCCATCGTGTCACGGTGTCACGGTGTCACCGTGTCACAATGTCACCTCATGTTAATCAGTGCTTCTGGGCAATGTAATATCATTGTGCAACCCATGGGCGCCACATTACCTTGTGACACCATACAAATCGTAAATACTAGCGTTATGGTGTCACGGTGTCACGGTGTCACGGTGTCAGGTGTCAGGTGTCACAACATGTTGGGACAATAACCTACATGCTTTGGACTTAACGAGAGGCCCTAAATAACAAAGTTTGAAAAAATCTCAATTTGTAGTAGTGTTCTAGACAAATCCAAAGACGAGCTTAGGCTCACCGCGCAGAGAATGCGTAACATTCGGTAAATGCGCGCCCGTAGGTGCACCCAAGCTGAGCCCCTTCCTCTTCCCCCAATCTTCTTTGGCCCTTTGTAATGAACGACACCAAAAGGCGGAACTCCGTCCTTGGGTCTATGGGCACTCTTAGATCCATCTGTGGTCTGAAAAAAACCCTCTTGAATACAGAAGTTCATATCAGCTAGCTGGGCGTACATAATTCTCTCCTTTGGCTGAACGAATAAACGCCAATAAAACGGCCAAGTGGC